>CM038679.1:262427900-262591980 GCA_021605205.1 Aegilops longissima
CTATGTGATCGATTATCTAGCACTTATGTGATTGGTTTCTTGTCGGTTGAGTGAATCCTCTCTCCTTTTCCCGGTGTTTCCCTCTTGTTCTTCCGCGTGTTCTTCGTGATTCCCCGTAGGATCCGCTCCAACGTGAAAGATCGCCCACGTAGGGTTCCGCCCTACATCATCATGGTATCAGAGCCACGTTGATCACGTTATTGGATCCCCTACCCCTCTTTTTCTAGCTTGATTTTGTTGTTTTTGTCCTAATTTCGAAAATTCCCAACAAAAATAGGCCCCCAAATTTTTTTGTGATTTGTTAGTGTGATGAAATTTTGTTGGATTTGATCCGTGGATTTCGTGTGTTGCAGGTAGATCTAGCTTTTCCCCACCATCTCCACAATTTCCATCCACAAATTCGCCCAAATCTGACAGGTTTTGACCTCTGCCTCGCGGTGTTCATCGTGCCCGGACGTCCGGCCCGAGCAGCCCGGACATCCGACAGCCCAGACATCCGGCGCCCCGGACATCCGGCTTCTAGCCCGGATTTCCGGCCCCTGGTAGCATCCATCCCTTCCACCACCCCGATCACCGCCTAACTTTCGCCAAATTTTGTCCCGTGCCCACATACACTTCCGCTCACCTCCACCACCTCCACATAACACCACCATAGCCTTTTCCACTACCAATTCCGACAACGTTACCAAATTTTGCCTTGAGCATTTGAGTTGGGGTTTTCCGTATCCTTTTGTGTTTCGGCTATCTAGGTACGGTTCAACATCAACATCACCACTGCTCATCCTCGCCAAGGACGGTAACATCGTCGACACCTTTGTCATTACTTGCAATTGCATTAATAACCATCATAGCCCATCTTTTGCGTTGCTTACCCATCGAGACAAGCCATTGAGTATTGCCGGCAACATGACTTGTGCACATTAGTGATCATACTCCATAGCATACATACCATACCAAAGTGGTGCATATCTTAGCATCAACCTGTGTGTCACAAAGTTGTCATCGCATACACAATTGCTATCTTGGTTCGTGAAGTTTTGCATAAGAGAAAGAGCTCAAAAGAGAAAGAGCCAATCAAGCTTTTAAGCAAAGAGAGAAAGATAAGCAAAGAGCTTATGAGCAAGAACCATAGCATAATAAAACATTAAGATTGTCATACTTGATCATCTTGGATCAACACATCGACACACCATACATATAGCATACTTGGGATAGAAGTCGTTGCATTTTTGCTTAGTAGGTTGTGCACAAGTTTGTATCCGCCTATTGTGCAATCGTGCTAGCGCTCTCTAGTGTTGTGCAACAAGAGCATCTTGGTGAATTCCACATTTTGGCTCATCCTTGGTTGCATAACCCCATATTATCTATTTATGCTGCGTGTGTTTCCGTGTACCATATCTTGCTATTGGTCTACTTGTTGCATTTGCAAATTTGTGAATCATTTCCAACTTTATTGAGTCTCACTTACAATTGAATCAAATTTTGTGCCACCATCCTAACCGAGCTCCACCATAAGCTTTTATTTGTGTAGGTGTGAGAACCGACAAGAATCGGTACCAAGAGTGCTATTTCATTGTCCGCATTTGAGTGAACTTGATTCATTTTCAACATCGGTCAAAGGTACATTGGTATAAGTTCTTTCCGTTCTACCACTCACATCTTGCTTGGAATGATGGATAGGCCAAGTTCTTCTACCAACCCACTCTTCATCGAGCAAGACGACGACATGACTTCGTACGTCACCAAGAGCCACCTCTTCGGTGCACAACGAGCGTTGCACCAAGAACAACAAGCAATGAGCGACCGCATCGACAACCTCACCACCGACTTGCGACTCTCCGAGCAACGTACAAGAGACTACTTCGACAACAAGTTCGAGGCTCACAAGCAAGAAAATGATGCAAGAATGGACGAGATCCGTGCGTTGATGAGAAACCGGCATCATTCCACCTCTTCATCATCAAGACGGAGCCGCTCGAGTCGACATTCCGACGACACCTTCTACGACTCAAGTACACCGTCATCGAACACTCTTCGACGAGCCGACGCCAAGACCGCTATGCATCTCGCAACCCGCTACATGACAAGCATTCCCAAGAGCAAGTTGATGATCAAGCTCCTCGTCCTCAATCAAACCAAGAGGCTTTTGCTCAAGCTCAAGAACGACAACGACTTCGTCGCCAACAAGAGGAAGAAAGAGCACGTCGTCACCAAGACGAACAAGAAGCCAAGGCTCAACGTCTTCAACAACAACAACGTGAAGCGCAAGCTCTTGAGGCGCAACGTGCCCTTCAAGAATCAAGTAGAGCCGTCGCCAACCGCAATCGCGAACGGCGCAATCAAGAGGAAGCCCTTCGAGAAGAGATCCAAGAGAGGAACTACCAACCTCATGTACAACGTCAAGTTCCTCAAGCTCCTCCACAAGCTCGTCAAGCTCCACCTCAACCTCAAGTTCAACAAGAGCAACTTGATCATGGTCTTCCTCCGCGCCAAGAGCAACATGAAGACGAGTACAATCCACGTCAAGGACATCATCATCAACATCGCCAACAACACAATGAAGAGCAACGATACGGCAAGCTAAAATTCACCATGCCCAAGTTCAATGGAAGCAATGACCCCGAAGACTACCTCTCATGGGCATTGAAGGTTGACAAAATCTTTCGTTTGCACAACTACGATGAAGCGAAGAAAATCTCTATGGCATCACCTGAGTTCCAAGATTATGTGCTCATATGGTGGGAACAAATCATTGAGAGACGACAAGCAAGAGGTGAACCTCCAATCACCACTTGGGCTCAAATGAAGGATGTCATGCGAGCACGTTTTGTGCCAACCTACTACAACCGCGACCTCTTCAAGAAACTCCAACTACTCAAGCAAGGAACAAAGAGCATTGAAGAATACTACCAGGAGATGGAGATAGCCATGATTCGAGCCAATGTCAAGGAAGATGATGAGCAAACTATGGCACGTTTCTTGAATGGACTCAATCACCCGATCAAGAAGATCGCCGACTTCCAACCATACTCATCCCTCATTGAGCTCGTGCATCAAGCTACAAAGGCGGAACGCCAAGTGCAAGATGACTTCAAGTACGCCAAGTACTCATCCAAGACCTACGGCTTCTCCAACAACCAAGCTTCAACGACTACTCCAACATCTACTTCGACCAAGCTTTCTTCAAGAAACAACGACAAGTCAAGTTACAAGAAGACATCGACAAGTTCAAGTCGTCCTCCTCCTACTACAAGCAACCTCAAGCCGCGTGCTTCATCCTCTACTCCGACCGATGAGACTATCAAAACAAAGCTCCTTCAAGTGTTTCACTTGCGGCGGCCGAGGCCACAAGTCATATGAATGCACCAACAAGCGCACCATGATCCTCAACGACGATGGCACATATGACTCCATGAGTGAAGAAGAAATGGAAGCCCTTGAGCAAGTGGCCATGCACCGGCAAGTGAATGAAGATGAAGATGACCAAGTCTTTTGTGATGAGGATTCGAGCCCCGCTCTCGTTGTCTCCAAGGTCTTGACTCTCCAACATCAACAAGAAGAAGACCAACGATGCCACATCTTCCACACAAAAGCCGGCATCAATGGACGGTCCATCAAGGTCATCATCGATGGAGGTAGTTGCCACAACTTGGCAAGTGAAGAACTATGCTCCAAGCTACAATTGGTCAGAGGAAGCACCCGCACCCTACAAGGTTCAATGGCTAAGGACTCCGGCACTATACGAGTCGAGCATACGGTCCAAGTCTCCTTCAAAATTGGTGCTTATGAAGACACGTTCGAATGTGATGTGGTCCCAATGACCGTTTGTCACCTACTTCTTGGTCGACCATGGCAATTCGACCGTGGTGTCATCCACAATGGGCGCACCAATCACTATAACTTCAAGATGAAGGGGAAAGAATATGTGCTACGACCTATCTCTCCTAGTCATGTGATAGCCGACAAACAAGCCACCAATCATAGAGACAAGAGTGAGAAAGTGATCCACCCAAAAGTGAATGAGAGCCACAAGCCAAATTTGAGCGACTCTTCGCCTAGAGAGAAAAACCTCATTCTATTTGCCACCAAAAGTGAGATGAGAGAAGTGTGTGAGAACCCATCTACCCTGATGCACTTTGTCCTTGTGTGCAAGGATGGAGAACCAAAAACTAACACCATTCACGAGCTACCTTTGGTGTTTCAATCTCTTTTGCAGGAATTCCAAGATGTTTTCCCCGATGAGCTACCTCCGGGTCTACCTCCCCTTCGAGGCATTGAGCATCGAATCGACCTCATTCCCGGAGCGCCGCTACCAAACAAAGCTCCATACCGAGTCAATCCGGAAGAAACCAAGGAGATTCAACGGCAAGTACAACAACTAATCGACAACGGTCATGTATGTGAAAGCTTAAGCCCTTGTGCCGTTCCCGTTATTCTTGTGCCTAAGCCCGATGAAAGTTTCCGCTTGTGTTTCGATTGTAGACCTATCAATGCTATTACCGTTCGATATAGGCACCCCATTCCTCGCTTAGATGACATGCTGATGTAGGGCGGAACCCTACGTGGACGATCTTTCACGTTGGAGCGGATCCTACGGGGGAATCACGAAGAACGAGCGGAAGAACACGAGGAAATCACGGGGAGGAACGAGGGAAAACACTCAACCAACAAGGAATCGGTCACACAAATGCTTGATCAAAGAACACAAAGGGAGATACATGATTCAAGGTCAACAAAGGACGATACAAACGGTAGCCGTTCTTCTCCATGAGGAGGTCTTGATGATGGTCTTCTCCGCAAAGGGAGGTCTTGAATCCAAGGTGGATCTTCTCCGAAGAGGGGCCGCGGTCTCTCTCGTCGAGTAGATCCTGTATGGATGAGCGAAGCTCTATCTAATGAGCTAAATCAACGCTAACCCTAACTAGGAGGAGGTGGAGGAGTATGATGAGGACATCAATACCATTGTTACACCCACAGCCCCTACTGCTACATATACTGGACCAATTACTAGAGCTCGCGCACGCCAATTAAATTATCAGGTACTTCCGTTTCTTGGTAATGATTCTAATGTTCATGAGAATATGATGCTGCCTAAATTGGATACATTTGTTTTGCTTACAAATGAAGGCCCTAGCTTGGAGAACGATGGACATTGGAGCAAGAACAAGCATGGAGATAATGCCATGCGCAAGGGGAACAAGAACGGAGTTACAAGTGATGATTTCAGGACTTTGAAGCCACCATAATGGGTGCATGAAGCCTTGGACGAAATATACAAGATGCTACTTCATAAATGTCGTCCCGAGGCTATTCTAGGTGCTGCGTCACCTTATTAGTGGGCCAGGCCCATGTAATTTCGAAATACTTAAGTATAGGCTGTTTTTAGAGTCCGTATGTGTGGGGAAACAAGAGTTAGGGTTGATTTCGGACCCCTCAACCAAGGGCCACGAAATTCCCCCCTCTTCTGATGAGGACATCAATACCATTGTTACACCCACAGCCCCTGCTGCTATACATACTGGACCAATTACTAGAGCTCACGCACGCCAATTGAATTATCAGGTACTTTCGCTTTCTTGGTAACGATTCCAATGTTCATGAGAATATGATGCTGCCTAAATTGGATACATTTGTTTTGCTTACAAATGAAGGGCCTACCATGGACAAGAAAGATGAACCTTGGAGCAAGTTCAAGCATGGAGATGTTGGCATGCACAAGGAGAACAAGAACGGAGTTACAAGTGATGATTCCAGGACTTTGAAGCCACCCTAATGAGTGCATAAGGCCTTGGACGAAATATACAAGATGCCACTTCATAATATTCGTCCATAGGCTATTCTGGGTGCTGCGTCACCTTATTATTGGGCCAGGCCCATGTAATTTCGAAATACTTAAGTATAGGCTGTTTTTAGAGTCCGTATGTGTGGGGAAACAAGAGTTAGGGTTGATTTCGACCCTCCACCAAGGGCCACGAAATTCCCCCTCTTTCTCCATATATACAGCCCTTAGGGCACCGCTTAGACCTTGGGTTTTGTTTAGATTAAAAGTTCGCCATAGCTGCAACTTCGCGCATTTCGCTTTGTGTTCAACGACTGCACAAAGGCGCCACAGAACCCCACCTTGATCAATAAAGCTTTCATCTTATATTCGCAATATCCAGATTGCAATCTCAGTTTCTTGCTTGTTCTTCGCTTGCTCGCAGGAAACAGGCCCTCGTGGTCGTTGATCGTGCTCGGCGTGGTCAATAACCCTCGGAAGTTGGTTTAGCGATTGCTAAGGCGCGACGCCTCGCACGTTCGTAGTCGGATCGTCAAGGTCGACTCCCACAGAAACGATAGCCACCATCTCATCGAAACATCGGGACACCTTTGCCTCTATCAAGTGGTATCAGATTTTCAGGTTGCTCGGTGAGATTTTACAGTTTTCGTAGATTAGATCGAGTCTGTTCTTCATACCTAAAGTCCACGAAAAAAACCACAAAAAAAATTAGGGTTAGTTCATCATATCCGAACCAATCTGAGCCTTTGCATAATCTTTTTAGGGTTTTGCTTTGTTGAATTTGCGGTTGCATCGTCGTGTCTAGTTGCTGGTCTTAGCGTCTAGTCTTTTAGAGTTTCGAGTTCTGGTCATAAGTTGTCACGCCGCCACCGCACCATCATCATCGCCCCTGCCACCTACCATCACCACTTCGAATCCGTATCCATATACCACCACCAATCCGTGTCCATATACCACCACCGATCCATATCCATATACTACCACCGCTACCACCACCGCTGCCATATACCACCACCATATATCCACCACCAATCCGAGTTCCTTGCATATTAGGGTTGTTTTCGAGATCCATCTAGTTTCCGATTCGTGTTTCCTTGCCGGAGTAGGTTTCGGAAAAAAAAAAAAATTCAGTTTAGGCCCAAAATTTTCCAAAAACGTACTTGTCAAAAAATTTCTGGCTATCCTATTTTTAGGTGTTTCTAAGTGGATTGAGACAGTCGCCGTTATAGAAAGTTTTTTGACCTGCTTCAGCTTTTGGGTCCGGCAATCAAAAAAAATTTTTTTTTTGTCGAAAAATTTCGTGCCCATCCCGTCGGTTTGACCAGGAAGAGTTTTGAGACACTCGCCATTATAGTGATTTTTCAAAAAAAAAAAAAAAAAAAAGCAAAAAAAAAAAAGAAGCGCAAAAAAAAAAAAAAAGAGCGAATTTTTTTTTCCAGAGTGTGCTTTTCCGTTGTTTCGCAGCAGCCGTGATTTTGTTAGTGTTCTAGGCTCGCGTCTCTAGCACGGTCTAGCCTAGGACCAAAGACAAGATCTGCGTCGTTGAGCGCTTATTCAACTTTGCATCTCTGAATTGATTATTGCTAACCTTTTTTGCTACCATATTATAAGCCTTCCCAGCTCCACATACATCTACATCGTGCGCTTGACTCTCCCCGGTAATCGCTCTATCCAAGCTTTGAGAGTTTTGACTACATCGGTTGCCGATCACCGCCTTCTTTGGGTAAGAACTGGTAAGAATTTGAGATTTGCTGACGGATTTGTGACGCCCACCACACCATCACCACCACTTCCTAGTAGTCTGTCAATCATATTCTTGTGTGTTTCTATTGCTGCTAACCATGGCAGGATCACAAGCCGATTTAGACCGACCGGGAGAACATGACAAACAAAGCGCTACATGATAAGTTTCAACAAATGATGAGTGGGCAGGTGGACGATGTGCTAAATAGATTTGAAGAGGCCATGGAGAAGATAGATGGCATTGAGAAGGCGTTCAAACAAAGCTCGATATCAAGTTTAATGAATTGCTCGCGTCTACCACCACCACCACCGGCTGCACCTAACGCACCTCTACTACAACAACACGGACTACCTCCACATCGCGAAACAGCCCTCCGCCGAGCTTCCCGTCCCTCTTCACCGCCAAGCTGCTGGTGCTGCTGTTGATACTTCATGGCTCCTGCTGCTGCGCGGGGGGAGGATGATTATGTGAGAGCTTACGAGGATGAGGTTGATCAACATCGAACTACGTGCAACCACCAGCACCACAACCACCAGGTCGCCCACATGCAAATAATGGCAATGTTCGGGCTCCCCTCAGTACGAGATCATGACCATCTCCCTAAACTGAAATTGAATATTCCACCATTTGAGGGTAGATATGTTCCTGATATATATCTTACTTGGGAATTAGAAACTGAACAACGATTTACATGTTTACAATATCCCGAGGAGAGACGTGTTCCTGCTGCTGTTTGTGCTTTCACTAGCTTTGCATGTGTTTGGTGGTCTGAACATTGTAGATTATATCCTGTTCCAGCTACTTGGGCTGCTTTGAAAACTGCTATGCGTGCTCGTTGGGTTCCACCATATTATCAACGTGAATTACTTCAAAAATTGCAGCGCTTAAGACAAGGAAAAATTCGGTGAAGAATATTATCAGAATTACAAACCGGCTTGATTAGATGTGGTATTGTTGAGGAGAATGAAGCTATGCTTGCACGCTTTTACGGGTGGATTAAATAGAGAGATTCAGACCATTCTAGACTACAAGGATTATAATAATATCACTCGATTATTCCATCTTGCTTGTAAAGCTGAACGTGAAGTGCAGGATCGATGTGCCTTGGCGCGGACTAACTTTTCTGCAGGTCGACCTTCATCATGGACACCACGTGCATCATCTACTTCCACACGTTCTACTACACCGCACCTCCGTCGGCTGCCACCTCCAACCGTGATACAAGAAAGCAGGCACAACCACCACTATCTCGCCAAGAGTACACCTGCTGGGCCTACAGAGCTCTTCTTCTTCCATGGCGTCAACAGGGCACACAAGTGATATTATTTGTCGTCGTTGTAAGGGAAGAGGACATTTTATGAGAGAATGCCAATCTCAGCGTGTGATGATTGCTACCGAGGATGGTGGGTATGAGTCTGCTAGTGACTATGATGAAGAGACTTTGGCTCTTATTACACATGAAGAACACGGTGGAGATGATTCTGATTTTGAGACGCAATACATGGCTGTCAAGATGCCGACAGTATGAATGTTTAGTTGCTCAACGTGTTTTGAGTGTGCAGGTTACACAAGCTGAGCAAAATCAGAGGCATAACTTGTTCCATACAAAGGGAGTTGTGAAGGAACGTTCTATTCAAGCGTCATCATAGATGGAGGGAGCTGCAACAACTTGGCTAGCATGGATATGGTGGAGAAGCTTTCTCTCACCACAAGACCACATCCACATCCTTACTACATCCAATGGTTCAACAACAGCGGCAAGGTTAAGGTAACACGTCTGTTCGTGTGCATTTTAGTATCTCTACATATGCTGATTATGTTGATTGTGATGTGGTACCTATGCAAGCATGTTCCTTATTACTTGGTAGACCATGGCAATTTGATAAAATTCTGTACACCATGGTAGAAACAATCAGTATACTCTTGTTCACAAGGATAAAATATTACTTTGCTTCCTATGACTCCTGATTCCATTTTGAAAGATGATATTAATAGAGCTAATAAAGCAAAACAGGAGAAAATAAGAGTGAAAATCAGATTGTGGCAAAAGAATTTGAGCAACAAATGAAGCCTAATAATAAACCATCTAATGTTGCTTCTGAAATTAAACTGAAAAGTGCATGTTTATTTGCCACCAAATCTGATATTGATGAGCTAGATTCTAGCAAATCTGTTTGCTATGCTTTTGTGTGCAAAGAGGCATTATTTTCATTCGAGGACGTGCCTTCCTCTTTGCCCCCCTCTGTCACTAACATTTTGCAGAGTTCGCGACGCCTTCCCACAAGACGTGCCACCGGATTACCACCTATTCGAGGGATTGAGCATCAAATTGACTTAATTCCCGTGCATCGCTACCCAACCGCGCACCATACCGCACCAATCCAGAGGAGACGAAGGAGATTATGCGTCAAGTACAGAGCTGCTCGACAAAGGTTATATACGCGAATCTCTTAGTCCTTGTGCTGTTCCTATTATACTAGTGCCTAAAAAGGATGGTACGTCGGCGTATGTGTGTTGATTGTAGAGGCATTAATAATATTACTATTCGTTATCGCCATCCTATTCCTAGGCTAGATGATATGCTTGATGAATTGAGTGGCTCTACAATATTCTCCAAAGTTGATTTATGAGTGGATACCATCAAATTCGTATGAAATTGGGAGATGAATGGAAAACAGCATTTAAAACTAAGTTTGGATTATATGAGTGGTTAGTCATGCCTTTTGGGTTAACTAATGCACCTAGTACTTTCATGAGATTAATGAACGAAGTTTTACGTGCTTTCATTGGACGATTTGTGGTAGTTTACTTTGATGATATACTGATTTATAGCAAATCTTTGGAAGAACATTTGGAACATTTACGTGTTGTTTTTAATGCTCTACGTGATGCACGCTTGTTTGGTAACCTTGGGAAGTGCACCTTTTGCACCGACCGAGTATCTTTTCTTGGCTATGTTGTTACTCCACAGGAATTGAAGTTGATAAAGCCAAGATTGAAGCTATTGAGAGTTGGCCGCAGCCCAAAACGGTCACACAAGTGAGGAGTTTTCTTGGACTCGCTGGTTTCTATAGGCGTTTTGTGAGAGACTTTAGCACCATTGCTGCACCTCTCAATGAGCTTACAAAGAAGGATGTGCCTTTTGTTTGGGGTACCGCACGGAAGAAGCCTTCACGGTATTGAAAGATAAGTTGACACATGCTCCTTTACTCCAACTTCCTGACTTTAATAAGATTTTTGAGCTTGAATGTGATGCTAGTGGAATTGGATTAGAGGTGTGTTATTACAAGATGGCAAACCTGTTGCATACTTTTCTGAAAAATTGAGTGGGCCTAGTCTGAACTATTCTACTTATGACAAAGAATTATATGCTCTTGTTCGGACTTTAGAGACATGGCAACATTATTTATGGCCCAAAGAATTTGTTATACATTCTGATCATGAATCTTTGAAACATATTAAAAGTCAAGCTAAACTGAATCGTAGACATGCTAAATGGGTTGAATTCATTGAGACTTTCCTTATGTCATTAAACACAAGAAGGGTAAAGAAAATGTTATTGCTGATGCTTTGTCTCGTCGCTATACTATGCTTTCACAACTTGACTTCAAAATATTTGGTTTGGAGACCATCAAAGATCAATATGTGCATGATGCTGATTTTAAAGATGTAATGCAGAATTGTAAAGAAGGAAGAACATGGAACAAGTTTGTTATTAATGATGGTTTTGTGTTCCGTGCTAACAAGCTATGCATTCCTGCTAGCTCTGTTCGCCTTTGTTGTTGCAGGAGGCGATGGAGGAGGATTAATGGGACACTTTGGCGCCAAGAAGACGGAGGATATACTTGCTACACATTTCTTTTGGCCAAAGATGAGACGGATGTTGAGCGCTTTGTAGCTCGCTGCACTACATGTCAAAAAGCTAAGTCACGACTCAATCCTCATGGTTTATATATGCCTTTGCCTGTGCCTAGTGTTCCTTGGGAGGATATATCTATGGACTTTGTTTTAGGTTTACCTCGAACAAAGAAGGGAGGATAGCATATTTGTTGTCGTGGATAGATTCTCAAAATGGCACACTTTATACCATGTCATAAAAGCGATGATGCTGTTAATGTTGCTGATTTGTTCTTTCGTGAAATTATTCGCTTGCATGGTGTGCCAAATACTATTGTTTCAGATCGTGATACTAAATTTCTTAGCCACTTTTGGAGATGTTTATGGGCTAAGTTAGGGACTAAACTGCTTTTTAGTACTACTTGTCACCCCCAAACTGATGGACAAACTGAAGTAGTCAATAGAACATTGTCTACTATGCTTAGGGCTGTTTTGAAGAATAATAAGAAAATGTGGGAAGAATGCTTGCCTCATATTGAATTTGCTTATAATCGTTCATTGCATTCTACTACTAAGATGTGCCCTTTTGAAATTGTGTATGGCTTCCTACCTCGTGCACCTATTGATTTGTTGCCTCTTCCATCTTCGGAGAAGGTTAATTTTGATGCTAAAGAACGTGCTGAATTGATTTTAAAATGCATGAGTTAACTAAGGAAAACATTGAGCGATGAATGCTAAATATAAACTTGTTGGAGATAAGGGTAGAAAACATGTTGTCTTTGCACCGGAGATCTTGTTTGGTTACATTTATGTAAGGATAGGTTTCCTAATTTGCATAAATCAAAGCTAATGCCACGTGCTGATGGTCCATTTAAGGTGTTAGAGAAAATAAATGATAATGCATATAAACTTGAGCTGCCTGCAGATTTTGGGGTTAGTCCCACTTTTAACATTGCAGATTTGAAGCCTTATTTGGGTGAGGAAGATGAGCTCCGTCGAGGACGACTTCATTTCAAGAAGGGAGGATGATGAGGACATCAATACCATTGTTACACCCACAGCCCCTGCTGCTATACATACTTGGACCAATTACTAGAGCTCATGCAAGACGCCAATTGAATTATCGTACTTTCGTTTCTTGGTAACGATTCCAATGTTCATGAGAATATGATGCTGCCTAAATTGGATACATTTGTTTTGCTTACAAATGAAGGGCCTACCATGGACAAGAAAGATGAACCTTGGAGCAAGTTCAAGCATGGAGATGTTGGCATGCAAGGGAGAACAAGAACGGAGTTACAAGTGATGATTCCAGGACTTTGAAGCCACCCTAATGAGTGCATAAGGCCTTGGACGAAATATACAAGATGCCACTTCATAATATTCGTCCATAGGCTATTCTAGGTGCTGCGTCACCTTATTATTGGGCCAGGCCCATGTAATTTCGAAATACTTAAGTATAGGCTGTTTTAGAGTCCGTATGTGTGGGAAACAAGAGTTAGGGTTGATTTCGGACCCTCCACCAAGGGCCACGAAATTCCCCCTCTTCTCCATATATACAGCCCTTAGGGCACCGCTTAGACCTTGGGTTTTGTTTAGATTAAAAGTTCGCCATAGCTGCAACTTCGCATTTCGCTTGTGTTCAACGACTGCACAAAGGCGCCACAGTAACCCCACCTTGATCAATAAAGCTTTCATCTTATATTCGCAATATCCAGATTGCAATCTCAGTTTCTTGCTTGTTCTTCGCTTGCTCGCAGGAAACAGCCCTCGTGGTCGTTGATCGTGCTCGGCGTGGTCAATAACCCTCGGAAGTTGGTTTAGCGATTGCTAAGGCGCGACGTCTCGCACGTTCGTAGTCGGATCGTCAAGGTCGACTCCCACAGAAACGATAGCCACCATCTCATCGAAACATCGGGACACCTTTGCCTATATCATCTTCCTCCATATATACAGCCCTTAGGGCACCGTTTAGACCATGGGTTTTGTTTAGATTAAAAGTTCGCCATAGCTGCAACTTCGCGCTTCGCTTGTGTTCAACGACTGCACAAAGGCGTCACGTAACCCCACCTTGATCAATAAAGCTTTCATCTTATATTCGCAATATCCAGTTGCAATCTCAGTTTCTTGCTTGTTCTTCGTTTGCTCGCAGGAAATGCACCCTCGTGGTCGTTGATCGTGTTCTCGGCGTGGTCAATAACCTCTCGGAGTTGGTTTAGCGATTGCTAAGGCGCGACGCCCTCGACGTTCAGAGTCGGATCGTCAAAGTCGACTTCCTCCAAAGCGAAAACCACATCTCATCGAAAGACGGACACCTTTGCCTCTATCGAGTATATATAGTGCTAAGCCACGAAGGGGTAAGTGAGGGCGAAGGGGTACATGTGCTCGCCCAATACACTGTGCACGCATGTGGCGGTAGTACCGTCCTTCGGGCGGTAGTACCGCTTGAGGCGCATAAGCGGTAGTACCGCTATGATGGGCGGTAGTACCGCTCTGGAGCCGCTCGAACTCAAGTTTGTCGGACTTTGCGGAAGTGGAGTGGATGTAGAGCGGTAGTGCCGCTTGTGATGATAAGCGGTAGTACTTGGGGGCTGGGCGGTAGTACCGCTTGCTCCCAGCTTCTTCTTCCTTCTCCTCTTCCATGCTTGGCCTTGGTCCTTGGATCCTCCATGGTCGCCTCGGTTGTACCTGAGTGTATGCAAGGTCCATGCATGAGGTAGTAGCCATGTCTCACATGTGGAAAGTGACGGTTCAAGAGGAGTGAGTTCACCTTGTGCCCTATGGCGTATGGTCGAGGTCTCGCCATATGTCCTCTTGGGGCTTGGAGAGTAGTTGGAGTGTACATGGGGATGAATGTGGTATGCTCCGCATCATCTCCCTCCCTTGGGAAAGATCCGACCTCGGATCGTGATCCTCATCACCATGGAAACGGTTGTCGAGACGAACTTGTAGTTGGACGGTTGAAGACATGGCGCAATCCAAGTAGTCCAAGGTGTCGCGGGAGTGATAGACATGCAAAAAGAGCAAACACAAGCAACACTCGAAATACAATGGTTAGCGCACAAAAGTGTCCATCATGTAAGAATGAGTCCGTGCGGCAATATAGTTCGTGACAAAGCGCATGAAGCTTATCAAAATGATCTAGAATGGTATGCAAAGCATTCATGGGAACAAATGCAATCATTATGCACACAATTGTGTTATGAGTATGGGCAATGCAACCACGGTGCAATATGATGTCATAATGGGATGGTGCATCAAAAGCATGAACATAGCAATGGATGCTCAATATGTGAATGTCATCATGCAATTTATGGTAGGCAATGTGATCATTATGTATGAATATGCCATCAAGAAAGATCACAACAAATTTGCTAAGGAAGTGAACAAGCTCAAATATCATGGATGACATGGGAATACAAGATGCAACAAGGCAATCATAATGTGTGTCAATCCATGCATAGGGTGCAAACTTGTGGTGAGAATGATATATCCATCGAGCATGACATGTATGAGCACAATCAACAAATATGGAGATGGTGGTGTACCAATGCTCGATGTCGTGGCATGAGTGGAATTCAAGGTGCATCCCATAAGTCCGAAGCGCCTCAAAGTAAAGGTCCATAGAGCCAATCTCCAATGTCGATCCTCCATCCAATAGATGTATCATGTGGACAATAAGAAGGAAACAACAATGAAAGAATGACCCATCCAATATGCAAACTTGAGGATGGCTCAAGAAGAAGGAGTTCACCTTTATGAGGATGTCGAAAATGTTGGTGTCGCACATCATGTATGCCTTCACGTAACCAATATGTCTCGTGACGGTAATGCCTTGTGAATCCTTCAAAATGAAAGAACATGACAAACACTCGGAAAAACAAATGAGGTTAGCGGAAGTGCAAAACCTATCATTCGAGTGGTAAGATACCCAACAAGTGTATGCATCATGCTCATCATAAGAAAGTACAAGGAGCATTTCATAGTATGGAGGCATATGATGCGAGAACAACCAAATACAATAGGCTCAAGTAAACAAGCATGCATCACAAGTGAAGTGTCCAAGTCTCCAAGATCATGAAGCATAGAGGCAACTATAGGAGGCAAGCGACAATAAACAAGATATATCATGTGAGAGGCATGAACATATATGTCATCAACCCAAGAAAGCAAGTGATAGAGGAACATGGGTGATGCAACATAGTAAGAAATCATAGCGATCAAGTCAAGCAAGCTAGTAGTGCGAAGATGCAACGTACTAGAAGGGATCATGGTAAGCATGTCATGTGTGCAAATATTGGGCATGAATAATTCACATGTCATAGCACAAGCATGAAAGCAAGATATGAGCAAAATAGCATCAATAGCATGGGGCACATGATAAACATGGCAATAGCAACAAGGATCTCCACCAAGCATGCAAATACACATAGAAGTAGCATAATGATAAAACATGGGTAGATGCAAGCAAGGGTCACAAGTGCATGGCAAAGGCATAGAAGCAAGCATAACATGCAAAGTGAACACGGTAAAATGAGCATAAGGTGGCAAGTGGTAAATAGCCCATAGCCGTGTGAGAGCCAAGTAGAAGAGATGCGCGTAGTCCTTGCGCGAAGGGAACGGTGGTAAGGATAGTCCACGGGATCCCAAGTCATCGTTGCTCTCAAGAGCTCGTTTCGTCAACTCATGGGATTGTGAGGTTGACGAGTGTTCATAAGTACCTACACAAAACAAAGGCAAAGAGAAAATTGTGTGCGCATGGTATATGTACACATCATCCATCATGATGCGCACGTGCATGTGTCGGTTAGCACAAAATATCCAATGCTCAAATAAATGAGATGCGTGATATAGAAACATGTCATCCATCATGATAGGTTTGTTGTTATGTATAGCATAATGGAGACTCAAATTGTGTAATGCATCATGAGAAATATCTAGAGCATTGTTATTCATGGAATGCATATGGTGCACGCAATTATGGGAATCATGCAAAGGATGGGATGAATCAAAATCTCCAAATATGTATGAGGAAACTATGGGGGTCTCCTCATGAGCATGAGTAGCAACATCAAATGGAGAATATTGACAACATCCAAAACAATACATATTTGGAACAATGTGATCATGGCATGGAATATTAGATTAATTGCATAAATCATGTAAAGGAAGCATGGCAATATCATCACAAGAGAAGCAAAGGCCAATGGCCATCATCTCGTCATCTATGCCATAAGTGCAAATGGGATTGATTTTAATGGGGCATGCATAGTTACTATGTTGAGATTGAAATGAGGCAATATGGGAGATCTCACTCATAGCATATGACAAGTTCAATGGATTGTCAAACATGAAGTGACCAATCAAATTTTCACATGATATCCTATGGAGCATGGCATCACAACTAGGCAACTCAACATGCTCATCATCATATTCATCATAAATAGGTAAGTCAAGGCATGAAGAAGTTTCACTAGCATGAAGCATGGTAATAGGTGGGTCGACATCATGGGAGCAATCAATGTCAAGATTGTCCACTAGTGGGACAAGAGAAGTACCATCACCTATGTTACCTTTGGAAGGTCGCTCATGAGTTGTAGGTGAGGTGTTGAAGATCGTCTCGTTGTCATCTTCATCTTGATGGAACCATGTGGGGGGTGCATCATCATCCATCATGGCCATCGGCGTCTCCAATGTAGGGATGGACTCGTCGAGGATAGGCATGTCGTCATGTTGGAGACCTAGCACCAAAGAAGAAAACACACTAGGAGTAGAGGTTAAGTCGTTAGAAGTCATAGTGGCCTCATGTGCCGTGTCAACTACCTCACTCACTAAATGTTGTGGCTCACTCACTCCCTCAAGGACGCTCTCACTCGTATGGTGGGTGGAGTCACTCAAATGGCGCTCAACCTCACATAGGATGTGTGGCATGCTCTCATGTGTGGGGCTAGTGGTGGTCACACTCATCCTCTCATAGGAAATGCTCTCAATGTCACGTATGGTGGAGTCACCATGTCACTCATGGGGTGGTGGCTCTCCTCACATGACAATTGGGGCATCTCGACATATGTGGGTGCTTGGAGAGATGTAGTTGCAAATGTCTCCATGCGCGGTGCGTAGCTTGACTCGGAGTATGAGTCCAATGTGGGCGCTGTCTTCATGTTGTTGAAGAGGTTCGCGCTGTCGCCGTGGTCGAAGGGATGGCCCTTGCTCGACCTCTTGTCACCGCCTTGGTGTTGGAGGCCCATATGATGTGGCACCTCATAGCTCGCCTCCATGACCGAAGGGAGTTTCCCATGCTCGCCATCTTCCTTGAGGGGCTTCAAGATGGAAGTGTCGCCTCGCTCGTGGTAGTCGCCTTGGACTTGATGAAGTCGATGTAGGCATACACGTGGGAAGTAGGCGAAGATGCCGTACATCCAAAGGCGAAGATGCCTTGAGAACACTTGGCGAAGATGCCAAGTGTTAGATGTAGCCGTAGCGCCGCCTTGGTGGTGGTCGCCTCGCGGTCTTCTCTTGTGCTTATGAAGCTTCGACTTGGCATGAAGTAGGGCTTGTTGGGACTCGTGCATTTGCGCTTGGAGCATCTTCATGATGATGATGTCGTTGTCGTGCTTGAGCTCGTAGTAGATGTCGTTAAATCGTCGCCGTGCACATGATGCTTGAGGTGACTTTCCCTTCATGACGATGTTGATCACGAATGTGATGGTGGTCGCCATGTAGATGTGGACGAGGACGATTTGCGCTTGCATCGCTTAGGCGCTCAAGACTTGTGGCTTGAACGTCGCCGCCTTGAAGATGACGAAGGGAAGAAGACTTGATCAAGGCCGAATCTCCTCCATCCTTGCATCTTGCTCCTCTTTATGTGCGGCAAGCTTCTTATCGAAGTAGTCCCTTCTCCTTGCTTCGGAGTGATGAATGTCGATGGAGATGTTCTCGATCGCGCCTCGCAATCTTGATTGTGTGCTTTGCACTTGTCGTTGTAGATCAAGAGAGACGCTTTGGTGATGTAGTTGTTCACGCCGTCGTTGTTGTCGAAGACCGGAGATGAAATGCCTTGCCTATCCATCACAAGACTCGAGCAAATATGAGTGGGAGAAAGAGAAGAACTTATACCAATGTACCTTGACCGATGTTGACAATGAATCAAGTTCACTCAAATGCGGACAATGAAATAACACTATTGGTACCAATCCTTGTCGGTTCTCACACCTACACAAGTAAAGCTTATGGAGGAGCTCGGTGAGGATAGTGGCACAAAAATTTAATGTAAAATGTTAGCAAGAGTCAATAATGTTGAAAAAGATTCACAAATTCGCAAGTGAAACAAATAGACCAGTAGCAAAGAATGGCACACGGAAACACACACACGGATAGATAAATGGGGTCGTGCAACCAAGGAATGAGCTCAAAATGTGGAATCCACGGAAAACGCTCGTGTTGCACAACTCAAGAGAGACGCTAGCACGATTGCTCAATAGGCGGATACGACACTTGTGCACAACCTATAAGATGCAAAATGGATAAACTTCTATCCCAAGTGTGCTATGTATGTATGGTTCCCGGTGTTTCTCTCAAGATGATCCAAGATGATCGGATATGATAATCTTATATGCAATGTGGTATGATGCTATGGCACTTGCTTACAAGCTTCTTTGCTCTTTCTCTCTTTTGCTTAAAAGCTTTTTTTTTCTATGTCCACTTTGCACAATGCACAAATCAAGATAGCAATTGTGTATATACGGGAACAAACTTGAAACACAATGGATGATATGATACCAATATGATATGGTATGGTATGTAATGGAAGGTATGATCACTAATGTGCACAAGTAACGTTGCCGGCAATACTCAAATGGCTAGTCTCGATAGGCAAGTAACGCAAAAGTAAGGCTAGGGGTTAACAATGCAATGGCAAGGGGAATATACAATGGAGGGATACCACGATACCAAGATGATATGGAGGTTACCGTCCGGAGATTTTGAGTAGTGGTGTTCTTGATGTAGATACCAAGATGATGGAGACTCGTCCCTAAGTAGCCGAAACACCTTAGGAAACGGAAAAACCGCGAACTCAAAATCTCAAACGTCAAATGTCAAAATGGTGGTAGCGGGAATGCGGTGGTGGTTTGCACTTGGCAATGCGGAAGTGGAATGATGGGCTATACACGTGAGGAGTTGAAGTTGACGTCCCTAAGTAGCCGAAACACCTTAGGAGACACAAGTCACAACTCGAAAAAGCTCAATCAACAATTGGGTTAAGTTGGGTTGTTTGAAGTGTATGGTGGGCAAGGTTATGTGGAAGTGGTGGTGGTGGTTGATGAAGAAGCAATCGTCCCTAAGTAGCCGAAACACCTTAGGAGACTCGAATCACTACTCAAGCAACCACTAATGCTATGGGGAACAAAATTGGTTAGGTTGCGGAAGTCGGTGGTGGTTATGCGGAGGATGTGGCGGAAGCCCTAGGCAAAGTTGCAAAATTTTCAAAAATTTGATGGTGTCAAAAGGTGGTGAAACCAAGGTGAGGACCTCGGGCACGTCGAGAGCTTCAAAACGAGCCAAAGAACACTCAAATCGGAGTTCGGAGTGAAAAGTTATGATGAAAATGGTGAAACTCGGAACGCTGAAACTGGGTTGGGCGGTAGTACCGCTTGGGAGGGCGGTAGTACCGCTCGTGAGCGGTAGTACCGCTTGGAATGGGCGGTAGTACCGCTCGTGTCGGGTTTTTTCGCAAATTCTAGCTCTGGGAGGGGCAGTAGTGCCGCTTAGAAGGGCGGTAGTACCGCTTGGAGGTGCTAAGCGGTAGTACCGCTTGGAAGGGCGGTAGTACCGCTCGTGTTGGGATTTTTCGCAAATCCGGATAGGGGCGCGATTTTGGGGCGGAAATGGATGATTTCGGGATCAAAATTGGAGAGATTTCGTGGATGGAAAGTGGGGAAACTTGGGGAGATGCTAGATCCACTCGAAACCAAGAAAATCCATGGATCAAAATCAACAAAACATCATCAAAACTAACAAATCACAAAAATTTTGGGGGCTATTTTTGGTGGGGATTTTCGGATTTAGGACGAAATCAACAAAATCAACCTAGAAAACATGGGGTAGGGGCTCCAAAAACGTGATCAACGTGGCTCATGATACCATAGATGATGTAGGGCGGAACCCTACGTGGACGATCTTTCACGTTGGAGCGGATCCTACGGGGGAATCACGAAGAACGAGCGGAAGAACACGAGGAAATCACGAGGAGGAACGAGGGAAAACACTCAACCAACAAGGAATCGGTCACACAAATGCTAGATCAAAGAACACAAAGGGAGATACATGATTCAAGGTCAACAAAGGACGATACAAACGGTAGCCGTTCTTCTCCGTGAGGAGGTCTTGATGATGGTCTTCTCCGCAAAGGGAGGTCTTGAATCCAAGGTGGATCTTCTCCAAGAGGGGCCGCGGTCTCTCGTCGAGTAGATCCGGTATGGATGAGCCAAGCTCTATCTAATGAGCTAAATCAACGCTAACCCTAACTAGGAGGAGGTGGAGGAGTATATATAGTGCTAAGCCACGAAGGGGTAAGTGAGGCGAAGGGGTACACGGGCTCGGCCCAATACACTGTGGTACGTACAGTGGCGTAGTACTGGTCCTTGGTGATAGTACCGCTTGAGGCGCTGCAAGCGTAGTACTGCTATGATGGGCGGTAGTACCGCTCTGAGCCGCTCGAACTCAAGTTTGTCGGACTTTATGGAAGTGGAGTGGATGTAGAGCGGTAGTGCCTTGTGATGATAAGCGGTAGTACCGCTGGGCTGGGCGGTAGTACCGCTTGCTCCCAGCTTCTTCTTCCTTCTCCTCTTCCATGCTTGGCCTTGGTCCTTGGATCCTCCATGGTCGTCTCGGTTGTACCTGAGTGTATGCAAGGTCCATGCATGAGGTAGTAGCCATGTCTCACATGTGGAAAGTGACGGTTCGAAGAGGAGTGAGTTCAGCTTGTGCCCTATGGCATATGGTCGAGGTCTCGTCATATGTCCTCTTGGGGCTTGGAGAGTAGTTGGAGTGTACATGGGGATGAACGTGGTATGCTCCGCATCACATGCTTGATGAACTTAGTGGAGCCAACTTTTTCTCAAAAATTGATCTTAAAAGTGGCTATTATCAAATCCGCATACAAGAGGGTGATGAATGGAAAACTGCTTTCAAAACCAAATTTGGTTTATATGAATGGTTAGTGATGCCTATGGGTCTTTCGGAAGCTCCCGGTACGTTTGTGTGTCTTATGCATCATGTGCTTCGTCCTTACATTGGAGTCTTTGTTGCGGTCTACTTTGACGATATTCTTGTGTTTAGCAAAACCATGAAAGAGCACATCAATCATGTAAAATCTGTGTTGCAAACTCTTCGCAAGGAAAGTCTTTATGCGAACTTGAAAAAATGCACTTTTGGAGTTGACAAAGTGGTTTTCTTGGGTTTTGTTGTTTCCTCAAAGGGTGTCCATGTTGATGAATCTAAAATTGAAGCAATCAAAACTTGGCCCCAACCCACCAATTTGCAACAAGTGCTAAGTTTTCTTGGTCTTATGGGTTTCTATCGTCCGCTTTGTGAAAGATTTTAGCACAATTGCCGCTCCTTTGCATGCTTTGAGCAAGAAGAATACTCCCTTTGTTTGGGGAACTTTGCAATCAACAGCTTTTGATGAGCTCAAGTCTTTGCTTACTCATGCTCCGATTCTTGCTTTGCCCAATTTTGACAAAACTTTTGAGGTTCATTGTGATGCAAGTGGTACCGGAATTGGCGGAGTTTTGATGCAAGAAAAACGAGCCATTGCTTATTTTAGTGAAAAACTCTCCGGTGCTCAACTTAATTATCCCATCTATGACAAAGAATTGTATGCCTTAGTGCGTGTGCTACATGTTTGGGAACATTACCTTAGACCTCATGACTTTGTCATCCATACCGATCATGAAACACTTAAGTACCTCAAAGGTCAAACTAAATTGAACAAGCGTCATGCAAAATGGAGTGAATTCATCGAATCTTTTCCTTATGTGATCAAGTACATTAAGGGTAAAGAAAATGTAGTTGCCGACGCGCTTTCACGCATAAACATGCTTGTCACTCAACTTGAGTTGAATGTTATTGGTTTTGACTACATAAAAGACTTGTATGAGCATGATCCATCTTTTGCTTCTCCTTATGCTAAGTGTTTGACGCATACGTCTTGGGAACAATATTACATCAAGGATGGTTATCTTATGAGAGCTAACAAACTTTGCATTCCCGAGTCTTCTCTTCGTTTGCTCCTTTTGCAAGAGGCTCATGGAGGCGGACTCATGGGACACTTTGGACGCGACAAGACATTCGCCACGCTCTCCAACAACTACTTTTGGCCCAAGATGTTCCGCGACGTCTCACGCTTCACCAACCGATGCTATACATGTCGCAAAGCTAAGTCTAAAGCCCAATCTCATGGTCTTTACATGCCTCTCCCTATCCCATATCAACCATGGGAAGACATTAGTATGGACTTTGTACTTGGTTTGCCTAGGACTCAAAATGGCAAGGACTCCGTGTTTGTTGTTGTGGATAGATTTTCTAAGATGGCACATTTCATTTCTTGTAACAAGATAGACGATGCTTCACATGTTGCAAATCTCTTTTGTAGGGAACTCTTGCGACTCCATGGCGTACCAAAGACAATCGTCACCGATCATGACGTCAAGTTCTTGAGTTATTTTTGGAAGACCCTATGTGCCAAGCTCGGAATCAAGATCTTGTTCTCCTCGGCATACCATCCTCAAACCGACGGCCAAACGGAGGTGACATCCACTCTACTTCGTGTCTTGATCAAGAAGAACATCAAGGAGTGGGAAGCATGTCTACCAATCGCCGAGTACGCCTACAATCGTGCAAGACATTCAACTACCGGCAAGTCCCCCTTCGAGGTCGTCTACGGTTTCAACCCGTTGTCCCCATTGGACATTCTACCACTTCCTCTTCAAGAGCGCACCAACATGGATGCAAGTGAACGAGCAAGCTACCTCAAGAAGATGCACGAAGATACAAGGCACACCATTGAGCGCCAAGTACAACGCCAAGCAAACAAGCTCAACGCCAACAAGCAACCCATCGTCTTCAACATTGGTGATCTAGTGTGGCTACACCTTCGCAAGGACCGCTTCCTCAAAGAACGCAAGTCCAAACTTCTCCCTCGAGCCGATGGACCTTTCAAGGTGCTAGCACGCTACAACGACAACGCTTACAAGATCGACATACCCCGAGACAAGTACAACGTGAGCGACATCTTCAACGTCAAGGACCTTGCACCTTTCCATGGAGATGAAGCATTTGATCCGAGGTCGGATCTCTCCCAAGGGGGAGATGATGCGAGCATCCCACCATCATCCCCATGCATCCACAACCGTCTCATCAAGAGCCAAGAGGACCCATGACACGAGCTAGAGCTAGAGCTCTCGAGAACGAGGTGACCTCCTTCCTTATTGATATCGCATATGATCCACTCGAGACATGGCTACTACCTAAGTCCGATATGCTATGCATGATTAGGTGTCAAGGGGAACCTCCCGAGGATGCACGTGAAGACGGACAAGTCCCCAAGTACAAGGATGAAGGAACACGTCGAGAGGAACCGAAGAAGTCTGCTCAGCCCGGACATCCGGCCCCAGGCCCCGGACATCCGGCTCTTCCTGAAGCCCCGGATATCCGCCCTTCGCCCGAAATCCGCCCTCCATCACCGAATGCACTGGAAGACCTGCACCAGCCTGACATCCGCCTCCCGCCCAACATCCGCCCGTCCCAAAGCCCGGATATCCGCCACTCGCCCGAACCCGCTCCCATCACCCGGTTCTGAGAATCGGTCACCCTAGCCCCGGACATCCGGCCGAGAGCCCGGACATCCGGCGCCTCATGGCTCCCGACATCCGCCCGACGCCGGACGTCCGGCCTCCCTACTGCCAGCAGATGTCGAGGGCCTTGTCCCTTGTACCCTTCGCCGAGACTATATATACTTGATCCCTCCTCTTTCTAGGGTTAGCTTTGGATTAGCTCATATTTTGGTGTGAGAGCCTTTGCTCATCCACTTGGCTACTTCTCCTGAGATCGGGACCTCTGGAGAAGATCCCCAAGCGGATTCAAGACCCCTCCTAGGGTGGACCCCATCAAGACCTCCTCTTGGAGAAGAACGGCTACTCGTGTATCCTTACCTTTGTAGTTCTTGAATCTTGTGCCACTCTATGTGATCGATTATCTAGCACTTGTGTGATTGGTTTCTTGTCGGTTGAGTGAATCCTCTCTCGTTTTCCCCGTGTTTCCCTCTTGTTCTTCCGCGTGTTCTTCGTGATTCCCCGTAGGATCCGCTCCAACGTGAAAGATCGCCCACGTAGGGTTCCGCCCTACATCATCCCACTTTTAACATTGCAGATTTGAAGCCTTATTTGGGTGAGGAAGATGAGCTTCCGTCGAGGACGACTTCATTTCAAGAAGGGGAGGATGATGAGGACATCAATACCATTGTTACACCCGCAACCCCTACTGCTACATATACTGGACCAATTACTAGAGCTCGCGCACGCCAATTAAATTATCAGGTACTTTCGTTTCTTGGCAATGATTCTAATGTTCATGAGAATATGATGCTGCCTAAATTGGATACATTTGTTTTGCTTACAAATGAAGGGCCTAGCTTGGAGAAGGATGGAAATTGGAGCAAGAACAAGCATGGAGATGATGCCATGCGCAAGGGGAACAAGAACGGAGTTACAAGTGATGATTTCAGGACTTTGAAGCCACCATAATGGGTGCATGAAGCCTTGGACAAAATATACAAGATGCTACTTCATAAATTTCGTCCAGAGGCTATTCTAGGTGCTGCGTCACCTTATTATTGGGCCAGGCCCTTGTAATTTCGAAATACACAAGTATAGGCTATTTTTAGAGTCCGTATGTGTGGGGAAACAAGAGATAGGGTTGATTTCGGACCCCTCCACCAAGGGCCACGAAATCCCCCCCCCCTCCTCTTCCTCCATATATACAGCCCTTAGGGCATCGTTTAGACTTTGGGTTTTGTTTAGATTAAAAGTTCGCCACAGCTGCAACTTCGCGTACTTCGTTTGTGTTCAATGACCAGACAAAGGCGTCACAGAACCCCACCTTGATCAATAAAGCTTTCATCTTATATTCGCAATATCCAGATTGCAATCTCAGTTTCTGTCTTGTTCTTCATTTGCTCGCAGGAAACAGACCCTCGTGGTCAGGTTGATCGTGCTCTGGGGTGGTCAATAACCTATCGGAGTTGGTTTAGCGATTGCTAAGGTGCGACGTCCTCGCACGTTCGTAGTCGGATCGTCAAAGTCGACTTCCTCCAAAGCGAAAACCAACATCTCATCGAAAGACGGGACACCTTTGCCTCTATCAAAATGGATCAATGATCACTCAATGTGTAACAAGGAAATAGCACAATTGGTACCAATTCTTGTCGGTTTCTCACACCTACACAAGTAAGGCTTATGGTGGAGCTCGGTGAGGATAGTGGCACAAAAATGTGATGCAAAATGTTAGCAAGAGTCAATAATGTTGAAAGAGATTCACAAATTCGCAAGCGAAACAAGTAGACCAATAGCAATATGTGGCACACGGAAACACACACATGGATAAGTAAATGGGGTCGTGCAACCAAGGAATGAGCACAAAATGTGGAATCCACGGAAAACGCTCGTGTTGCACAACTCAAGAGAGACGCTAGCACGATTGCTCAATAGGCGGATACGACACTTGTGCACAACCTATAAGATGCAAAATGGATAAACTTTCTATCCCAAGTATGCTATGTATGTATGGTTCCCGATGTTTCTCAAGATGATCCAAGATGATCGGGTATGACAATCTTGTATGCAATGTGGTATGATGCTATGGCACTTGCTTACAAGCTTCTTTGCTCTTTCTCTCTTTTGCTTAAAAGCTTTATTTGTTTTTTTCTATGTATGGCCACTTTGCACAATGCACAAACCAAGATAGCAATTGTGTATATGCGGGAACGGTATTGTGACACAATGGATGATATGATACCAATAAGATATGGTATGTATGCAATGGATGGTGTAGATCAATAATGTGCACAAGTAACGTTGCCGGGCAATACTCAAATGGCTAGTCTCGATAGGCAAGTAACGCAAAATGGGCTAGAGGTTATCAATGCAATTGCAAGGGGAATATACAATGGTGTCGTCGAGGTTGCCGTCCTTGGCGATGATGAGTGGCGGTGTTCTTGATGTAGATACCAAGATGATGGAGACTCGTCCCTAAGTAGCCGAAACACCTTAGGAAACGGAAAAACCGCAAACTCAAAATCTCAAATGACAAATGTCAAATTGTGGTAGCGGAAAGCGGTGGTGGTTGCGGAAGCTCAAAGGGATTGCGGAAATGCAATGATGGGTTATGGTGTACGCAATGCGGAAGTGGAGGGTAAGATGGTGAACTATACACGGTGTCAGAGTTGGAAGCACGGTCCCTAAGTAGCCGAAACACCTTAGGAGACACAACTCACAACACAAACAAAATTTGGTTAAGTTGGGGTGGAAGTGTATGTTGGTCAAGCCTATGCGGAAGTGGCGGTGGTGGTTGATGAAGAAGCAACCGTCCCTAAGTAGCAGAAACACCTTAGGAGACTCGAATCACAACTCAAACAACCATGGGGAACAAAATTGGTTAGGTTGCGGAAGTCGGTGGTGGAGTAGCGGAGGATGTGGTGGAAGCCCTAGGCAAAGATGCCAAAGATCACAAAATTTGATGGAGTCAAATGATGTTGGTGGTATTTTTGTTGGAAGGAGGATGTCAATAGCTTCAAAACGAGCTAAAGAACGTCAAAATCGGAGTTCGGATGAATTAGTTATGGACAAAACAAAATTCAGCCGAAGTGGGAATCTACAGGTTACGGACGTCCGGAAAAGGTCGGATGTCCGGGGCGTTGGACGTCCGGAAAGTCGGAAATCCGTAAATTCAGTTCGGGTTAGGGGTTCCGGTCGTCCGGAAAAGGTCGGACGTCCGGTCGTTCCTGGGGCTCCGGACGTCCGTAAAACGTCGGTCGTCCGGTGGGTCAGGGTCAACGCGAGATCCGAGTTCAGTGGCGCGATTTTGAGCGTAAAATGGAGATTTCGGGGTCAAAATTGAAGAGATTTCACGGATGAAAGATGGGGAAACTTGGGGAAATGCTAAATCCACTCGAAACCAAGTAAATCCATGGATCAAAATCAACAAAACTTCATCTAACCAACAAATCACAAAAAAAAAATTGGGGCTATTTTTGGTGGGGATTTTTGATATTGGGGAAGAACACAACAAAATCAAGCTAGAAAACACGGGGTAGGGGCTCCAAAAACGTGATCAACCTTGCTCTGATCCAAGATGATATAGGGTGGAACCCTATGTGGACGATCTTTCACGTTTGGAGAGGATCCCTACGAGGAACACAAAGAACGAGCGGAAGAGCACGAGGGAAATCACGGGAAAACACAAGAGAATCACTCAAACCAACAAGATCAATCACACATGTGCTAGATCGATGAACACAAAGGAAGATACATGATTCAAAGTCAACAAAGGACGATACAAACGGTAGCCGTTCTTCTCCGTGAGGAGGTGTTGATGATGGTCTTCTCCGCAAAGGAGGTCTTGAATCCAAGGTGGATCTTCTTCGAAGAGGGGTCGCGGTCTCTCTCGTGGAGTAGATCCGATATGGATGAGCGAAGCTCTATCTCACAAATGAGCTAAATCAATGCTAACCCTAACTAGAAGGAGGTGGAGGTCTATTTATAGTCTTAGTGCAAATGGGGGCGAAGTGAAGGGGTACATGGGCCTCAGCCCGAAACACTGTGCGCAGACAGGCGTTGGACGTCCGGAGGGTTCCGGTCGTCCGGTGGCTCGTGGGCGTCCGGACGTCCGGCAATCCCCGGACTTCCGTAGATTCGGCTCGGGTGCGCTTCGGTCGGACGTCCGGAGGTTTCCTGTCATCCGGAGGGTCCGGACGTCTGGTGCTCTTCGGACATCCGTAGATTCAGCTCGGTTGCGCTTCTGTCGGACGTCCGGAGGGGGTCGGTCGTCCGGTGCCTGGAGTTCGTCGGACGTCCGGTCATGGTCGGACGTCCGGCCGTTGTAGCCTCGGGCAGCTTCTTCTCTTGGTCCTTGTACTTGGTGTCCTCGCCGTCTTGTCCATGGTCTTCCTCCTTGTTCCTGGTCATGCATAGAACATATATTTGAGGTAGTAACCATGTCTCACATGTGGGAAGTGACGGTTCGGAGAGGAGCGAGTTCACCTTGTGTCCAATGGCGTATATTCGAGGTCTCGTCATATGTCCACTTGGGGTTTGGAGAGTAGTCGGAGTGTACATGGGGATGAACGTGGGATGCTCCGCATCACTTAGGTAGTAGCCATGTCTCACTGGAAGGAAAAGGGAAATCGAATAGGAGTGATGTCACCTCGGATTGAATAGCACGAGCTCTTGCTCTTGTCATGGGTCCACTTGGAGCTTGGATAGTTGATGGAAGGTCCATGGGGATGACCGAAGGATGCTCCGCATCACGATGCGGGAGCCGAAGCTGACCGACGAAAGGACCAGCAAAAATAGGTGGATTTGGCACATGAGTGGCTTCAAGTGATGCCGAGAAGCTCTGAAATGCAGCATTGTCTTCACGAACTGGTTCCTTGGCAGGCACGGGATACATGGCTTCAAGAGACATAGCCACTTCCTGTAGAAAGACAACATGATTGCATGCTGAAGCTTGATAGTTGATGGTGGAGTGAAGCTTTATCAACCGCATAACCCATGGTGCATAGAACTTGAGGCCAAATAGATCAATGCCTGAAGCAGCCAACTAACAGATGAAAAAGTCTTGAGTGTTGAAGCGGATGCCGTTGATAATGTAGAAGAGCAATGTCTTCATAGTGCCTCCAATCTTGGCGTGTGGAGAGCGCCCTTTCATTAGCCATAGAGTATGCCTCAAAACATAGTATATGGTGTGGAGCAAGTACTCGAGGTCATTGACAAAGAATTCCTTGGGGTACTCAGCGTCTACTGACAATGGCTTCATCATGCTAAGCATTTGACTCATGTTGGTCTGGCTTCTGGAAGATGCTCTCAAGTTCCTGTTCATAGCGCTGACAACCTGGCTCATAGAGGTAACCAGGAGTGGGCAGGGAAGTAAGCTTGATGATGTCTTGAGCTTTGGATTCATGGTGTACATCTCTTGACATCCACTCAAGGACCCATGTCTTCGGATCCCTGTTGTAGCCTGAGATATGTAGGGTGTCATAAAATTGAAGCAAGAGCACTTCATTCCATTGCACCTTGTCGACGACAAACGGGAGTAGACTGTCGTGGGAATCCACAACCACCTATGGGACCAAGTGTCCCTTTCTGGTTTGGTGGGGGGATGGCACGTTGCACAAATAGCGGAGGAGCGTGGAACAGCACGGCAGAGATCACACACGCAGTCTTTACCCAGGTTCGGGCCACTGGTGAGCGCAACACGCTCGCCCGGCAGGGTTGCCTCGGGGCGAAAACGGCTACGCGCGTATGAGTGTGTGAGGAGATGGATTAGCCAACCCCTTCTACGGTTGCCTTGGGCCTCCTTTTATAGATAAAGAGGTCACCACAATGGCAAATCAGTCATTATGCACTGATTAGATAGCAAATAGTGCTATCATACCTAACTCTGCAGGCCGACAGAGCGCATTAAATGCGCTGCTCGACGGGTTGTTTTGCCAGCTTCGCGCCTGCTTGCTTAACACGTCGCAAGACGAGTGTTGCTTGGAGGTATTTTTTGTAGGAAGTGGCTGCCATGTGGCGAATAGCACCCACTTAGTCACTTTTGAGCTTGACACCGCACTGGTCGATGACGTGCATCGGGATGAGATGGTACGGTGGGGTGGTTCTGCCTCCGTATGCCCCAGCAGGCCTGCCGGGACGACCAGAAGGCTTGCTTCCGGGGGTAACCCCATCCTTACCAGGCTCGCCTGCCCGGCAAGGGAGGTTTTTTTCTTTGCAATATCTTTCTTCTCTGGCTAGTCTTGGTCCTCTTGTGCTGCACGCTGGTCCTTTGAAGAACCGATGTATTGCGCTCCAATCTAACCTTGGTGTTGCGATCTTGCTCTTGTTCATGTGCACAGTCTGGGCAACGGACCCAGGGTTTGTTGCACCGATAAAAGCCCCCTGGCCTGGCCCGAACGCACTGTCGAACATCGTTAGGGTAGGCCCTAACAAGTGCAGAGGCAGGGGTGTGGAAGTGGCTGGCCCCTTGAGATCTTCTTTGCTTCTTCATTAACTTGCGTCCAGGCCAGTTTGCGGTTTTACCGCGCGTCGCGTAAAGCCAATCATGGTGGGGCCACTCTTTTAATGGCCCGTTAATGACTTTAACGCACGTGAAATTCACTCTTCCCACCACACCCTTATCTTCAGCCACGTATGCTGCATGCACCGCGCAGGGTACATGGGCTCGGTCATCTTGAATTGGTGGAGGAGGGCGGCAGTTACCCGTCGAGGGATGAGCTCTCTTCCCCGACTCGCCTATAAAAGGAGGGGCGGGGGAAGAGCAAAGGCATTCATCCTCACATCCCTTCTCCCCCATCCCCTGCTTTCTGCTGGTTATGGTGAAGAGAAGGGCCTGGGGCCAGGCCCCAGCCAGTAGCTTGAGGTTGGCGACAACGAATGCTCGTGCTCATGCTTGGGGAGTGAGTCTGTTCCAAGCCTGGAGAAGACGCAATGGACGAGTCGTCCGTGGGTGGGAGATATCAAGCTTCCCCATTTGCGGGGAAATGCTTGTCTCTTCTGCCATGGTCGGTCGTCCATAAGGTAATGCAACATCTTGCCTTGAGCTGCTGCCGCTTGTTAGCACGGCGACCAGATTCTTGGCGCCCTCAACATCTGCCCAGGATGCAGGGCTAGGGATCGTTGGTAATCCTAGCACTGCCCCTTCCAGTGGACCTGGGGCTGATGTTGAGGGGAGGTGCCTGTTCCTGCCCGCCAAGGTGGGAAGCGGCGCGCCCCGAGCTCCCTGGCCATCTTGGCCCTCGGCTGCTTCTCCGGGTGATGTAGGGTGGAACCCTATGTGGACGATCTTTCACGTTTTGAGAGGATCCCTACTAGGAACACGAAGAACGAGCGGAAGAACACGAGGGAAATCATGGGGAAAACACAAGAGAATCACTCAAACCAACAAGATCAATCACACATGTGCTAGATCGATGAACACAAAGGGAGATACATGATTCAAGGTCAACAAAGGACGATACAAACGGTAGCCGTTCTTCTCCGTGAGGAGGTCTTGATGGGGGCCACCCAAGAGGGGGTCTTGAATCCAAGGTGGATCTTCTCCAAAGAGGGGTCGCGGTCTCTCTCGTGGAGTAGATCCGGTATGGATGAGCGAAGCTCTATCTAACAATGAGCTAAATCAACGCTAACCCTAACTAGGAGGAGGAGGAGGTCTATTTATAGTCTTAGTGCAAATGGGGGCGAAGTGAAGGGGTACATGGGCCTCGAGTTCAACAACATCTTGTGAGACAGTACGGACGTCCATGGGGCCGGTCGTCCGGTGGTTTCGTGGCGTCCGGACGTCCGGGATCTTCGGACTTCCGTTGATTTGGCTTCGGTCCAGGGCACCGGACGTCCGATGATTTCGTCGTCCGGTCGCCGGTCGTCCGTTGGCTCCGGTCTTCCGCAGATTCGGCTCGGGTCTTCAGGAGCCGGTCGTCCGCTGGAGGCCGGACGTCCGCTCGCTGTGAGTGGCCGGTCGTCCGCTCGCTGGATCTTCTTCGGTAGTTCTTGTACTCGGTGTCCTCGCTATCTTGTCCATGGTCTTCCTCTTTGTTCCTAGTCATGCAGAGCACATATATTTGAGGTAGTAGCCATGTCTCACAAATGGAAAGTGATGGTTCGAAGGGGAGCGAGTTCACCTTGTGTCCAATGGTGTATGTTCGAGGTCTCGTCATATGTCCACTTGAGGTTTGGAGAGTAGTCGGAGTGTACAAGTGGATGAACGTGGGATGCTCCACATCATCTCCCCTCCCTTGGGAAAGATCCGACCTCGGATCGTGATCCTCATCACCATGGAAACGGTTGTCGGGGACGAACTTGTAGTTGGACGGAGTTGAAGACATGGCGCAATCCAAGTATTCCAAGGTGTGGCCGGGGTGATAGACATGCAAAAAGAGCACACACAAGCAACACTCCAGAATACAATGGTTAGCGCACACAAAGTGTCCATCATGTAAGAATGAGTCCGTGAGGCAAGATTGTTCATGACAAAGTACATGAAGCTTAGCAAGATGATATGGAATGAGATGTAAAACATTCATGGGAGGAAATGCAATCATTGTGCACACAAATGTGTTGTGAATATGATGAATGCAACCACGGTGCAAAATGATGTCATAGTGAGACGGTTTATCAATAGCATGAATATGGCAATGGATGCTCAACATGATTATGTTATCATGCAATTGATGATAGGCAATGTGATCATTATGTATGAAGATGCCATCAAGAAAGATCACAACAAATTTGCTAAGAAAATGCACAAGCTCATATATCATGGATGACATGGGAATAGGTGCAACAAGACAATCATAATGTGTGTCAATCCATGCATAGGGTGCAAACTTGTGTTGAGTATGATATGTCCATCGAGCATGACATGTATGAGCACAATCAACAAATATGGAGGTGGTGGTGTACCAATGCTCGATGTCGTGGCATGAGAGGAATTCCAAAGATGCATCCAATAAGTGCGAGCGCTCCTCAATTCGAAGGTCCAAAGAGCCAATCTCCAATGTTGCTCCTCCATCCAATAGATGTAACATGTAGACAACAAGAAAGAAACAACAATGAAAGAGTGACCCATCCAATATGCAAACTTGAGGATGGCTCAAAGGGAAGGAGTTCACCTTTATGAGGATGTCGAAAATGTTGGTGTCGCACATCGTGTATGTGATGCGGAGCATCCTATGGACATCACCATGTCAAGAGTCCGTTCGGCGAGTGACACGTGCGACATCTACTTCTCATACATAAAGGTGAATCTTCTCCTTTACACGTGTTCACTTGACCCCTTCGAGGATGGTATACTACTTGACACTTCTCCCGTGTGCATGCATAAGTATTGTCGGAGCTTCATGGATGTCGGGGAGGAGTGCAAGCGCCAAGGAACGACTACACCGTCCGCGAGGGAAGCATGGAAGAGAAGGAGGAAGAGAACCTGGCCGACTCCAGAACGAGCGGTACTACCGCCCACTCCAAGCGGTGCTACCGCTCAAGCGGTACTACCGGCCATGAGCCCCCAGACTACCGCCACTCCTCATCTTGCAGCAGCTGGCCTTTGGCCTTGTATCCCTCTCCCACTTACCCCTTCGTGGCTTAGACTATAAATAGACCACCTCCACTTCCTTTCTAGGGTTAGCTTTGGATTTGCTCATATTTCGGTGTGAGAGCCTTTGCTCATCCCCTTGGCTACTTCTCCTCGGAGATCAGGACCTCTACGGAGAAGATCCCTAAGCGAATCCAAGACCACCTTCTAGGGCGGACCCCATCAAGACCTCCTCGCGGAGAAGAACGGCTACTCGTGTATCCTTACCTTTGTTGATCTTGAACCTTGTGCCACTCTATGTGTTCGATAATATAGCACTTGTGTGATTGTTTTCTTGTCGGTTGAGTGTTGTCCCTTGTTCCTCCCCGTGATTTCCTCGTGTTCTTCCACTCGTTCTTCGTGATTTCCTCGTAGGATCCGCTCCAACGTGAAAGATCGCCCACGTAGGGTACCGCCCTACATCATCTATGGTATCATGAGCCACGTTGATCACGTTATTGGAGCCCCTACCCCTCTTTTTCTAGCTTGATTTTGTTGATTTCGTCCTAAATCCGAAAATCCCCACCAAAAATAGCCCCAAATTTTTTTGTGATTTGTTAGTTTTGATGATGTTTTGTTGATTTTGATCCATGGATTTGCTTGGTTTCAAGTGGATCTAGCATTTCCCCAAGTTTCCCCGTCTTTCCTCCACAAAATCCATCAAATTTTGCCCCCGAAATCACCCATTTCCGCCCCAAAATCGCGCAACGATTCGAACAATCGAGAAAATCCCGACACGAGCGGTACTACCGCCCTCCTAGCGGTACTACCGCTGAGAACGGTACTACCGCCCTCCTAGCGGTACTACCGCTGAGAACGGCACTACCGCCAGGCCCCGTTCAGCCAAAATAGTCGAAAAATCCCGACACGAGCGGTACTACCGCCCTCCCCAGCGGTACTACCGCCCTGGCCAGTTTCAGCTTTCCGAGTTTCACCGTTTTGCCCATAACTAATTCATCCGAACTCCGATTTTGACGTTCTTTAGCTCGTTTTGAAGCTATTGACATCCCCCTTCCCATAAAAATACTACCACCACCATTTGACTCCATAAAATTTTCGGAACTTTGGCATCTTTGCCTAGGGCTTCCACCACATCCTCCGCATAACCACCACCGACTTCCGCAACCTAGCCAATTTTGTTCCCCTTTGCATTTGAGGTTGTTTGAGTTGTGATTCGAGTCTCCTAAGGTGTTTAGGCTACTTAGGGACGGTTGCATCTTCATCAACCACCACCACCACCATAACTTCCGCATAGGCTTGACCAACATACACTTCCACCCCAACTTAACCCAATCTTGTTGTGTTGAGAGTTGTGTCTCCTAAGGTGTTTCGGCTAATTAGGGACCGTGCTACCAACTCCGACACCGTGTATAGCCCATCATTCCACTTCCGCATTGCCAAGTGCAAACCACCACCGCATTCCCGCTACCACCATTTGACATTTGTCATTTGAGATTTTGAGTTCACGGTTTTTCCGTTTCCTAACGTGTTTCGGCTACTTAGGGACGAGTTTCCATCATCTTGGTATCTACATCAAGAACACCGCCACTCATCATCGCAAAGGACGGTAACCTCGACGACACCATTGTATATTCCCCTTGCAAATTGCATTGATAACCCCTAGCCCATTTTGCGTTACTTCCCTATCGAGACTAGCCATTTGAGTATTGTCGGCAACGTTACTTGTGCACATTAGTGATCTACACCATCCATTGCATACATACCATATCATATTGGTATCATATCATCCATTGTGTCTCAAGTTTGTTCCCGCATATACACAATTGCTATCTTGGTTTGTGCATTGTGCAAAATTGGCCATACAAAAAAAAGAAGAAATAAAGCTTTTAAGCAAAAGAAAGAGAGCAAAGAGCTTGTAAGCAAGTGCCATGGCATCATACCATATTGCACATAAGATTTTCATATCCGATCATCTTGGATCATCTTGAGAGAAACACCGGGAACTATACATACATAGCATACTTGGGATAGAAGTTTATCCATTTTGCATCTTATAGGTTGTGCACAAGTGTCGTATCCGCCTATTGAGCAATCGTGCTAGCGTCTCTCTTGAGTTGTGCAACACGAGCGTTTTCCGTGGATTCCACATTTTGAGCTCATTCCTTGGTTGCACGACCCCATTTATCTATCCGTGTGTGTGTTTCCGTGTGCCATTCTTTGCTATTGGTCCATTTGTTTCACTTGCGAATTTGTGACTCTTTTTCAAAATTATTGACTCTTGCTAACATTTTACATTAAATTTTTGTGCCACTATCCTCACCGAGCTCCTCCATAAGCTTTTCTTGTGTAGGTGTGAGAACCGACAAGGATTGGTACCAATAGTGTTATTTCATTGTCCGCATTTGAGTGAACTTGATTCATTGTCAACATCGGTCAAGGTACATTGGTATAAGTTCTTCTCTTTCTCCCACTCATATTTGCTCGAGTCTTGTGATGGATAGGCAAGGCATTTCATCTCCGGTCTTCGACAACAACGACGGCGTGAACAACTACATCATCAAAGCGTCTCTCTTCGATCTACAACGACAAGTGCAAAGCACACAATCAAGATTGCGAGAGCGCATCGAGAACATCTCCATCGACATTCATCACTCCGAAGCAAGGAGAAGGGACTACTTCGATAAGAAGCTTGCCGCACATAAAGAGGAGCAAGATGCAAGGATGGAGGAGATTCGGGCCTTGATCAAGTCTTCTTCCCCTTCGTCATCTTCAAGGCGGCCACGTTCAAGCCACAAGTCTTCGGAGCGCCCAAGCGATGCAAGCGCAAATCGTCCTCGTCCACATCTACATGGCGACCACCATCACATTCGTGATCAACATCGTCATGAAGGGCAAGTCACCTCCAAGCATCATGTGCACGACGACGACGAACGACATCTACTACGAGCTCAAGCACGACAACGACATCATCATCATGAAGATGCTCCACAAGCGCAAATGCACGAGTCCCAACAAGCCCTACTTCATGCCAAGTCGAGCTTCATAAGCACAAGAGAAGACCGCGAGACGACCACCACCAAGACGGCGCTTCGGCTACATCTAACACTTCGCATCTTCGCCAAGTGTTCTCAAGGCATCTTCGCCTTTGGATGTACGGCATCTTCGCCTACTTCCCACATGTGCGCCTACATCGACTTCATCAAGTCCAAGGCGACTACCTAGCGAGGGCGACACTTCCATCTTGAAGCCCCTCAAGGAAGATGGCCGAGCATGGGAAACTCCCTTCGGTCATGGAGACGAGCTATGAGGTGCCACATCATATGGGCCTCCAACACCAAGACGGTGACAAGACGGTCGAGCAAGGGCCATCCCCTTCTACCACGGCGACGAGCGCGAACCTCTTCAACAACATGAAGACGACGCCCACATTGGACTCATACTCCGAGTCAAGCTACGCGACCGTGCATGGAGACATTTGCACCTACATCTCTTCGGCACCCACATATGTCGAGATGCCCCAATTGCCATGTGAGGAGAGCCACCACCCCAAGAGTGACATGAGTGACTCCACCATACGTGACATTGAGAGCATTTCCTATGAGAGGATGAGTGTGACCACCACTAGCCCCACACATGAGAGCATGCCACACATCCTATGTGAGGTTGAGCGCCATTTGAGTGACTCCACCCACCATACGAGTGAGAGCATCCTTGAGGGAGTGAGTGAGCCACAACATTTAGTGAGTGAGGTAGTTGACACGGCACATGAGGCCACTATGATTTCTAACGACTTAACCTCTACTCCTAGTGTGTTTTGTTCTTCGGTGCTAGGTCTCCTACATGACGACATGCCTATCCTCGACGAGTCCATCCCTACATTGGAGACGCAGCGATGGCCATGGTGGACGATGATGCACCCCCACATGGTTCCATCAAGATGAAGATGACAACGAGACGATCTTCAACACCTCACCTACAACACATGAGCGACGCTCAATGGTAACATAGGTGATGGTGCTTCTCTTGTCCCACTAGTGGACTCTCTTACCATCGATTGCTCCCATGATGTCGACCCACCTATTACCATGCTTCATGCTAGTGAAACTTCTTCATGCCTTGACTTACCTATTTATGATGAATATGATGATGAGCATGTTGAGTTGCGTAGTTGTGATGCTATGCTTCATAGGATATCTTGTGAAAATTCTATTGGTCACTTCATGTTTGACAATCCATTGAATTTGTCATATGCTATGAGTGAGATCTCCCATATTGCATCATTTCAATCTCAACATAGTAACTATGCATGCCCCATTAAAATAAATCCCATTTGCACTTATGGCATAGATGACGAGATGATGGTCATTGGCCTTTGCTTCTCTTGTGATGATATTGCCATGCTTCCTTTACATGATTTATGCAATTCATCTAATATTCCATGCCATGATCACATTGTTCCAAATATGCATTGTTGTGGATGTTGTCAATATTCTCCACATGATATTTCTACTCTTGCTCATGAGGAGACCCCCATAGTTTCCTCATACATGTTTGGAGATTTTGATTCATCCCATCCTTTGCATGATTTCCATGATTGCTTGCACCATATGCATTCCATGAATAACAATGCTCTAGATATTGCTCATGATGCATTACACAATTTGAGTCTCCATTATGCCATACATAATAACAAACCTATCATGATGGATGACATGTTTCTATATCATGCATCTCATTTATTTGAGCATTGGATATTTTGTGCTAACCGACACATGCACGTGCGCATCATGATGGATGATGTGTACATCTACCACGCACACACAATTTGTTTTGTGTAGGTACCCACATACACTCGTCAACATCTCAATCCCATGAGTTGACGAAACGAGCTCTTGAGAGCAACGATGACTTGGGATCACGTGGACTTTCATTCCCACCATTCCTTTTGCGCAAGGACTACGCGCATCTCTTCTACTTCGCTCTCACACGGCTTTGGGCTATTTACCACTTGTTACCTTATGCCCATTCTATCATGTTCACTTTGCATGTTATGCTTGCTTCTATGCCTTTGCCATGCAATTGTGACCCTTGCTTGCATATACCCATGATTCACCATTACGTTACTCCTATGTGTATTTGCATGCTTGGTGGAGATCCTTGTTGCTTTTGCCATGTTTATCATGTGCCCCATGCTATTGATGCTTGTTGTGTTGGGAGAGTCATGATGATCCATTGCTATTTACATATGGCTCCTCGCCAAGACATTCATGCTATTGTCCTCATATCTTGCTTTCATGTTTGTGCTATGTCATGTGATTTACTCATGCCCACTATTTGCACACATGACATGCTTGCCATGATTCCTTCTAGTATGTTGCATCTTCGCACCCATGTTCCACTATCACTTGCTTTCTTGGGTTGATGACATATATGTTCATGCCTCTCACATGATATATCTTGTTTATTGTCGCTTGTCTCCAATAGTTGCCTCTATGCTTAATGATCTTGGAGACTTGGACACTTCACTTGTGATGCATGCTTGGTTGATGATGAGGACATCAATACCATTGTTACACCCACAGCCCCTACTGCTACATATACTGGACCAATTACTAGAGCTCGCGCACACCAATTAAATTATCAGGTACTTTCGTTTCTTGGTAATGATTCTAATGTTCATGAGAATATGATGCTGCCTAAATTGGATACATTTGTTTTGCTTGCAAATGAAGGCCCTAGCTTGGAGAAGGATGGACATTGGAGCAAGAACAAGCATGGAGATAATGCCATGCACAAGGGGAACAAGAACGGAGTTACAAGTGATGATTTCAGGACTTTGAAGCCACCATAATGGGTGCATGAAGCCTTGGACGAAATATACAAGATGCTACTTCATAAATGTCGTCTCGAGGCTATTCTAGGTGCTGCGTCACCTTATTAGTGGGCCAGGCCCTTGTAATTTCGAAATACACAAGTATAGGCTATTTTTAAAGTCCGTATGTGTGGGGAAACAAGAGATAGGGTTGATTTCGGACCCCTCCACCAAGGGCCACGAAATTCCCCCCCCCCCCTCTTCCTCCATATATACAGCCCTTAGGGCACCGTTTAGACCTTGGGTTTTGTTTAGATCAAAAGTTCGCCATAGCAGCAACTTCACGTGCCGTTTGTGTTCAACGACCGCACCAAGGCGTCCACAGAACCCCATCTTCATTAATAAAGCTTTCCTCTTATATTTGCAATATCCAGATTGCAATCTTAGTTTCTTGCTTGTTCTTCGTTTGCTCGCAGAAACAGGCCCTCGTGGTCGTTGATCGTGCTCGGCGTGGTCAATAACCCTCGGAAGTTGGTTTAGCGATTGCTAAGGCGCGACGTCTCGCACGTACGTAGTCGGATCGTCAAGGTCGACTCCCACAGAAACGATAGCCACCATCTCATCGAAACATCGGGACACCTTTGCCTCTATCAAGTGGTATCAGTTTTTCAGGTTGCTCGGTGAGATTTTACTGTTTTTCGTAGTTTAGATCGAGTCTGTTCTTCATACCTATTGTCCACAAAAAAGCCACACAAAAAAATTAGGGTTAGTTCATCATATCCGAACCAATCTGAGCCTTTGCATAATCTTTTGAGGGTTTTGCTTTGTTGAATTTGCGGGTGCATCGTCGTGTCTAGTTGTTGGTCTTAGAGTCTAGTCTTTTAGAGTTTCGAGTTCTGGTCATAAGTTGTCACGTCGCCAGCGCACCATCATCATCGTCCCTGCCACCTACCACCACCGCTCCGAATCCGTGTCCATATACCACCACTGATCCATATCCATATACTACCACCGCTACCACCACCGCTGCCATATACCACCACCATATATCCACCATCAATCCGAGTTCCTTGCATATTAGGTTTGTTTTCGAGATCCATCTAGTTTCCGATTCGTGTTTCCTTGCCGGAGTAGGTTTCGGAAAAAAAAACCACCCTCCGTTTAGGCCCAAAATTTTCCGAAAACGCACTTGTCAAAAAATTTTCTGGCTATCCTATTTTTAGGTGTTTCTAAGTGTATTGAGACAGTCGCCGTTATAGAAAGGTTTTTTGACCCGTTTCAGTTTTTGGGTCCGGCAGAGAAAAAAAATTTTGGTCAAAAAATTTCGTGCCCATCCTGTCAGTTTGACCTGGGAAGAGTTTTGAGACACTCGCCATTATAGTGATTTTTCGCACAAAAAAAAAAGAGCAGCGCAAAAAAAAAGGCAGCGCAAAAAAAAAGCGAAAAAAAAATTCCAGAGTGTGCTTTTCCCTTGTTTACGTGCAGCGCCGTGATTTTGTTAGTGTTCTAGGCTCGCGTCTCTAGCACGGTCTAGCCTAGGACCAACCGCAATCTTGTCGTTGAGCGTTTATTCAACTTTGCATCTCTGAATTGATTATTGCTGACCCGCTTTTGCTACCATATTATAAGCCTTCCCAGCTCCACATACATCTACATCGTCGTTTGACTCTCCCCGTAATCGCTCTATCCAAGCTTTGAGAGTTTTGACTACATCGGTTGCCGATCACCGCTTTCTTCTTTGGGTAAGAACTGGTAAGAATTTGAGATTTGCTTGACGGTTTGTGATCGCCCACCACACCACCACCACCACTTCCTAGTAGTCTGTCAATCATATTCTTGTGTGTTTCTATTGTTGCTAACCATGGCAGGATCACAAGCCGACGTGACTAATCGGGAGAACATGACAAACAAAGCGTTACATGATAAGTTTCAACAAATGATGAGTGGGCAGGTGGAAGATGTGCTAAATAGATTTGAAGAGGCCATGGAGAAGATAGATGGCATTGAGAAGGCGTTCGAAACAAAGCTCGATAACAAGTTTAATGAATTGCTCGCGTCTACCACCACCACCACCGGCGGCACCTAACGCACCTCTCCTACAACAACAAGGACTACCTCCACATCGCGAAACAGCCCTCCGCCGAGCTTCCCGTGTCCCTCTTCACCGGCCAAGCTGCTGGTGCTGTTGTTGATACTACTGTGGCTCCTGCTGCTGCGGTGGGGAGGATGATTATGTGAGAGATTACGAGGATGAGGTTGATCAACATCAGAACTATGTGCAACCACCAGCACCACAACCACCAGGTCGTCCACATGCAAATAATGGCAATGTTCGGGCTCCCCTTCAGGTACAGATCATGACCATCTCCCTAAACTGAAATTGAATATTCCACCATTTGAGGGTAGATATGTTCCTGATATATATCTTACTTGGGAGTTAGAAACTGAACAACGATTTACATGTTTACAATATCCTGAGGAGAGACGTGTTCCTGCTGCTGTTTGTGCTTTCACTAGCTTTGCATGTGTTTGGTGGTCTGAACATTGTAGATTATATCCTGTTCCAGCTACTTGGGCTGCTTTGAAAACTGCTATGCGTACTCGTTGGGTTCCACCATATTATCAACGTGAATTACTTCAAAATTGCAGCGCTTAAGACAAGGAAAAATTCGGTAGAAGAATATTATCGGAATTACAAATTGGCTTGATTAGATGTGGTATTGTTGAGGAGAATGAAGCTATGCTTGCACGTTTTCTGGGTGGATTAAATAGAGAGATTCAGACCATTCTAGACTACAAGGATTATAATAATATCACTCGATTATTCCATCTTGCTTGTAAAGCTGAACGTGAAGTGTTGGATTGAGAGGCCTTGGCGCGGACTAATTTTTCTGCAGGTCGACCTTCATCATGGACACCACGTGCATCATCTACTTCCACACGTTCTACTACACCGGCACCTCCGTCGGCTGCCACCTCCAACCGTGATACAAGAAAGCAGGCACAACCACCACTATCTGCCAAGAGTACACCTGCTGGGCCTACACAGAGCTCTTCTTCTTCCATGGCGTCAACAGGACACACAAGTGATATTATTTGTCGTCGTTGTAAGGGAAGAGGACATTTTATAGAGAATGCCAATCTCAGCGTGTGATGATTGCTACCGAGGATGGTGGGTATGAGTCCGCTAGTGACTATGATGAAGAGACTTTGGCTCTTATTACTCATGAAGAACACGGTGGAGATGATTCGATCATGAGACGCAATACATGGCTGCTGAAGATGCCGACAGGTATGAATGTTTAGTTGCTCAACGTGTTTTGAGTGTGCAGGTTACACAAGCTGAGCAAAATCAGAGGCATAACTTGTTCCATACAAAGGGAGTTGTGAAGGAACGTTCTATTCGTCATCATAGATGGAGGGAGCTGCAACAACTTGGCTAGCATGGATATGGTGGAGAAGCTTTCTCTCACCACAAGACCACATCCACATCCTTACTACATCCAATGGTTCAACAACAGCGGCAAGGTTAAGGTAGCACGTCTTGTTCGTGTGTATTTTAGTATCTCTACATATGCTGATTATGTTGATTGTGATGTGGTACCTATGCAAGCATGTTCCTTATTACTTGGTAGACCATGGCAATTTGATAAAATTATGTACACCATGGTAGAAACAATCAGTATACTCTTGTTCACAAGGATAAAAATATTACTTTGCTTCCTATGACTCCTGATTCCATTTTGAAAGATGATATTAATAGAGCTAATAAAGCAAAAAGGAGAAAATAAGAGTGAAAATCAGATTGTGGCAAAAGAATTTGAGCAACAAATGAAGCCTAATAATAAACCATCTAATGTTACTTCTGAAATTAAACTGAAAAGTGCATGTTTATTTGCCACCAAATCTGATATTGATGAGCTAGATTCTAGCAAATCTGTTTGCTATGCTTTTGTGTGCAAAGAGGCATCATTTTCATTCGAGGACGTGCCTTCCTCTTTGCCCCTGCTGTCACTAACATTTTGCAGAGTTCACGACGTCTTCCCACAAGACGTGCCACCGGGATTACGACCTATTCGAGGGATTGAGCATCAAATTGACTTAATTCCCGGTGCATCGCTACCCAACCGCGCACCATACCGAACCAATCCAGAGGAGACGAAGGAGATTATGCGTCAAGTACAGGAGCTGCTCGACAAAGGTTATATACGCGAATCTCTTAGTCCTTGTGTTGTTCCTATTATACTAGTGCCTAAAAAGGATGGTACGACGCGTATGTGTGTTGATTGTAGAGGCATTAATAATATTACTATTCGTTATCGTCATCCTATTCCTAGGCTAGATGATATGCTTGATGAATTGAGTGGCTCTACAATATTCTCCAAAGTTGATTTGTGTAGTGGATACCATCAAATTCGTATGAAATTGGGAGATGAATGGAAAACAACATTTAAAACTAAGTTTGGATTATATGAGTGGTTAGTCATGCCTTTTGGGTTAACTAATGCACCTAGTACTTTCATGAGATTAATGAACGAAGTTTTACGTGTTTTCATTGGACGATTTGTGGTAGTTTACTTTGATGATATACTGATTTATAGCAAATCTTTGGAAGAACATTTGGAACATTTACGTGCTGTTTTTAATGCTCTACGTGATGCACGTTTGTTTGGTAACCTTGGGAAGTGCACCTTTTGCACCGACCGAGTATCTTTTCTTGGCTATGTTGTTACTCCACAGGGAATTGAAGTTGATAAAGCCAAGATTGAAGCTATTGAGAGTTGGCCGCAGCCCAAAACGATCACACAAGTGAGGAGTTTTCTTGGACTCGCTGGTTTCTATAGGCGTTTTGTGAGAGACTTTAGCACCATTGCTGCACCTCTCCATGAGCTTACAAAGAAGGATGTGCCTTTTGTTTGGGGTACCGCACAGGAAGAAGCCTTCACGGTATTGAAAGATAAGTTGACACATGCTCCTTTACTCCAACTTCCTGACTTTAATAAGACTTTTGAGCTTGAATGTGATGCTAGTGGAATTGGATTAGGAGGTGTGTTATTACAAGATGGCAAACCTGTTGCATACTTTTCTGAAAAATTGAGTGGGCCTAGTCTGAACTATTCTACTTATGACAAAGAATTATATGCTCTTGTTCGGACTTTAGAGACATGGCAACATTATTTATGGCCCAAAGAATTTGTTATACATTCTGATAATGAATCTTTGAAACATATTAAAAGTCAAGCTAAACTGAATCGTAGACATGCTAAATGGGTTGAATTCATTGAGACTTTCCCTTATGTCATTAAACACAAGAAGGGTAAAGAAAATGTTATTGCTGATGCTTTGTCTCGTCGCTATACTATGCTTTCACAACTTGACTTCAAAATATTTGGTTTGGAGACCATCAAAGATCAATATGTGCATGATGCTGATTTTAAAGATGTAATGCAGAATTGTAAAGAAGGAAGAACATGGAACAAGTTCGTTATTAATGATGGTTTTGTGTTCCGTGCTAACAAGCTATGCATTCCTGCTAGCTCTGTTCGTCTTTTGTTGTTGCAGGAGGCGCATGGAGGAGGATTAATGGGACACTTTGGCGTGAAGAAGACGGAGGATATACTTGCTACACATTTCTTTTGGCCAAAGTTAAGACGGGATGTTGAGCGTTTTGTAGCTCGCTGCACTACATGTCAAAAAGCTAAGTCACGACTCAATCCTCATGGTTTATATATGCCTTTGCCTGTGCCTAGTGTTTCAGATCGTGATACTAAATTTCTTAGCCACTTTTGGAGATGTTTATGGGCTAAGTTGGGGACTAAACTGCTTTTTAGTACTACTTGTCACCCCCAAACTGATGGACAAACTGAAGTAGTCAATAGAACATTGTCTACTATGCTTAGGGCTGTTTTGCAGAATAATAAGAAAATGTGGGAAGAATGCTTGCCTCATATTGAATTTGCTTATAATAGTTCATTGCATTCTACTACTAAGATGTGCCCTTTTGAAATTGTGTATGGCTTCCTACCTCGTGCACCTATTGATTTGTTGCCTCTTCCATCTTCGGAGAAGGTTAATTTTGATGCTAAAGAACGTGCTGAATTGATTTTAAAAATGCATGAGATAACTAAGGAGAACATTGAGCGTATGAATGCCAAATATAAACGTGCGGGAGATAAGGGTAGAAAACATGTTGTCTTTGCACCTGGAGATCTTGTTTGGTTACATTTGCGTAAGGATAGGTTTCCTAATTTGTGCAAATCAAAGCTAATGCCACGTGCTGATGGTCCATTTAAAGTGTTAGAGAAAATAAATGATAATGCATATAAACTTGAGCTGCCTGCAGATTTTGGGGTTAGTCCCACTTTTAACATTGCAGATTTGAAGCCTTATTTGGGTGAGGAATATGAGCTTCCGTCGAGGACGACTTCATTTCAAGAAGGGAGGATGATGAGGACATCAATACCATTGTTACACCCACAGCCCCTCTTGCTACATATCTTGGACTAATTACTAGAGCTCGCATGCACGCCAATTAAATTATCAGGTACTTTCGTTTCTTGGTAATGATTCTAATGTTCATGAGAATATGATGCTGCCTAAATTGGATACATTTGTTTTGCTTGCAAATGAAGGCCCTAGCTTGGAGAAGGATGGACATTGGAGCAAGAACAAGCATGGAGATAATGCCATGCATGGGGAACAAGAACGGAGTTACAAGTGATGATTTCAGGACTTTGAAGCCACCATAATGGGTGCATGAAGCCTTGGACGAAATATACAAGATGCTACTTCATAAATGTCGTCTCGAGGCTATTCTAGGTGCTGCGTCACCTTATTAGTGGGCCAGGCCCTTGTAATTTCGAAATACACAAGTATAGGCTATTTTAGAGTCCGTATGTGGGGAAACAAGAGATAGGGTTGATTTGGACCCTCCACCAAGGGCCACGAAATCCCCCCTCTTCCTCCATATATACAGCCCTTAGGGCACCGTTTAGACCTTGGGTTTTGTTTAGATCAAAAGTTCGCCATAGCAGCAACTTCACGTACTTCGTTTGTGTTCAACGACCAGACCAAGGCGTCACAGAACCCCATCTTCATTAATAAAGCTTTCCTCTTATATTCGCAATATCCAGATTGCAATCTTAGTTTCTTGCTTGTTCTTCGTTTGCTCGCAGGAAACAGGCCCTCGTGGTCAGGTTGATCGTGCTCCGGCGTGGTCAATAACCCTCGGAAGTTGGTTTAGCGATTGCTAAGGCGCGACGTCTCGCACGTACGTAGTTGGATCGTCAAGGTCGACTCCCACAGAAACGATAGCCACCATCTCATAGAAACATCGGGACACCTTTGCCTCTATCAGTTGATTAAGCATATTGTAATTGGTTGTTCTTGCATCATATGCCTCCATACTATGAAACGCTCCCTTGTACTTTCTTATGATGAGCATGATGCATACACTTGTTGGGTATCTTACCACTCGAATGATAGGTTTTGCATTTCCGCTAACCTCATTTGTTTTTCCGAGTGTTTGTCATGTTCTTTCATTTTGGAGGTTTCACAAGGCGATGCCGTTATGCGACAACTTGGTCATGCGAAGGCATACACGATGTGCGACACCAACATTTTCGACATCCTCATAAAGGTGAACTCCTTCCTTTGAGCCATCCTCAAGTTTGCATATTGGATGGGTCACTCTTTCATTGTTGTTTCTTTCTTGTTGTCTACATGCTACATCTATTGGATGGAGGAGCAACATTGGAGATTGGCTCTTTGGACCTTCACATTGAGAAGCGCTCGCACCTATTGGATGCACCTTCGATTTTCCACTCTTGCCACAACATCGAGCATTGGTATACCAACACCTCCATATTTGTTGATTGTGCTCATACTCATGCTCGATGGACATATCATACTCACCACAAATTTGCGTCTTATGCATGGATTGACTCACATTATGATTGCCTTGTTGCACCTATTCCCATGTCATCCATGATATATGAACTTGTGCATTTTCTTAGCAAATTTGTTGTGATCTTTCTTGATGGCATCTTCATACATAATGATCACATTGCCTATCATCAATTGCATGATATCATACACATGTTGAGCATCCATTGCCATATTCATGATATTGATAAACCATCTCTCTATGACAATGGTAGAATTTGTCGCTTTGTGCACCATGCTTTGGTTCCCATGAATGCTTTACATGTCATTTTACATCATCTGGATAAGCATCTCATGCCTTGTCATGAACAATTCCTTTGGACGGACTCACTCTTACATGATGGACACTTTGGGTGCGCTAACCATTGTATTTCCGAGTATTTCTTGTGTTTGCTCTTTTTGCATGTCTATCACTCCGGCGACACCTTGGAGTACTTGGATTGCGCCATGTTTTCAACTCCGTCCAACTCCCACTCCGTCCACGACAACCGTTTCCATGGTGATGAGGATCACGATCCGAGGTCGGATCCTTCCCAAGGGAGGGGAGATGATGCGGAGCATCCTATGGACATCACCATGTCAAGAGTCCGTTCGGCGAGTGACACGTGCGACATCTACTTCTCATACATAAAGGTGAATCTTCTCCTTTACACGTGTTCACTTGACCCCTTCGAGGATGGTATACTACTTGACACTTCTCCCGTGTGCATGCATAAGTATTGTCTGAGCTTCACGGATGTCGGGAGGAGTGCAAGCGCCAAGGAACGACTACACCGTCCATGAGGGAAGCATGGAAGAGAAGGAGGAAGAGAACTGGCCGACTCGAGCAGCGGTACTACCGCCCACTCAAGCGGTACTACCGCTCAAGCGGTACTACCGCCATGAGCCCAGACTACCGCCTGCTGTCTTGCTCAAGCAGCAGGCCTTTGGCCTTGTATCCCTCTCCCACTTACCCCTTCGTGGCTTAGACTATAAATAGACCACCTCCACTTCCTTTCTAGGGTTAGCTTTGGATTTGCTCATATTTCGGTGTGAGAGCCTTTGCTCATCCCCTTGGCTACTTCTCCTCGGAGATAAGGACCTCTACGGAGAAGATCCCTAAGCGGATCCAAGACCCCCTTCTAGGGCGGACCCCATCAAGACCTCCTCGCGGAGAAGAACGGCTACTCGTGTATCCTTACCTTTGTTGATCTTGAACCTTGTGCCACTCTATGTGTTCGATAATATAGCACTTGTGTGATTGTTTTCTTGTCGGTTGAGTGTTGTCCCTTGTTCCTCCCCGTGATTTCCTCGTGTTCTTCCACTCGTTCTTCGTGATTTCCCCGTAGGATCCACTCCAACGTGAAAGATCGCCCACGTAGGGTACCGCCCTACATCAGTATGCCTTCACATAACCAATATGTCTCATGACGGTAATGCCTTGTGAATCCTTCAAAACGAAAGAACATGGCAAACACTCGGAAAAACAAATGAGGTTAGCGGAAGTGCAAAACCTATCATTCGTGTGGTAAGATACCCAACAAGTGTATGCATCATGCTCATCATAAGAAAGGACAATGGAGCATTTCATAGTATGGAGGCATATGATGCGATAACAACCAAATGCAATAGGCTCAAGTAAACAAGCATGCATCACAAGTAATATGTCCAAGTCTCCAAGATCATTAAGCATAGAGGCAACTATAGGAGGCAAGGGACAATAAACAAGATATATCATGTGAGAGGCATGAACATATATGTCATCAACCCAAGAAAGTGAGTAATAGTGGAACATGGGTGATGCAACATAGCAAGCAATCATAGCGATCAAGTCAAGCAAGCTAGTAGTGCGAAGATGCAACATACTAGGAGGAATCATGGCAAGCATGTCATGTGTGCAAATAGTGGGCACGAATAATTCACATGTCATAGCACAAGCATGAAAGCAAGATATGAGCAAAATAGCATCAATAGCATGGGGCACATGATAAACATGGCAAAAGCAACAAGGATCTCTACCAAGCATGCAAATACACATAGAAGTAGCATAATTGTGAATCATGGGTAAATGCAAGCAAGGGTCACAATTCATGGCAAAGGTATAGAAGCAAGCATAGCATGCAAAGTGAACACGGTAAAATGAGCATGAATCGACAAGTGATATATAGCCCATAGCCGTGTGAGAGACAAGTAAAAGAGATGCACGTAGTCCTTGCGCAAAAGGAATGGTGGGAATGATAGTCCATGGGATCCCATGTCATCGTTGCTCTCAAGAGCTCGTTTCGTTAACTCATGGGATTGAGAAGTTGACGAGTATACGTGAGTACCTACACAAAACAAAGACAAAGGGAAAATTGTGTGTGCGTGGTAGATGTACGCATCATCCATCATGATGCATACGTGCTTGTGTTGGTTAGCACCAAATATCCAATGCTCAAACAAATGAGATGCGTGATATAGAAACATGTCTTCCATCATGATAGGTTTGTTGTTATGTATGGCATAATGGAGACTCAAATTGTGTAATGCATCATGGGAAATATCTAGAGCATTGTTATTCATGGGAAGTATATGGTGCATGCAATTATGGGAATCATGCAAAGTATGGCATGTATCAAAATCTCCTAATATGTATGAGGGGTATCCTCATGAGTATGAGTAGCAACATCACATGGAGAATATTGACAACATCCAAAACAAAGCATATTTGGTTCAATGTGATCATGGCATGACATAGTAGATGCATTGCGCAAATCATGTAAAGGAAGCATGGCAATATCATCACAAGAGAAGCAAAAGCCAATGACCATCATCTCGTCATCTATGCCATAAGTGCAAATGGGATTTATGTTAACGGGGCATGCATAGTTACTATGTTGAGATTGAAATGAGGCTATATGGGAGATCTCACTCATAGCGTATGACAAGTTCAATGGATTGTCAAACATGAAGTGACCAATAGAATTTTCACAAGATATCCTATGAAGCATAGCATCACAACTAGGCAACTCAACATGCTCATCATCATATTCATCATAAATAGGTAAGTCAAGGCATGAAGAAGTTTCACTAGCATGAAGCATGGTAATAGGTGGGTCAACATCATGGGAGCAATCGATGGTAAGAGAGTCCACTAGTGGGACAAGAGAAGCACCATCACCTATGTTACCGTTGGAGCGTCGCTCATGTGTTGTAGGTGAGGTGTTGAAGATCGTCTCGTTGTCATCTTCATCTTGATGGAACCATGTGGGGGGTGCATCTTCGTCCAGCATGGCCATCGTTTTTCCCTTTGGAGGGATGGACTCATTGACGATAGGCGTGTCGTCATGTAGGAGACCTAGCACCCAAGAAGAAAACACACTCGGAGTAGAGAGTAAGTCGTTAGAAATCATAGTGGCCTCACATGCCGTGTCAACTACCTCACTCACTAAGTGTTGTGGCTCACTCACTCCCTCTTGGACGCTCTCACTCATATGGTTGGTGGAGTCACTCAAATGGCGCTCAATCTCACGTAGGATGTGTGGCATGCTCTCATGTGTGGGGCTAGTGGTGGTCACACTCATCCTCTCATAGGAAATGCTCTCAATGTCACGTATGGTGGAGTCACTCATGTCACTCATGTGGTGGTGGCTCTCCTCACATGGCACTTGGGTCATCTCATGATATATGGGTGTCGGAGAGATGTTGGTGCAAATGTCTCCATGCTCAACTCTTATCGCCGTGGTCGAAGGAGATGGCCCTTGCTCGACCTTCTTGTCACCGTGTTGGTGTTGGAGGCCCATATGATGTGGCACCTCGTAGCTCGTCTCCATGACCGAAGGGAATGTCCCATGCTCGGCCATCTTCCTTGAGGGGCTTCCGAAGATGGAAGTGTCGCCCTCGCTCGTAGGTAGTCGCCTTGGACTTGATGAAGTCATTGTAGGCGTACTCGTGGGAAGTAGGCGAAGATGCCGTACGTCCAAAGGCGAATATGCCTTGAGAACACTTGGTGACGATGCCGAAGTGGTTGTTGTAGTCGTTGCACCGTCTTGGTGGTCGTTGTCTCGCGGTCTCCTTTTGTGCTCTTGAAGCTTGGACTTGGCGTGAAGTAGAGCTTGTTGGGACTTGTGCATTTGTGCTTGGTGAGCATCTTCATGATGATGATGTCGTTGTCGTGCTTGAGCTCGTAGTAGATGTCGTTCGTCGTCGTCGTGCACATGATGCTTGGAGGTGACTTGCCCTTCATGACGATGTTGATCACGAACGTGATGGTCGTCGCCATGTAGATGTGGACGAGGACGATTTGCACTTGCATATTTTTCGCGCTCCGAAGACTTGTAGCTTGAATGTCGCCGCCTTGAAGATGACGAAGGGGAAGAAGACTTGATCAAAGCTCTAATCTCCTCCATCCTTGCATCTTGCTCCTCTTTATGTGCGGAAAGCTTCTTGTCGATGTAGTCCCTTTTCCTTGCTTCGGAGAGATGAATGTCGATGGAGAGGTTCTCCATGCGCTCTTGCAATCTTGATTGTGCGCCTTGCACTTGTCGTTGTAGATCAAAGATTGACGCTTTGGTGATGTAGTTGTTCACGCCGTCGTTGTTGTCGAAGACCGGAGATGAAATGGCTTGCCTATCCATCACAAGACTGGAGCAAATATGAGTGGGAGAAAGAGAAGAACTTGACCAAATGTACCTTGACCGAAGTTGAAAATGGATCAATGATCACTCAATGATGTAACAAGGAAATAGCACAATTGGTACCAATTCTTGTCGGTTTCTCACACCTACACAAATAAGGCTTATGGTGGAGCTTGGTGAGGATAGTGGCACAAAAAATTGATGCAAAATGTTAGCAAGAGTCAATATTGTTGAAAGAGATTCACAAATTTGCAAGCGAAACAAGTAGACCAATAGCAATGAAAGGTACACGGAAACGCACACACGGATAGATAAATGGGGCCGTGCAACCAAGGAATGAGCTCAAAATGTGGAATCCACCAAAACGCTCGTGTTGCACAACTCAACAGAGACGCTAGCACGATTGCTCAATAGGCGGATACGACACTTGTGCACAACCTATAAGATGCAAGATGGATAAACTTTGTATCCCAAGTATGCTATGTATGTATGGTTCCCGGTGTTTCTCAAGATGATCCAAGATGATCGGATATGACAATCTTATATGCAATGTGGTATGATGCTATGGCTATTGCTTATAAGCTTCTTTGCTCTCTCTCTTTTGCTTAAAAGCTTTATTCTTTCTTTTTCTATGTATGGCCACTTTGCACAATGCACAAACCAAGATAGCAATTGTTTATATGCGGGAACAAACTTGTGACACGAGATATGATACCAATATATTCACCACGATGATATGGTATGTATGCTATGGATGGTGTAGATCAATGATCACTAATGTGCACAAGTAACGTTGCCGGCAATACTCAAATGGCTAGTCTCGATAGGCAAGTGACGCAAAATGGGCTAGGGGTTAACAATGCAATTGCAAGGGGAATATACAATGGTGTCGTCGAGGTTACCGTCCTTTGCGATGATGAGTGGCGGTGTTCTTGATGTAGATACCAAGAAGATGGAGAATCGTCCCTAAGTAGCCGAAACACCTTAGGAAACGGAAAAACCGCAAACTCAAAATCTCAAATGACAAATGTCAAATGGTGGTAGCGGAAAGCGGTGGTGGTTTGCACTTGGCAATGTGATGAGGACATGACGACCTTGGATACGACCAAAAATATTGCATGCATGTATATTTATGAGGTGATTTCTAATGCAAACTATGCAATAATTTATTTATGTCATCCAGGACAAAAATACTTCACAAACTTTTGTGCCATGTCTAATTGCAGGTGTATGGGACATTTGTACAATCCACATATGAAGATAAGGGGGAAAGAGATGTTTACATGCTGTTCAAAAAGTTCTCTCACGTCACTTTTGGCCTAAGAGAAGATAGAGTCCAAGTCTCTCACGTTCGGACTCGATTCGGACTACATGACATACCGACTCAAAACGTCAATAACTTTTTCATCCGGACTCCAAATTGGGTGATTCTTTTTTTGTTGGAAAATAGATTTCGTGCACCTTCCAACCCAATTGGATTCACCTTCAAATTCGGCCGAAGCGTTGAGTTATGGACGAAACAATCTGATGCTGCAGCAGAATCCGAGTCAAACTACAAGTCCAAAGGTGTTACGTCATCTCCGCTTGGGCCCATTGGCCTTGTACGACCTAGGGTTAGTTTTAGGCTGCCTTGGGACGTCCTACCACCTCCTTGGCCGCCACCCCTTGCTCCTATATAAGTAGATCCATCTAGTAGCTTTTTCCTTGGGATTTGTTTAGTTAAAGTTAGCCATTGCAACTTCGTACTTCCGTTTGTGTCCAACGACCAGGCCAAGACCGCTTACGGATCCCCACCATTATCAATACTTCATATATATTTGCAATATTCAGATTGCTTTATCATATTCTTGCTCGTTCTTCGATTGCTTGCAGGAATAGACCTTCGTGGTCGTTGATCGTGCTCCAGCGTGGTCAATAACCTCTCGAGTTGGTTTAGCGATTGCTAAGGCGCAACGTCGTGCACGTTTGTAGTCGGATCGTCAAAGTCGACTCCACCAAATCGATAGTTATCATCTCATCGAAGATCGGGACACCCTCGCCTTTATCAAGTGGTATCAGTTTTCAGGTTGCTCGGTGAGAATTTCCAATTATCCCTAGATTAGATTTATTTTCTTACCTATTGTCCAAGAAAAAGCCACAAAAAAAAGTTAGATCTATTCATCCTTTGTCCAAGCCAGTCTGAGCCTTTGCAGTTTTCTTTTCATTGTTTGCATTATTGAATTATCGGTTGCATCGTCGTTTCGAGTTCTGTTCACATTAGTCACGCCGCCGCTGCATCGTTATCCCTTCCGTTGACCACCATCCATCCATCAATTTCCACCACGTGCTACCCACCGTTCATTGCCATAACCATAGTTGAGGTCGTTCACATCTTCACTTGATCCAATCTGCATCTTATCTAGTTTGTTTGGAAAGAGGGAGAAAGAAAAAAAGAGAGAAAAAAAAAGTAAAAGAAAAAAGTCAGAGAAAAAAGAGAGAAAGAAAAGGAAAAAATAAGTGTGAGAAAAAAAGAGAAAAAAAAACAAAGTTCGGATCTATCTAGACTCAATCTCGTAGCTGAATTCGGATTGGAATCTGCTTTGTGCCTCGCTCAAGAAAACAGGCATAACTTCCTCATCTGAAGTCCGTTTGGCTCATGAGTACTCAAATTAAAGCTAAAGACGAGCCGCATCTAAATAGTTACAGAAGATAGTTCAATATTTGGCACCTCAAAATCGGCTCCTAAATAGGTCTTTTTGCCCTCCGAAGTTCGTGAACACAGCTTATTCCAGTTTTTCAAAACAGTTTTAGAATTTTTTGACTCCCCATATCAACTCGAATTTAGTGATTCTTTTGAATTGGAAAGCTTGAGTTAGTAGCATTCTTTTAAAAAGTTATCAGAAAATTGGCTCAAACTTTTCAAGAGGAAAATTGGAGAGAGTTGTTGTATATCCTGCTTGGCGCTTGTTCTTCATCATTATCTTTCTTGCCGTTGTGATCTTCACTTATATCTTGCTGTCTAGAGCTACTTATTATCCTTCATTAATGCTAGTTGTGCTACGCCGTGACCTCATTAGTGTTCTAGGCTCGCGTCTCTAGTCTTGTCTAGCCTAGGACCAGCACAAAGACTGTCGTTGAGCGTTTATTCAACATTGCATCTATGAATTGATTATTGCTAATTTTTTGCTACCATATATAGCCAACCCAGCTCCACATATTTCTACACCGTATACGTCGTTCCCGGCAATCGCACACAATCTTGAGTTACTTGACACCGCTGGTTGCTGTCACCACCGCCGCATGGTAAGAACTTGTAAGATATTGATATTTGCTTTATTGTGAGCACTTTACAACCACATCCTAGTAGTTCATAGGAACATTATTCTCGAATTTTGTTTCTTGTTTCTACTAATCATGACAGGTTCCGAGATAGAAGTTCTTGGACGACGGACACATCTTCATCATCACGAGAGTTGGGACAACACACACAAGCATATGGTCGTGGTATGTCTTTACCATCATTTGAGGGTAGATTTAATCCTGCTATTTATCTAGCTTGGGAGCTTGAATTAGAAGAAGTTTTTAGTCACCATGATTTTTCTGAACTTGAGAGAGTACGAGCTACCACTAGAGCATTTACTGGTTTTGCTTCGCTTTGGTGGAGTGTACATTGTAAGAAAAACATTGATAACCAACCCACAACTTGGAAAGTTTTGAAAGCTGTAATGAGACAACAATTTTTCCTCCTTACTATCGTCGTGAATTGCTTCGCAAATTTGAACAATTAAAACAAGGCAAGAACACTGTTCATGCTTACTACAAAGAGTTCAAATCTTATATGCATCATTGTGACATAGAAGAATCGAGGATGATACAATGAATAGATTTTTGGTGGTTTGAACCATGATATCCGTGCAAGATTTCACTATATTCCTCGTTCCATTATTGGTATGTATGTTCGGGCTTGTACCTTTGAGAGACAGCTACAGGAGGATGCATTGGGTGACTACAACAACTACTATTCCAGTTCATGCTCACCATCGTCGCTTGGTTCCTCCACCGTTGCACCTACTAGATCAGCCCCACCCAGATTGTGAGCGACATCGTCTCAAGTGTATGGTGCATTGTCAACGCCTGCACCTACATCAGCTACGTCTTTGCGACAAGGTAACAGTAAAGGTATTAATGATATAACTTCACATGAGAATGATGCATCCCTAGTTAACTTGAATGCATCATGTGTTGAGTTACCTGTGATTTGAGCACATCACCTATTTTAGAGAATCTTGATACTATCATGAATGCGTCATGTGATCAAACAACTGAAATACCAACAATTTTGAGTGCACCCATTGAATTAACTGTTGATGCAAAAGAATCAATTTTTAATCATTTTGATATGACCTCTAATCTTGGTGATGATTCTGTGTCGAATAACTTATTGCATGTTTCCTTATTTAAGCATGTTGTAGCATGTAACCTTGATGCAAGTAAGGTTTATTCACCAATGTTGGGATGGTTTAATGATGAACATTGTCAATCTTTTGAAATGAATAAGAGCTTCACTTATATGTGCAAACTGAGTTGCAATATTTTCACGCCTTCTACTTCTTGTGATAATGTTTTGGCTTTAGATTTTATGAACTATACAAGTTACTCATCTATTAACCTGTCATATGTGCAAAAATCAAGGGAAGTAAAAATGGATTACATATACATATACAACATGTACACCTTGTCTCTTTTGTTAGCCACATTTCAGACTAAGCAACGCCGAGGACGGCTTTGTTTTCAAGAAGGGGAGGATGATGAGGACATGACGACCTTGGATACGACCAAAAATATTGCATGCATGTATATTTATGAGGTGATTTCTAATGCAAACTATGCAATAATTTATTTATGTCATCCAGGACAAAAATACTTCACAAACTTTTGTGCCATGTCTAATTGCAGGTGTATGGGCCATTTGTACAATCCACATATGAAGATAAGGGGGAAAGAGATGTTTACATGCTGTTCAAAAAGTTCTCTCACGTCACTTTTGCCTAAGAGAAGATAGAGTCCAAGTCTCTCACGTTCTGGACTCAGATTCGGACTGCACACACATACCTGACTCAAAACGTCAATAACTTTTTCATCTGGACTCTAAATTGGGTGATTCTTTTTTTGTTGGAAAATAGATTTCGTGCACCTTCCAACCCAATCGGATTCACCTTCAAATTAGTCCGGAGCGTTGAGTTATGGACGAAACAATCTGATGCTGCAGCAGAATCCGAGTCAAACTACAAGTCCAAAGGTGTTACGTCATCTCCGCTTGGGCCCATTGGCCTTGTACGACCTAGGGTTAGTTTTAGGCTGCCTTGGGACGTCCTACCACCTCCTTGGCCGCCACCCCTTGCTCCTATATAAGTAGATCCATCTAGTAGCTTTTTCCTTGGGATTTGTTTAGTTAAAAGTTAGCCATTGCAACTTCGTGTACTTCGTTTGTGTCCAACGAACAGGCCAAGACCGCTTACGGATCCCCACCATTATCAATAATTCATATATATTTGCAATATTCAGATTGCTTTATCATATTCTTGCTCGTTCTTCGATTGCTTGCAGGAATAGACCTTCGTGGTCAGGTTGATCGTGCTCCAGCGTGGTCAATAACCTCTCGGAGTTGGTTTAGCGATTGCTAAGGCGCAACGTCGTGCACATTTGTAGTCGGATCGTCAAAGTCGACTCCACCAAATCGATAGTTATCATCTCATCGAAAGATCGGGACACCCTCGCCTTTATCACAATGTGGAAGTGGAATGATGGGCTATACACGCGTCGAAGTTGAAGTTGTCGTCCCTAAGTAGCCGAAACACCTTAGGAGACACAAGCCACAACTCAAGCAAAATTGGGTTAAGTTGGGGTGGTGGTTGATGGTGGGTAAGCCTATGCGGAAGTGGTGGTGGTGTTTGAAGAAGAAGCAACCGTCCCTAAGTAGCCTAAACACCTTAGGAGACTCAAGTCACTACTCAAATAACCTCAAATGCTATGGGGAACCAAAATTGGTTAGGTTGCGGAAGTCGGTGGTGGCTATGCGGATGATATGGTGGAGGGCCTAGGCAAACTTGCCAAATTTTTGAAAATTTGATGAAGTCAAAAGGTGTTGGTGGTAATTTTGTGGGAAGGGGGATGTCAATAGCTTCAAAACGAGCTAAAGAACGCCAAAATCGGAGTTCGGATGAATTAGTTATGGACAAAACAAAAATCAGCCGAAAGTGATATCTACAGGTAGCGGACGTCCCCTAATGGACGGATGTCCGGTGGCCGGACGTCCGGTCGGGTCGGAAATCCGCTATTTCAGATCGGGTTAGGGTTTCCGGTCGTCCGGTAGATGACGGACGTCCGGTCATTCCAGGGGCTCCGGACGTCCGGTAAAGTGACGGTCGTCCGGTGGGTCGGGGTCAACGCGAGATGCGAGAACCGGGGCGCGATTTTGAGCGGAATTTTGGGATTTTGGGGTCAAAATTGAAGAAATTTCGTGGATGAAAGATGGGGAAACTTGGGGAAATGCTAGATCCACTCGAAACCAAGCAAATCCATGGATCAAAATCAACAAAACATCATCACACTAACAAATCACAAAAAAAATTGGGGCTATTTTTGGTGGGGATTTTTGAATTTGGGGAAGAACACAACAAAATCAAGCTAGAAAAAGAGGGGTAGGGGCTCCAAAAACGTGATCAACCTTGCTCTGATCCAAGATGATGTAGGGTGGAACCCTATGTGGACGATCTTTCACGTTTGGAGAGGATCCCTACTAGGAACACGAAGAACGAGCGGAAGAACACGAGGGAAATCACGGGGAAAACACAAGAGAATCACTCAAACCAACAAGATCAATCACACATGTGCTAGATCGATGAACACAAAGGGAATAACATGATTCAAGGTCAACAAAGGACGATACAAACGGTAGCCGTTCTTCTCCGTGAGGAGGTCTTGATGGGGCCCACCCAAGAGGGGGTCTTGAATCCAAGGTGGATCTTCTCCGAAGAGGGGCCGCGGTCTCTCTCGTGGAGTAGATCCGGTATGGATGAGCGAAGCTCTATCTAACAATGAGCTGATAGAGGCAAGGGTGTCCCGATGTTTCGATGAGATGGTGGCTATCGTTTCTGTGGGAGTCGACCTTGACGATCCGACTACGAACGGGCGAGACGTCGCGCCTTAGCAATCGCTAAACCAACTTCCGAGGGTTATTGACCACGCCGAGCACGATCAACGACCACGAGGGCCTGTTTCCTGCGAGCAAACGAAGAACAAGCAAGAAACTGAGATTGCAATCTGGATATCGCGAATATAAGATGAAAGCTTTATTGATCAAGGTGGGGTTCTGGCGCTTTGTCCGGTCGTTGAACACAAGCGAAACGCAGGGTTGCAGCTATGGCGAACTTTTAATCTAAACAAAACCCAAGGTCTAAACGGTGCCCTAAGGGCTGTATATATGGAGAAAGAGGGGGAATTTCGTGGCCCTTGGTGGAGGGGTCCAAATCAACCCTAACTCTTGTTTCCCCACACATACGGACTCTAAAACAGCCTATACTTAAGTATTTCGAAATTACATGGGCCTGGCCCAATAATAAGGTGACGTAGCACCTAGAATAGCCTATGGACGAATATTATGAAGTGGCATCTTGTATATTTCGTCCAAGGCCTTATGCACTCATTAGGGTGGCTTCAAAGTCCTGGAATCATCACTTGTAACTCCGTTCTTGTTCTCCTTATGCATGCCAACATCTCCATGCTTGAACTTGCTCCAAGGTTCATCTTTCTTGTCCATGGTAGGCCCTTCATTTGTAAGCAAAACAAATGTATCCAATTTAGGCAGCATCATATTCTCATGAACATTGGAATCGTTACCAAGAAACGAAAGTACCGATAATTCAATTGGCGTCTTGCGAGCTCTAGTAATTGGTCCAAGTATGTATAGCAGCAGGGGCTGTGGGTGTAACAATGGTATTGATGTCCTCATCATCCTCCCTTCTTGAAATGAAGTCGTCCTCGACGGAAGCTCATCTTCCTCACCCAAATAAGGCTTCAAATCTGCAATGTTAAAAGTGGGACTAACCCCAAAATCTGCAGGCAGCTCAAGTTTATATGCATTATCATTTATTTTCTCTAACACCTTAAATGGACCATCAAGACGTGGCATTAGCTTTGATTTGCAAATTAGGAAACCTATCCTTACGCAAATGTAACCAAACAAGATCTCCAGTGCAAAGACAACATGTTTTCTACCCTTATCTCCAGCAAGTTTATATTTAGCATTCATACGCTCAATGTTTTCCTTAGTTAACTCATGCATTTTAAAATCAATTCAGCACGTTCTTTAGCATCAAAATTAACCTTCTCCGAAGATGGAAGAGGCAACAAATCAATAGGTGCACGAGGTAGGAAGCCATACACAATTTCAAAAGGGCACATCTTAGTAGTAGAATGCAATGAACGATTATAAGCAAATTCAATATGAGGCAAGCATTCTTCCCACATTTTCTTATTATTCTTCAAAACAGCCCTAAGCATAGTAGACAATGTTCTATTGACTACTTCAGTTTGTCCATCAGTTTGGGGTGACAAGTAGTACTAAAAGCAGTTTAGTCCCCAACTTAGCCCATAAACATCTCCAAAAGTGGCTAAGAAATTTAGTATCACGATCTGAAACAATAGTATTTGGCACACCATGCAAGCGAATAATTTCACGAAAGAACAAATCAGCAACATTAAAAGATCATCGCTTTTATGACATGGTATAAAGTGTGCCATTTTCGAGAATCTATCCACGACAACAAATATGCTATCCTCCCTTCTTTGTTCGAGGTAAACCTAAAACAAAGTCCATAGATATATCCTCCCAAGGAACACTAGGCACAGGCAAAGGCATATATAAACCATGAGGATTGAGTCGTGACTTAGCTTTTTGACATGTAGTGCAGCGAGCTACAAAGCGCTCAACATCCCGTCTTAACTTTGGCCAAAAGAAATGTGTAGCAAGTATATCCTCCGTCTTCTTCACGCCAAAGTGTCCCATTAATCCTCCTCCATGCGCCTCCTGCAACAACAAAAGACGAACAGAGCTAGCAGGAATGCATAGCTTATTAGCACGGAACACAAAACCATCATTAATAACGAACTTGTTCCATGTTCTTCCCTCTTTACAATTCTGCATTACATCTTTAAAATCAGCATCATGCACATATTGATCTTTGATGGTCTCCAAACCAAATATTTTGAAGTCAAGTTGTGAAAGCATAGTATATCGACGAGACAAAGCATCAGCAATAACATTTTCTTTACCCTTCTTGTGTTTAATGACATAAGGAAAGTCTCAATGAATTCAACCCATTTAGCATGTCTACGATTCAGTTTAGCTTGACTTTTAATATGTTTCAAAGATTCATGATCAGAATGTATAACAAATTCTTTGGGCCATAAATAATGTTGCCATGTCTCTAAAGTCCGAACAAGAGCATATAATTCTTTGTCATAAGTAGAATAGTTCAGACTAGGCCCACTCAATTTTTCAGAAAAGTATGCAACAGGTTTGCCATCTTGTAATAACACACCTCCTAATCCAATTCCACTAGCATCACATTCAAGCTCAAAAGTCTTATTAAAGTCAGGAAGTTGGAGTAAAGGAGCATGTGTCAACTTATCTTTCAATACCGTGAAGGCTTCTTCCTGTGCGGTACCCCAAACAAAAGGCAAATCCTTCTTTGTAAGCTCATTGAGAGGTGCAGCAATGGTGCTAAAGTCTCTCACAAAACGCCTATAGAAACCAGCGAGTCCAAGAAAACTCCTCACTTGTGTGACCGTTTTGGGCTGCGGCCAACTCTCAATAGCTTCAATCTTGGCTTTATCAACTTCAATTCCTGTGGAGTAACAACATAGCCAAGAAAAGATACTCGTTCGGTGCAAAAGGTGCACTTCCCAAGGTTACCAAACAAGCGTGCATCACGTAGAGCATTAAAAACAACACGTAAATGTTCCAAATGTTCTTCCAAAGATTTGCTATAAATCAGTATATCATCAAAGTAAACTACCACAAATCGTCCAATGAAAGCGTAAAACTTCGTTCATTAATCTCATGAAAGTACTAGGTGCATTAGTTAACCCAAAAGGCATGACTAACCACTCATATAATCCAAACTTAGTTTTAAATGCTGTTTTCCATTCATCTCCCAATTTCATACGAATTTGATGGTATCCACTCATAAATCAACTTTGGAGAATATTGTAGAGCCACTTAATTCATCAAGCATATCATCTAGCCTAGGAATAGGATGACGATAACGAATAGTAATATTATTAATGCCTCTACAATCAACACACATACGCGACGTACCATCCTTTTTAGGCACTAGTATAATAGGAACAGCACAAGGACTAAGAGATTCGCGTATATAACCTTTGTCGAGCAGCTCCTGTACTTGACGCATAATCTCCTTCGTCTCCTCCGGATTGGTGCGGTATGGTGCACGGTTGGGTAGCGATGCACCGAATTAAGTCAATTTGATGCTCAATCCCTCGAATAGGTGGTAATCCGGTGGCACGTCTTGTGGGAAGACGTCGTGAACTCCTGCAAAATGTTAGTGACAGCGAGGGGCAAAGAGGAAGGCACGTCCTCGAATGAAAATAATGCCTCTTTGCACACAAAAGCATAGCAAACAGATTTGCTAGAATCTAGCTCATCAATATCAGATTTGGTGGCAAATAAACATGCACTTTTCAGTTTAATTTCAGAAGCAACATTAGATGGTTTATTATTGGGCTTCATTTGTTGCTCAAATTCTTTTGCCACAATCTGATTTTCACTCTTATTTTTCTCCTGTTTTGCTTTATTAGCTCTATTAATATCATCTTTCAAAATGGAATCAGGAGTCATAGGAAGCAAAGTAATATTTTTATCCTTGTGAACAAGAGTATACTGATTGTTTCTACCATGGTGTACAGAATTTTTATCAAATTGCCATGGTCTACCAAGTAATAAGGAACATGCTTGCATAGGTACCACATCACAATCAACATAATCAGCATATGTAGAGATACTAAAATGCACACGAGCGAAGACGTGTTACCTTAACCTTGCCGCTGTTGTTGAACCATTGGATGTAGTAAGGATGTGGATGTGGTCTTGTGGTGAGAGAAAGCTTCTCCACCATATCCATGCTAGCCAAGTTGTTGCAGCTCCCTCCATCTATGATGACGCTGAATAGAACGTTCCTTCACAACTCCTTTGTATGGAACAAGTTATGCCTCTGATTTTGCTCAGCTTGTGTAACCTGCACACTCAAAACACGTTGAGCAACTAAACATTCATACCACAAGATCTTCAAGAGCCATGTATTGCGTCTCAAGAATGTAATCATCTCCACCGTGTTCTTCATGTGTAATAAGAGCTAAAGTCTCTTCATCATAGTCACTAGCGGACTCATACCCACCATCCTCGTAGCAATCATCACACGCTGAGATTGGCATTCTCTCATAAAATGTCCTCTTCCCTTACAACGACGACAAATAATATCACTTGTGTGCCCTGTTGACGCCATGGAAGAAGAAGAGCTCTGTAGGCCCAAGCAGGTGTGCTCTTGGCGATAGTGGTGGTTGTGCCTTTTCTTGTATCACGGTTGGAGGTGGCAGCCGACGGAGGTGCCGATGTAGTAGAACGTGTGGAAGTAGATGATGCACGTGGTGTCCATGATGAAGGTCGACCTGCAGAAAAGTTAGTCCGCCGCCAAGGCCCATCGATCCTGCACTTCACGTTCAGCTTTACAAGCAAGATGGAATAATCGAGTGATATTATTATAATCCTTGTAGTCTAGAATGGTCTGAATCTCTATTTAATCCACCCGAAAAACGTGCAAGCATAGCTTCATTCTCCTCAACAATACCACATCTAATCAAGCCAGTTTGTAATTCCTGATAATATTCTTCTACCGAATTTTTCCTTGTCTTAAGCGCTGCAATTTTGAAGTAATTCACGCTGATAATATGGTGGAACCCAACGAGTACGCATAGCAGTTTTCAAAGCAGCCCAAGTAGCTGGAACAGGATATAATCTACAATGTTCGACCACCAAACACATGCAAAGCTAGTGAAAGCACAAACAGCAGCAGAACACGTCTCTCCTCGGGATATTGTAAACATGTAAATCGTTGTTCAGTTTCTAACTCCCAAGTAAGATATATATCAGAACATATCTACCCTCAAATGGTGGAATATTCAATTTCAGTTTAGGGAGATGGTCATGATCTCGTACTGAAGGGGAGCCCAACATTGCCATTATTTGCATGTGGACGACCTGGTGGTTGTGGTGCTGGTGGTTGCACGTAGTTCGATGTTGATCAACCTCATCCTCGTAAGCTCTTACATAATCATCCTCCCCACCGCAGCAGCAGGAGCCACGAAGTATCAACAGCAGACACCGGCAGCTTGGCCAGTGAAGAGGGACACGGGAGCTCGGCGGAGGGCTGTTTCACGATGTGGAGGTAGTCCATGTTGTTGTAGTAGAGGTGCGTTAGGTGCAGCCGGTGGTGGTGGTGGTAGACGCACGAGCAATTCATTAAACTTGTTATCGAGCTTTGTTTGACCGCCTTCTCAATGCCATCTATCTTCTCCATGGCCTCTTCAAATCTATTTAGCACATCGTCCACCTGCCCACTCATCATTTGTTGAAACTTATCATGTAGCGCTTTGTTTGTCATGTTCTCCCAATCGGTCTAAATGGCTTGTGATCCTGCCATGGTTAGCAGCAATAGAAACACACAAGAATATGATTCGACGGACTACTAGGAAGTGGTGGTGGTGGTGTGGTGGACAATCACAAATCCGTCAAGCAAATCTCAAATTCTTACCAGTTCTTACCCAAAGAAGAAAGCGATCGGCAACCGATGTAGTCAAAACTCTCAAAGCTTGGATAGAGCGATTACGTGGAGAGTCAAGCGCACGATGTAGATGTATGTGGAGCTGGGAAGGCTTATAATATGGTAGCAAAAAGGGTCAGCAATAATCAATTCGAGATGCAAAGTTGAATAAACGCTCAACGACAGATCTTGTCTGGTCCTAGGCTAGACCGTGCTAGAGACGCGAGCCTAGAACACTAACAAAATCACGGCGCTGCGTAAACAAGGGAAAAGCACACTCTGGAAAATTTTTTTCGTTTTTTTTTTTTTGCGCTGCCTTTTTTTTTTTTTTTTTTTTTTTTTTTTGAAAAATCACTATAATGGCGAGTGTCTCAAAACTCTTCCCGGTCAAACCGACAGGATGGGCACGAAATTTTTTCGACCAAATTTTTTTTTTTTTTGCCGGACCCAAAAACTGAAGCGGGTCAAAAAACTTTCTATAACGGCGATCGTCTCAATACACTTAGAAACACTTAAAACAGGATAGCCGAAAATTTTTCGACAAGTGCGTTTTGAAAATTTTGGGCCTAAGCGAGGGTGGTTTCAGACTTTTTTTTTTTTTTTTTTTCCCAAACCTACTCCGCAAGGAAACACGAATCGGAAACTAGATGGATCTCGAAAACAAACCTAATATGAGAAGAACTTCGGATTGGTGGTGGATATATGGTGGTGGTATATGGCAGTGGTGGTGATATATGGTAGCGGTGGTGGTATATGGATACGGATTGGTGGTGGTATATGGATACAGATTCAGAGCGGTGGCGGATAAGCAATGGTGGTAGATGGCAAGGCGATGATGATGGTGCGGCGGCGTGACAACTTATGACCGAACTCAAACTCTAAAGACTAGACTCTAAGACCAGCAACTTGACACGACGATGCAACCGCAAATTCAACAAAGCAAAAACCCTAAAAAGATTATGCAAAGGCTCAGATTGGTTCGGATATGATGAACTAACCCTAATTTTTTTTGTGTGGCTTTTTCGTGGACTTTAGGTATGAAGAACAGACTCGATCTAATCTACGAAAAACTGTAAAATCTCACCGAGCAACCTGAAAATCTGATACCACTTGATAGAGGCAAGGGTGTCCCGATGTTTCGATGAGATGGTGGCTATCGTTTCGTGGAGTCGACCTTGACGATCCGACTACGAACGGCGAGACGTCGCGCTTTAGCAATCGCTAAACCAACTTCCGAGGGTTATTGACCACGCCGAGCACGATCAACGACCACGAGGGCCTGTTTCCTGCGAGCAAACGAAGAACAAGCAAGAAACTGAGATTGCAATCTGGATATCGCGAATATAAGATGAAAGCTTTATTGATCAAGGTGGGGTTCTGTGGCGCTTTGTCCAGTCGTTGAACACAAACGGCATGCGAAGTTGCAGCTATGGCGAACTTTTAATCTAAACAAAACCCAAGGTCTAAACGGTGCCCTAAGGGCTGTATATATGGAGAAAGAGGGGGAATTTCGTGGCCCTTGGTGGAGGGTCCAAATCAACCCTAACTCTTGTTTCCCCACACATACGGACTCTAAAACAGCCTATACTTAAGTATTTCGAAATTACATGGGCCTGGCCCAATAATAAGGTGACGTAGCACCTAGAATAGCCTATGGACGAATATTATGAAGTGGCATCTTGTATATTTCGTCCAAGGCCTTATGCACTCATTAGGGTGGCTTCAAAGTCCTGAATCATCACTTGTAACTCCGTTCTTGTTCTCCTTGCGCATGCCAACATCTCCATGCTTGAACTTGCTCCAAGGTTCATCTTTCTTGTCCATGGTAGGCCCTTCATTTGTAAGCAAAACAAATGTATCCAATTTAGGCAGCATCATATTCTCATGAACATTGGAATCGTTACCAAGAAACGAAAGTACCTGATAATTCAATTGGCGTGCGCGAGCTCTAGTAATTGGTCCAGTATGTATAGCAGCAGGGGCTGTGGGTGTAACAATGGTATTGATGTCCTCATCATGAGCTAAATCAACACTAACCCTAACTAGGAGGAGGAGGAGGTCTATTTATAGTCTTAGTGCAAATGGGGGCGAAGTGAAGGGGTACATGGGCCTCAGGCCCGAACGCTGTGCGCAGACAGGTATCGGACGTCCTATGGGGGCCGGTCGTCCGATGGCTCGTGGGCGTCCGGACGTCCGGGGATCTTCGGACTTCCGTTGATTTGGCTCGGGTCCAGGGGCACCGGACGTCCGATGATTTCCGGTCGTCCGGTCGCCGGTCGTCCGTTGGCTCCGGTCTTCCGCAGATTCGGCTCGGGTCTTCAGGAGCCGGTCGTCCGCTGGAGGCCGGACGTCCGCTCGCTGTGAGTGGCCGGTCGTCCGCTCGCTGGATCTTCTTCGGTAGTTCTTGTACTTGGTGTCCTCGCCATCTTGTCCATGATCTTCCTCTTTGTTCCTAGTCATGCAGAGCACATATATTTGAGGTAGTAGCCATGTCTCACAAATGGAAAGTGATGGTTCAAAGAGGAGCGAGTTCACCTTGTGTCCAATGGTGTATGTTCGAGGTCTCGTCATATGTCCACTTGAGGTTTGGAGAGTAGTCGGAGTGTACATGTGGATGAACGTGGGATGCTCCGCATCACCGGGGAAGGCGTCGGGCTGGGGGCCTGGCATTTCTCTGGAGTGGTGGTGATGGAGGGAAAACGAGGGAAGACGGAGAAGGCCATGGTAGGGCGTCAGGTTGGAGTATGATGGCGCTGATGCCTTCGCTTCCTACTGGCAACCTGCCGCCTCGTCTTTCCGCTCTTCCCCTCCTTCCCCGGCACCATCATCACCAGTCCTCTCCTCTTCTCATTGCAATACCTGGAGGGAAAACGAAAAGAGGAGATTACGGGGCACTTATCTCTTTTCAATCTTAAATCTGTAGGCACTTGCCAAATTTTAGTTCAAATAATGTAATCTCTTGAGTCCATGTATGTGTCTTGTAAGGTCTGTACTTGTTTGATCAGCATATTAATGAAAAATATGAACCTTGCCGGGGGCTCGTGCATGAATATGTCCTTGCAGAGGTGGAAAGCCTCTATATTTTCAAATAAACGAGTTTCCCCCGGCAGGCTATCCTGTCGGTAGCCTCTATTTTGTTGCCGGGGAATTGAGCCTCCCGGGCACAAATTGTGATGAGGGACCAGCCCCCAGCCAATCTTTTTTCATCAAAGGCCACTGCGACCATCCTGACCGAAGAAACGTTCGAGTCGAGGGATGGGAGCACCTAAGTTTCAAAAAGCGACGAGGTTCTCTTATGCTCAAGTCTTTGCTTACAGAACACATATGGACAAGAGATAGATGATGCGGAACATCCCACGATCATCCCCATGGACCTACAACCGTCTCATCAAGAGCCAAGAGGACCCATGACACGAGGTAGAGCTAGAGCTCTCGAGAACGAGGTGACCTCTTTCCTTATTGATATCACATATGATCCACTCGAGACATGGCTACTACCTAAGTCCGATATGCTATGCGTGATTAGGTGTCAAGGGGAACCTCCCGAGGATGCACGTGAAGATGGACAAGCCGCCAAGTACAAGGAGGAAGCAACACGACGAGAGGGACCGGAGGAATCTGCCCAGCCCGGACATCCGGCCCCATGCCCCGGACATCCGGCTCTTCCGGAAGCCCCGGATATCCGGCCCCGTCGCCCGGAAATCCGGCCCCTCCATCACCGGATGCACCTGAGAGACCCAGACCAGCCCGGACATCCGGCCTCCCGCCGGACATCCGCCCGTCCCCGGCCCAATCCAGCTCCACCGAAATCCGGCTCCCTCACCCGGTTCTGCTGAAATGGTCGCCCAGCCGGACATCCGGCTGAGCGCCGACATCCGGCGCCTGAAGGCCCGGACATCCGCCCGACGCCCGGACGTCCGGCTTCCCTGCTGTGCCTGAGGTCTCTCGAGGCCTTGCCCTTGTACCCCTTCGCCCGAGACTATATATACTTGATCCCCTCCTCTTTCTAGGGTTAGCTTTGGATTAGCTCATATTTCGGTGTGAGAGCCTTTGCTCATCCACTTGGCTACTTCTCCTTTCGAGATCAGGACCTCTACGGAGAAGATCCCCCAAGCGGATTCAAGACCCCCTCCCAGGGTGGACCCCAGCAAGACCTCCTCTCGGAGAAGAACGGCTACTCGTGTATCCTTACCTTTGTAATTCTTGAATCTCGTGCCACTCTATGTATTCGATAATCTAGCACTTGTGTGATTGACTTCTTGTCGGTTGAGTGACTCCTCTCTCGTTTTCCCCGTGTTTTCCCTCTTGTTCTTCCGCGTGTTCGTCGTGATTCACCGTAGGATCCGCTCCAACGTGAAAGATCGCTTCCGTAGGGTTCCGCCCTACATCATCATGGTATCACGAGCCACGTTGATCACGTTATTGGAGCCCCTACCCCTCTTTTTCTAGCTTGATTTTGTTGTTTTTGTCCTAATTTCGAAAATTCCCCACAAAAATAGCCCCCAAAATTTTTTGTGATTTGTTAGTGTGATGAAATTTTGTTGGATTTGATCTGTGGGTTTCGTGTGTTGCAGGTAGATCTAGCTTTTCCCCACCATCTCCACAATTTTCTTCCACAAAATCGCCCAAATTCGACCGGTTTTGACCTCTCCCACGCGGTGTTAATCGTGCCCGGACGTCCGGCCCGAGCAGCCCGGACATCCGGCCCGATCAGCCCGGACATCCGGCTCCTAGCCCGGATTTCCGGTCCCTGGTAGCATCCATCCCTTCCACCACCCCGATCACCGCCTAACCTTCGCCAAATTTTGTCCCGTGCCCACATACACTTCCACTTACCTCCACCATTTCCGCATAACACCACCATAGCCTTTCCCGAAACCAATTCCGACAATGTTGCCACATTTTGACTTGAGAATTTGAGTTGGGGTTTTCCGTATCCTTTTGTGTTTCAGCTATCTAGGTACGGTTCAACATCAACATCACCTCCACTCATCTTCGTCAAGGACGGTAACATCGTCGACACCTTTGTCATTACTTGCAATTGCATTGATAAACATCATAGCCCATCTTTTGCGTCGCTTACCCATCGAGACTAGCCATTGAGTATTGCCGGCAACGTGACTTGTGCACTTTAGTGATCATACTCCATAGCATACATACCATACCAAAGTGGTGCATATCTTAGCATCAACTTGTGTGTCACAAAGTTGTCATCGCATACACAATTGCTATCTTGGTTCGTGAAGTTTTGCATGAGAAAAGAGCTCAAAAGAGAAAGAGCCAATCAAGCTTTTAAGCAAAGAGAGAAAGATAAGCAAAGAGCTTATGAGCAAGAACCATAGCATCATCAAACATTAAGATTGTCATACTTGATCATCTTGGATCAACACATCGACACACCATACATATAGCATACTTGGGATAGAAGTCGTTGCATTTTTGCTTAGTAGGTTGTGCACAAGTTCGTATCCGCCTATTGTGCAATCGTGCTAGCGTCTCTCTAGTGTTGTGCAATAAGAGCATCTTGGTGAACTCCACATTTTGGCTCATCTTTGGTTGCATAACCCCATATTATCTATTTGCGCGTGTGTTTCCGTGTACCATATCTTGCTATTGATCTACTTGTTGCATTTGCAAATTTGTGAATCATTTCCAACTTTATTGAGTCTCACTTACAATTGCATCAAATTTTGTGCCACCATCCTAACCGAGCTCCACCACCCAAAGTGTCCATCACTTACAATTACAATTTGCATAACCCCATGTGTAGGTGTGAGAACCGACAAGAATCGGTACCAAGAGTGCTATTTCATTGTCCGCATTTGAGTGAACTTGATTCATTTTCAACATCGGTCAAAGGTACATTGGTATAAGTTCTTTTCCGTTCTACCACTCACATCTTGCTTGGAATGATGGATAGGCCAAGTTCTTGATGAGGACATCAATACCATTGTTACACCCACAGCCCCTACTGCTACATATACTGGACCAATTACTAGAGCTCGCGCACGCCAATTAAATTATCAGGTACTTCCGTTTCTTGGTAATGATTCTAATGTTCATGAGAATATGATGCTGCCTAAATTGGATACATTTGTTTTGCTTACAAATGAAGGCCCTAGCTTGGAGAAGGATGGACATTGGAGCAAGAACAAGCATGGATATAATGCCATGCGCAAGGGGAACAAGAACGGAGTTACAAGTGATGATTTCAGGACTTTGAAGCCACCATAATGGGTGCATGAAGCCTTGGACGAAATATACAAGATGCTACTTCATAAATGTCGTCCCGAGGCTATTCTAGGTGCTGCGTCACCTTATTAGTGGGCCAGGCCCTTGTAATTTCGAAATACACAAGTATAGGCTATTTTTAGAGTCCGTATGTGGGGAAACAAGAGATAGGATTGATTTGGACCCCTCCACCAAGGGCCACGAAATTCCCCTCTTCCTCCATATATACAGCCCTTAGGGCACCGTTTAGACCTTGGGTTTTGTTTAGATTAAAAGTTCGCCATAGCTGCAACTTCGCGCGTGCCGTTTGTGTTCAACGACCGGACAAAGGCGTCACAGTAACCCCACCTTGATCAATAAAGCTTTCATCTTATATTCGCAATATCCAGATTGCAATCTCAGTTTCTTGCTTGTTCTTCGTTTGCTCGCAGGAAATGACCCTCGTGGTCAGTTGATCGTGCTCGGCGTGGTCAATAACCTCTCGGAGTTGGTTTAGCGATTGCTAAGGCGCGACGTCCTCGCACGTTCGTAGTCGGATCGTCAAAGTCGACTTCCTCCAAAGCGAAAACCAACATCTCATCGAAAGACGGGACACCTTTGCCTCTATCAAGTGGTATCAGATTTCCAGGTTGCTCGGTGAGATTTTACAGTTTTTCGTAGTTTAGATCGAGTCTGTTCTTCATACCTATTGTCCACGAAAAAGCCACAAAAAAAATTAGGGTTAGTTCATCATATCCGAACCAATCTGAGCCTTTGCATAATCTTTTTAGGGTTTTGCTTTGTTGAATTTGCGGGTGCATCGTCGTGTCTAGTTGCTGGTCTTAGAGTCTAGTCTTTTAGAGTTTCGAGTTCTGGTCATAAGTTGTCACGCCGCCAGCGCACCATCATCATCGCCCCTGCCACCTACCACCACCGCTCTGAATCCGTATCCATATACTACCACCGCTACCACCACCGCTGCCATATACCACCACCATATATCCACCACCATATATCCACCACCATATATCCACCACCAATCCGAGTTCCTTGCATATTAGGTTTGTTTTCGAGATCCATCTAGTTTCCGATTCGTGTTTCCTTTCCGGAGTAGGTTATAGAAAACACACTTGTTTACGCGCAGTTATAGAAAGTTTTTTTTGACCCGTTTCCAGTTTTTGGGTCCGGGCAGTCGAAAAAAAAATTTGGTCGAAAAAAATTTCGTGCCCATCCTGTCAGTTTGACCTGGGAAGAGTTTTGAGACACTCGCCATTATAGTGATTTTTCGCAAAAAAAAAGAGCAGCGCAAAAAGAAAAAAAAATTCCAGAGTGTGCTTTTCCCTTGTTTACGTGCAGCGCCGTGATTTTGTTAGTGTTCTAGGCTCGCGTCTCTAGCACGGTCTAGCCTAGGACCAGCACAGTACCGTCGTTGAGCGTTTATTCAACTTTGCATCTCTGAATTGATTATTGCTGACCCTTTTTGCTACCATATTATAAGCCTTCCCAGCTCCACATACATCTACATCATGCGTTTGACTCTCCCCGTAATCGCTCTATCCAAGCTTTGAGAGTTTTGACTACATCGGTTGCGATCACCGCTTTCTTCTGGGTAAGAACTGGTAAGAATTTGAGATTTGCTTGACGGTTTGTGATCGTCCACCACACCACCACCACTTCCTAGTAGTCCGTCAATCATATTCTTGTGTGTTTCTATTGCTGCTAACCATGGCAGGATCACAAGCCGACGTGACTGACTGGGAGAACATGACAAACAAAGTGCTACATGATAAGTTTCAACAAATGATGAGTGGGCAGGTGGAAGATGTGCTAAATAGATTTGAAGAGGCCATGGAGAAGATAGATGGCATTGAGAAGGCGTTCGAAACAAAGCTCGATAACAAGTTTAATGAATTGCTCGCGCGTCTACCACCACCACCACCGGCTGCACCTAACGCACCTCTCCTACAACAACAAGGACTACCTCCACATCGCGAAACAGCCCTCCGCCGAGCTTCCCGTGTCCCTCTTCAGCCTGGCCAAGCTGTTGGTGCTGCTGTTGATACTTCTGTGGCTCCTGCTGCTGCGGTGGGGGAGGATGATTATGTGAGAGATTACGAGGATGAGGTTGATCAACATCAGAACTACGTGCAACCACCAGCACCACAACCACCAGGTCGTCCACATGCAAATAATGGCAATGTTCGGGCTCCCCTTCAGGTACGAGATCATGACCATCTCCCTAAACTGAAATTGAATATTCCACCATTTGAGGGTAGATATGTTCCTGATATATATCTTACTTGGGAGTTAGAAACTGAACAACGATTTACATGTTTACAATATCCTGAGGAGAGACGTGTTCCTGCTGTTGTTTGTGCTTTCACTAGCTTTGCATGTGTTTGGTGGTCTGAACATTGTAGATTATATCCTGTTCCAGCTACTTGGGCTGCTTTGAAAACTGCTATGCGTACTCGTTGGGTTCCACCATATTATCAACGTGAATTACTTCAAAAATTGCAGCGCTTAAGACAAGGAAAAAATTCGGTAGAAGAATATTATCAGGAATTACAAACTGGCTTGATTAGATGTGGTATTGTTGAGGAGAATGAAGCTATGCTTGCACGTTTTCTAGGTGGATTAAATAGAGAGATTCAGACCATTCTAGACTACAAGGATTATAATAATATCACTCGATTATTCCATCTTGCTTGTAAAGCTGAACGTGAAGTGCAGGATCGACAGGCCTTGGCGCGGACTAACTTTTCTGCAGGTCGACCTTCATCATGGACACCACGTGCATCATCTACTTCCACACGTTCTACTACACGGCACCTCCGTCGGCTGCCACCTCCAACCGTGATACAAGAAAGCAGGCACAACCACCACTATCTCGCCAAGAGTACACCTGCTAGGCCTACACAGCTCTTCTTCTTCCATGGCGTCAACAGGGCACACAAGTGATATTATTTGTCGTCGTTGTAAGGGAAGAGGACATTTTGAGAGAATGCCAATCTCAGCGTGTGATGATTGCTACTTGAGGATGGTGGGTATGAGTCCGCTAGTGACTATGATGAAGAGACTTTGGCTCTTATTACACATGAAGAACACGGTGGAGATGATTACGATCATGAGACGCAATACATGGCTGCTGAAGATGCCGACAGTATGAATGTTTAGTTGCTCAACGTGTTTTGAGTGTGCAGGTTACACAAGCTGAGCAAAATCAGAGGCATAACTTGTTCCATACAAAGGGAGTTGTGAAGGAACGTTCTATTCAAGGCCATCATAGATGGAGGAGCTGCAACAACTTGGCTAGCATGGATATGGTGGAGAAGCTTTCTCTCACCACAAGACCACATCCACATCCTTACTACATCCAATGGTTCAACAACAGCGGCAAGGTTAAGGTAACACGTCTGTTCGTGTGTATTTTAGTATCTCTACATATGCTGATTATGTTGATTGTGATGTGGTACCTATGCAAGCATGTTCCTTATTACTTGGTAGACCATGGCAATTTGATAAAATTCTGTACACCATGGTAGAAACAATCAGTATACTTTTGTTCACAAGGATAAAATATTACTTTGCTTCCTATGACTCTGATTCCATTTTGAAAGATGATATTAATAGAGCTAATAAAGCAAAACAGGAGAAAATAGGAGTGAAAATCAGATTGTGGCAAAAGAATTTGAGCAACAAATGAAGCCTAATAATAAACCATCTAATGTTGCTTCTGAAATTAAACTGAAAAGTGCATGTTTATTTGCCACCAAATCTGATATTGATGAGCTAGATTCTAGCAAATCTGTTTGCTATGCTTTTGTGTGCAAAGAGGCATTATTTTCATTCGAGGACGTGCCTTCCTCTTTGCCCCCTGCTGTCACTAACATTTTGCAGGAGTTCGTTGACGTCTTCCCACAAGACGTGCCACCGGGATTACCACCTATTCGAGGGATTGAGCATCAAATTGACTTAATTCCCGGTGCATCGCTACCCAACCGTGCACCATACCGTACCAATCCAGAGGAGACGAAGGAGATTATGCGTCAAGTACAGGAACTGCTCGACAAAGGTTATATACCCGAATCTCTTAGTCCTTGTGCTGTTCCTATTATACTAGTGCCTAAAAAGGATGGTACGTCGCGTATGTGTGTTGATTGTAGAGGCATTAATAATATTACTATTCGTTATCGTCATCCTATTCCTAGGCTAGATGATATGCTTGATGAATTGAGTGGCTCTACAATATTCTCCAAAGTTGATTTGCGTAGTGGATACCATCAAATTCGTTTGAAATTGGGAGATGAATGGAAAACAACATTTAAAACTAAGTTTGGATTATATGAGTGGTTAGTCATGCCTTTTGGGTTAACTAATGCACCTAGTACTTTCATGAGATTAATGAACGAAGTTTTACGTGCTTTCATTGGACGATTTGTGGTAGTTTACTTTGATGATATACTGATTTATAGCAAATCTTTGGAAGAACATTTGGAACATTTACGTGCTGTTTTTAATGCTCTCGTGATGCACGTTTGTTTGGTAACCTTGGGAAGTGCACCTTTTGCACCGACCGAGTATCTTTTCTTGGCTATGTTGTTACTCCACAGGAATTGAAGTTGATAAAGCCAAGATTGAAGCTATTGAGAGTTGGCCGCAGCCCAAAACGGTCACACAAGTGAGGAGTTTTCTTGGACTCGCTGGTTTCTATAGGCGTTTTGTGAGAGACTTTAGCACCATTGCTGCACCTCTCAATGAGCTTACAAAGAAGGATGTGCCTTTTGTTTGGGGTACCGCACGGAAGAAGCCTTCACGGTATTGAAAGATAAGTTGACACATGCTCCTTTACTCCAACTTCCTGACTTTAATAAGACTTTTGAGCTTGAATGTGATGCTAGTGGAATTGGATTAGGAGGTGTGTTATTACAAGATGGCAAACCTGTTGCATACTTTTCTGAAAAATTGAGTGGGCCTAGTCTGAACTATTCTACTTATGACAAAGAATTATATGCTCTTGTTCGGACTTTAGAGACATGGCAACATTATTTATGGCCCAAAGAATTTGTTATACATTCTGATCATGAATCTTTGAAACATATTAAAAGTCAAGCTAAACTGAATCGTAGACATGCTAAATGGGTTGAATTCATTGAGACTTTCCTTATGTCATTAAACACAAGAAGGGTAAAGAAAATGTTATTGCTGATGCTTTGTCTCGTCGATATACTATGCTTTCACAACTTGACTTCAAAATATTTGGTTTGGAGACCATCAAAGATCAATATGTGCATGATGCTGATTTTAAAGATGTAATGCAGAATTGTAAAGAAGGAAGAACATGGAACAAGTTCGTTATTAATGATGGTTTTGTGTTCCGTGCTAACAAGCTATGCATTCCTGCTATCTCTGTTCGTCTTTTGTTGTTGCAGGAGGCGCATGGAGGAGGATTAATGGGACACTTTGGCGTCAAGAAGACGGAGGATATACTTGCTACACATTTCTTTTGGCCAAAGATGAGACGGGATGTTGAGCGTTTTGTTGCTCGCTGCACTACATGTCAAAAAGCTAAGTCACGACTCAATCCTCATGGTTTATATATGCCTTTGCCTGTGCCTAGTGTTCCTTGGGAGGATATATCTATGGACTTTGTTTTAGGTTTACCTCGAACAAAGAAGGGGAGGGATAGCATATTTGTTGTCGTGGATAGATTCTCGAAAATGGCACACTTTATACCATGTCATAAAAGCGATGATCTTTGTTAATGTTGCTGATTTGTTCTTTCGTGAAATTATTCGCTTGCATGGTGTGCCAAATACTATTGTTTCAAATCGTGATACTAAATTTCTTAGCCACTTTTGGAGATGTTTATGGGCTAAGTTGGGGACTAAACTGCTTTTAGTACTATGTCACCCCAAACTGATGGACAAACTGAAGTAGTCAATAGAACATTGTCTACTATGCTTAGGGCTGTTTTGAAGAATAATAAGAAAATGTGGGAAGAATGCTTGCCTCATATTGAATTTGCTTATAATCGTTCATTGCATTCTACTACTAAGATGTGCCCTTTTGAAATTGTGTATGGCTTCCTACCTCGTGCACCTATTGATTTGTTGCCTCTTCCATCTTCGAGAAGGTTAATTTTGATGCTAAAGAACGTGCTGAATTGATTTTAAAATGCATGAGATAACTAAGAAAAACATTGAGCGTATGAATGCTAAATATAAACGTCTGGAGATAAGGGTAGAAAACATGTTGTCTTTGCACCGGAGATCTTGTTTGGTTACATTTATGTGAGGATAGGTTTCCTAATTTGCGCAAATCAAAGCTAATGCCACGTCTGATGGTCCATTTAAGGTGTTAGAGAAAATAAATGATAATGCATATAAACTTGAGCTGCTGCAGATTTTGGGGTTAGTCCCACTTTTAACATTGCAGATTTGAAGCCTTATTTGGGTGAGGAATATGAGCTTCCGTCGAGGACGACTTCATTTCAAGAAGGGAGGATGATGAGGACATCAATACCATTGTTACACCCACAACCCCTCTTGCTACATATCTTGGACCAATTACTAGAGCTCATGCACGCCAATTAAATTATCGGTACTTTCGTTTCTTGGTAATGATTCTAATGTTCATGAGAATATGATGCTGCCTAAATTGGATACATTTGTTTTGCTTACAAATGAAGGCCCTAGCTTGGAGAAGGATGGACATTGGAGCAAGAACAAGCATGGAGATAATGCCATGCATAGGGAACAAACGGAGTTACAAGTGATGATTTCAGGACTTTGAAGCCACCATAATGGGTGCATGAAGCCTTGGACGAAATATACAAGATGCTACTTCATAAATGTCGTCCCGAGGCTATTCTAGGTGCTGCGTCACCTTATTAGTGGGCCAGGCCCTTGTAATTTCGAAATACACAAGTATAGGCTATTTTAGAGTCCGTATGTGTGGGGAAACAAGAGATAGGGTTGATTTGGACCCCTCCACCAAGGGCCACGAAATTCCCCCTCTTCCTCCATATATACAGCCCTTAGGGCACCGTTTAGACCTTGGGTTTTGTTTAGATTAAAAGTTCGCCATAGCTGCAACTTCGCGTGCCGTTTGTGTTCAACGACCGACAAAGGCGTCCACAGAACCCCACCTTGATCAATAAAGCTTTCATCTTATATTCGCAATATCCAGATTGCAATCTCAGTTTCTTGCTTGTTCTTCGTTTGCTCGCGGGAAATGCACCCTCGTGGTCGTTGATCGTGCTCGGCGTGGTCAATAACCTCTCGGAGTTGGTTTAGCGATTGCTAAGGCGCGGCGTCCTCGCCGTTCAATAGTCGGATCGTCAAAGTCGACTTCCTCCAAAGCGAAAACCAACATCTCATCGAAAGACGGGACACCTTTGCCTCTATCAAGTGGTATCAGATTTCCGGGTTGCTCGGTGAGATTTTACAGTTTTTCGTAGTTTAGATCGAGTCTGTTCTTCATACCTATTGTCCATGAAAAAGCCACAAAAAAATTAGGTTAGTTCATCATATCCGAACCAATCTGAGCCTTTGCATAATCTTTTTAGGGTTTTGCTTTGTTGAATTTATGGTGCATCGTCGTGTCTAGTTGCTGGTCTTAGAGTCTAGTCTTTTAGAGTTTCGAGTTCTGGTCATAAGTTGTCACGCCGCCAGCGCACCATCATCATCGCCCCTGCCACCTACCACCACCGCTCTGAATCCGTATCCATATACTACCACCGCTACCACCACCGCTGCCATATACCACCACCATATATCCACCACCATATATCCACCACCATATATCCACCACCAATCCGAGTTCCTTGCATATTAGGTTTGTTTTCGAGATCCATCTAGTTTCCGATTCGTGTTTCCTTGCCGGAGTAGGTTATAGAAAACGCACTTGTTTACGTGCAGTTATAGAAAGTTTTTTTTGACCCGTTTCCAGTTTTTGGGTCCGGGCAGTCGAAAAAAAAATTTGGTCGAAAAAAATTTCGTGCCCATCCTGTCAGTTTGACCTGGGAAGAGTTTTGAGACACTCGCCATTATAGTGATTTTTCGCAAAAAAAAAGAGCAGCGCAAAAAGAAAAAAAAATTCCAGAGTGTGCTTTTCCCTTGTTTACGTGCAGCGCCGTGATTTTGTTAGTGTTCTAGGCTCGCGTCTCTAGCACGGTCTAGCCTAGGACCAACCACGATACCGTCGTTGAGCGTTTATTCAACTTTGCATCTCTGAATTGATTATTGCTGACCCTTTTTGCTACCATATTATAAGCCTTCCCAGCTCCACATACATCTACATCATGCGTTTGTGATAGAGGCAAAGGTGTCCCGTCTTTCGATGAGATGTTGGTTTTCACTTTGGAGGAAGTTGACTTTGACGATCCGACTACGAACGTGCGAGGACGTCGCGCCTTAGCAATCGCTAAACCAACTCCGAGAGGTTATTGACCACGCCGGAGCACGATCAACCTGACCACGAGGGTCTGTTTCCTGCGAGCAAACGAAGAACAAGCAAGAAACTGAGATTGCAATCTGGATATTGCGAATATAAGATGAAAGCTTTATTGATCAAGGTGGGGTTCTGTGGCGCTTTGTGCAGTCGTTGAACACAAACGAAATGCACGCGAAGTTGCAGCTATGGCGAACTTTTAATCTAAACAAAACCCAAGGTCTAAACGGTGCCCTAAGGGCTGTATATATGGAGGAAGAGGGGGATTTCGTGGCCCTTGGTGGAGGGGTCCAAATCAACCCTAACTCTTGTTTCCCCACACACACGGACTCTAAAAACAGCCTATACTTAAGTATTTCGAAATTACATGGGCCTGGCCCACTAATAAGGTGACGCAGCACCTAGAATAGCCTCGGGACGACATTTATGAAGTAGCATCTTGTATATTTCGTCCAAGGCTTCATGCACCCATTATGGTGGCTTCAAAGTCCTGAAATCATCACTTGTAACTCCGTTCTTGTTCCCCTTAGCATGGCATTATCTCCATGCTTGTTCTTGCTCCAATGTCCATCCTTCTCCAAGCTAGGGCCTTCATTTGTAAGCAAAACAAATGTATCCAATTTAGGCAGCATCATATTCTCATGAACATTAGAATCATTACCAAGAAACGAAAGTACCTGATAATTTAATTGGCGTGCGCGAGCTCTAGTAATTGGTCCAGTATATGTAGCAGTAGGGGCTGTGGGTGTAACAATGGTATTGATGTCCTCATCAGTTTGACTCTCCCTGGTAATCGCTCTATCCAAGCTTTGAGAGTTTTGACTACATCGGTTGCCGATCACCGCCGCTCTTTGGGTAAGAACTGGTAAGAATTTGAGATTTGCTTGACGGATTTGTGACTGTCCACCACACCACCACCACCACTTCCTAGTAGTCTGTCGAATCATATTCTTGTGTGTTTCTATTGCTGCTAACCATGGCAGGATCACAAGCCGACGTGACTGACTGGGAGAACATGACAAACAAAGTGCTACATGATAAGTTTCAACAAATGATGAGTGGGCAGGTGGAAGATGTGCTAATTAGATTTGAAGAGGCCACGGAGAAGATAGATGGCATTGAGAAGGCGTTCGAAACAAAGCTCGATAACAAGTTTAATGAATTGCTCGCGCGTCTACCACCACCACCACCGGCGGCACCTAACGCACCTCTCCTACAACAACAAGGACTACCTCCACATTGCGAAACAGCCCTCCGCCGAGCTTCCCGTGTCCCTCTTCAGCCTGGCCAAGCTACTGGTGCTGCTGTTGATATACATGGCTCCTGCTGCTGCGGTGGGGGAGGATGATTATGTGAGAGATTACGAGGATGAGGTTGATCAACATCAGAACTACGTGCAACCACCAGCACCACAACCACCAGGTCGTCCACATGCAAATAATGGCAATGTTCGGGCTCCCCTTCAGGTACGAGATCATGACCATCTCCCTAAACTGAAATTGAATATTCCACCATTTGAGGGTAGATATGTTCCTGATATATATCTTACTTGGGAGTTAGAAACTGAACAACGATTTACATGTTTACAATATCCTAAGGAGAGACGTGTTCCTGCTGCTGTTTGTGCTTTCACTAGCTTTGCATGTGTTTGGTGGTCTGAACATTGTAGATTATATCCTGTTCCAGCTACTTGGGCTGCATTGAAAACTGCTATGCGTACTCGTTGGGTTCCACCATATTATCAACGTGAATTACTTCAAAAATTGCAGCGCTTAAGACAAGGAAAAAATTCGGTAGAAGAATATTATCAGGAATTACAAACTGGCTTGATTAGATGTGGTATTGTTGAGGAGAATGAAGCTATGCTTGCACGTTTTCTGGGTGGATTAAATAGAGAGATTCAGACCATTCTAGACTACAAGGATTATAATAATATCACTCGATTATTCCATCTTGCTTGTAAAGCTGAACGTGAAGTGCGGGATCGACAGGCCTTGGCGCGGACTAACTTTTCTGCAGGTCGACCTTCCTCATGGACACCACGTGCATCATCTACTTCCACACGTTCTACTACACCGGCACCTCCGTCGGCTGCCACCTCCAACCGTGATACAAGAAAGCGGGCACAACCACCACTATCTGCCAAGAGTACACCTGCTGGGCCTACACAGAGCTCTTCTTCTTCCATGGCGTCAACAGGGCACACAAGTGATATTATTTGTCGTCGTTGTAAGGGAAGAGGACATTTTTGAGAGAATGCCAATTTCAGCGTGTGATGATTGCTCACGAGGATGGTGGGTATGAGTCTGCTAGTGACTATGATGAAGAGACTTTGGCTCTTATTACACATGAAGAACACGGTGGAGATGATTACGATCATGAGGCGCAATACATGGCTGTTGAAGATCTTGACAGTATGAATGTTTAGTTGCTCAACGTGTTTTGAGTGTGCAGGTTACACAAGCTGAGCAAAATCAGAGGCATAACTTGTTCCATACAAAGGAGTTGTGAAGGAACGTTCTATTCAGCGTCATCATAGATGGAGGGAGCTGCAACAACTTGGCTAGCATGGATATGGTGGAGAAGCTTTCTCTCACCACAAGACCACATCCACATCCTTACTACATCCAATGGTTCAACAACAGCGGCAAGGTTAAGGTAACACGTCTGTTCGTGTGTATTTTAGTATCTCTACATATGCTGATTATGTTGATTGTGATGTGGTACCTATGCAAGCATGTTCCTTATTACTTGGTAGACCATGGCAATTTGATAAAAATTCTGTACACCATGGTAGAAACAATCAGTATACTCTTGTTCACAAGGATAAAATATTACTTTGCTTCCTATGACTCCTGATTCCATTTTGAAAGATGATATTAATAGAGCTAATAAAGCAAAACAGGAGAAAATAGGAGTGAAAATCAGATTGTGGCAAAAGAATTTGAGCAATAAATGAAGCCTAATAATAAACCATCTAATGTTGCTTATGAAATTAAACTGAAAAGTGCATGTTTATTTGCCACCAAATCTGATATTGATGAGCTAGATTCTAGCAAATCTGTTTGCTATGCTTTTGTGTGCAAAGAGGCATTATTTTCATTCGAGGACGTGCCTTCCTCTTTGCCCCTACGCTGTCACTAACATTTTGCAGGGAGTTCGTTGGCGTCTTCCCACAAGACGTGCCACCGGATTACCACCTATTCGAGGATTGAGCATCAAATTGACTTAATTCCGGTGCATCGCTACCCAACCGTGCACCATACCGTACCAATCCAGAGGAGACGAAGGAGATTATGCGTCAAGTACAGGAACTGCTCGACAAAGGTTATATACCCGAATCTCGTAGTCGGATCGTCAAAGTCGACTTCCTCCAAAGCGAAAACCAACATCTCATCGAAAGACAGGACACCTTTGCCTCTATCAGTTCTTCTACCAACCCACTCTTCATCGAGCAAGACGACGACATGTCTTCATACGTCACCAAGAGCCACCTCTTTGGTGCACAACGAGCATTGCACCAAGAACAACAAGCAATGAGCGACTGCATCGACAACCTCGCCACCGACTTGCGACTCTCCGAGCAACGACAAGAGACTACTTCGACAACAAGTTCGAGGCTCACAAGCAAGAGAATGATGCAAGAATGGACGAGATCCGCACGTTGATGAGAAACCGGCATCATTCCACTTCTTCATCATCAAGGCGGAGCCGCTCGAGTCGACACTCCGACGACACCTTCTACGACTCAAGTACACCGTCATCGAACACTCTTCGACGAGCCGCGCGCCAAGACCGTCATGCATCTCGCAACCCGCTACATGACAAGCACTCACAAGAGCAAGTTGATGATCAAGTTCCTCGTCCTCAATCAAACCAAGAGGCTTTTGCTCAAGCTCAAGAACGGCAACGTCTTCGTCGCCAACAAGAGGAAGAACGAGCACGTCTTCACCAAGACGAACAAGACACCAAGGCTCAACGTCTTCAACAACAACAACGTGAAGCGCAAGCTCTTGAGGCGCAACGTGCCCTTCAAGAATCAAGTAGAGCCGTCGCCAACCGCAATCGCGAACGGCACAATCAAGAGGAAGCCCTTCGAGAAGAAATACAAGAGAGGAACTACCAACCTCATGTACAACGTCAAGTTCCTCATGCTCCTCCACAAGCTCGTCAAGCTCCACCTCAACCTCAAGTTCCACAAGAGCAAGTTGAACATGGTCTTCCTCCGCGCCACGAGCAACATGAAGACGAGTACATCCCACGTCAAGGACGTTATCATCAACATCGCCAACAACACAATGAAGAGCAACGCTACGGCAAGCTAAAATTCACCATGCCCAAGTTCAATGGAAGCAATGACCCCGAAGACTACCTCTCATGGGCATTGAAGGTTGACAAAATCTTCCGTTTGCACAATTACGATGAAGCGAAGAAAATCGCTATGGCATCACTTGAGTTCCAAGATTATGTGCTCATATGGTGGGAACAAATCATTGAGCGACGACAAGCAAGAGGTGAACCTCCAATCACCACTTGGGCTCAAATGAAGGATGTCATGCGAGCACGTTTTGTGCCAACATACTACAACCGCGACCTCTTCAAGAAACTCCAACTACTCAAGTAAGGAACAAAGAGCGTTGAAGAATACTACAAGGAGATGGAGATAGCCATGATTCGAGCCAATGTCAAGGAAGATGATGAGCAAACTATGGCACGTTTCTTGAATGGACTCAATCATCCCATCAAGAAGATCGCCGACTTCCAACCATACTCATCCCTCATTGAGCTCATGCATCAAGCCACAAAGGTGGAACGCCAAGTGCAAGATGACTTCAAGTACGCCAAGTACTCATCCAAGACCTACGGCTTCTCCAACAACCAAGCTTCAACAACTACTCCAACATCTACTTCGACCAAGCTTTCTTCAAGAAACGACGACAAGTCAAATTACAAGAAGACATCGACAAATTCAAGTCGTCCTCCTCCTACTACAAGCAACCTCAAGCCGCGTGCTTCATCCTCTACTCCGACCGATGAGACTATCAAAACAAGCTCCTTCAAGTGTTTCACTTGCGGCGGCCGAGGCCACAAGTCATATGAGTGCACCAACAAGCGCACCATGATCCTCAACGACGATGGCACATATGACTCCATGAGTGAAGAAGAAATGGAAGCCCTTGAGCAAGTGGCCATGCACCGGCAAGTAAATGAAGATGAAGATGATCAAGTCTTTTGTGATGAGGATTCGAGCCCCGCTCTCGTTGTCTCCAAGGTCTTGACTCTTCAACATCAACAAGAAGAAGACCAACGATGCCACATCTTTCACACAAAAGCCGGCATCAATGGACGGTCCATCAAGGTCATCATCGATGGAGGTAGTTGCCACAACTTAGCAAGTGAAGAACTATGCTCCAAGCTCCAATTGGTCAAGAGGAAGCACCCGCACCCCTACAAGGTTCAATGGCTAAGTGACTCCGGCACTATACGAGTCGAGCATACGGTCCAAGTCTCCTTCAAAATTGGTGCTTATGAAGACACGTTGGAATGTGATGTGGTCCCAATGACCGTTTGTCACCTACTTCTTGGTCGACCATGGCAATTCGACCGTGGTGTCATCCACAATGGGCGCACCAATCACTATAGCTTCAAGATGAAGGGGAAAGAATATGTCCTACGACCTATGTCTCCTAGTCATGTGATAGCCGACAAACAAGCCACCAATCATAGAGACAAGAGTGAGAAAGTGATCCACCCAAAAGTGAGTGAGAGCCACAAGCCAAATTTGAGCGACTCTTAGCCTAGAGAAAAACCTCATTCTATTTGCCACCAAAAGTGAGATGAGAGAAGTGTGAGAACCCATCTACTGTGATGCACTTTGTCCTTGTGTGCAAGGATGGAGAACCAAAACTAACACCATTCACGAGCTACCTTTGGTGTTTCAATCTCTTTTGCAGGAATTCCAAGATGTTTTCCCCGATGAGCTACCTCCGGGTCTACCCCGGAGCGCCTCTACCAAACAAAGCTCCATACCGAGTCAATCCGGAAGAAACAAAGGAGATTCAATGGCAAGTACAACAACTAATCGACAACGGTCATGTACGTGAAAGCTTAAGCCCTTGTGCCGTTCCGGTTATTCTTGTGCCTAAGCCCGATGGAAGTTTCCGCTTGTGTTCCGATTGTAGACCTATCAATGCTATTACCGTTCGATATAGGCATCCCATTCCTCGCTTAGATGACATGCTTGATGAACTTAGTGGAGCCAACTTTTCTCAAAATTGATCTTAAAAGTGGCTATTATCAAATCCGCATACAAGAGGGTGATGAATGGAAAACTGCTTTCAAAACCAAATTTGGTTTATATGAGTGGTTAGTGATGCCTATGGGTCTTTCGGAAGCTCCCGGTACTTTTGTGCGTCTTATGCATCATTTGCTTCGTCCTTACATTGGAGTCTTTGTTGTGGTTTACTTTGACGATATTCTTGTGTTTAGCAAAATAATGAAAGAGCACATCAATCATGTAAAATCTGTGTTGCAAACTCTTCGCAAGGAAAGCCTTTATGGAAACTTGAAAAATGCACTTTTGGAGTTGACAAAGTGGTTTTCTTGGGTTTTGTTGTTTCCTCAAAGGGTGTCCATGTTGATGAATCTAAAATTGAAGCAATTAAAACTTGGCCCCAACCAACCAATTTGCAACAAGTGCGAAGTTTTCTTGGTCTTGCGGGTTTTTATCGTCGCCTTGTGAAAGATTTTAGCACAATTGCCGCTCCTTTGCATGCTTTGAGCAAGAAGAATACTCCCTTTGTTTGGGGAACTTTGCAATCAACCGCTTTTGATGAGCTCAAGTCTTTGCTTACTCATGCTCCGATTCTTGCTTTGCCCAATTTTGACAAAACTTTTGAGGTTCATTGTGATGCAAGTGGTACCGGAATTGGCGGAGTTTTGATGCAAGAAAAACGAGCCATTGCTTATTTTAGTGAAAAACTCTCCGGTGCACAACTTAATTATCCCATCTATGACAAAGAATTGTATGCTTTAGTGCGTGTGCTACATGTTTGGGAACATTACCTTAGGCCTCATGAGTTTGTCATCCATGCCGATCATGAAACGCTTAAGTACCTCAAAGGTCAAACTAAATTGAACAAGCGTCATGCAAAATGGAGTGAATTCATTGAATCTTTTCCTTATGTGATCAAGTACATTAAGGGTAAAGAAAATGTAGTTGCCGACGCGCTTTCACGCATAGGCATGCTTGTCACTCAACTTGAGTTGAATGTCATTGGTTTTGAGCATATAAAAGACTTGTATGAGCATGATCCATCTTTTGCTTCTCCTTATGCTAAGTGTTTGACGCATACGTCTTGGGAACAATATTACATCAAGGATGGTTATCTTATGAGAGCTAACAAACTTTGCATTCCCGAGTCTTCTCTTCGTTTGCTCCTTTTGCAAGAGGCTCATGGAGGCGGACTCATGGGACACTTTGGACGCGACAAGACATTCGCCACGCTCTCCAACAACTACTTTTGGCCCAAGATGTTCCGTGACGTCTCGCGCTTCACCAACCGATGCTATACATGTCGCAAAGCTAAGTCTATAGCTCAATCTCATGGTCTTCACATGCCTCTTCCTATTCCATATCAACCATGGGAAGACATTAGTATGGATTTTGTACTTGGTTTGCCTAGGACTCAAAATGGCAAGGATTCCGTATTTGTTGTTGTGGATAGATTTTCTAAGATGGCACATTTCATACCTTGCAACAAGATAGACGATGCTTCACATGTTGCAAATCTCTTTTGTAGGGAAATCTTGCGACTCCATGGCGTACCAAAGACAATCGTCTCCGATCGTGACGTCAAGTTCTTGAGTTACTTTTGGAAGACCCTATGTGCAAAGCTCAGAATCAAGCTCTTGTTCTCCTCGGCATACCATCCTCAAACCGACGGCCAAACGGAGGTGACGAACCGCACACTATCCACTCTACTTCGTGTCTTGATCAAGAAGAACATCAAGGAATGGGAAGCATGTCTACCCATCGCCGAAATGCGCCTACAATCGTGCAAGACATTCAACTACCGGCAAGTCCCCTTGAGGTCGTCTCACGGTTTCAACCCGTTGTCCCCATTGGACATTCTACCACTTCCTCTCAAGAGCGCACCAACATGGATGCAAGTGAACGAGCAAGCTACATCAAGAAGATGCACGAAGATACAATGATGTAGGGCGGAACCCTATGTGGACGATCTTTCACGTTTGGAGAGAATCCCTCGAGGAACACGAAGAACAGCGGAAGAACAAGAGGGAAAACGGGGAAAGAGAGAAAATCACTCAACCGACAAGAAATCAATCACTGGCGCTAGATCGATGAACACATAGAGATACATGATTCAAGGTCAACAAAGGACGATACAAGCGGTGGCCGTTCTTCTCCGTGAGGAGGTCTTGATGGGTCCACCCTAGAAGGGGTCTTGAATCCGCTTGGGGATCTTCTCCGTAGAGGTCCTGATCTCCGAGGAGAAGTAGCCAAGTGGATGAGCAAAGGCTCTCTCACCTAAACATGAGCTAATCCCTTGCTAACCCCAACTAGGAGATGGGAGGGTCCTATTTATAGTATGAGTGCAAATGGAAGTCAAAACGAAGGGGTACATGGGCTTCAGCCCGCATCAGGCGTCGGACGTCCGGAAGGCGTCCGGACGTTCGAGGCTTCGGAAGGTCGGTCGTCCGGACCCGCTCGATCGTCGTCGATTCTTCTCTGCCCGTAGGCGTCGGTCGTCCGTAGGGGCGGTCGTCCGGCTTCAGGGAGGTCCGGACGTCCGGAGGCCGTCGATCGTCCGTAGTTTTGCTCGGGTGATTGTCGTCCGGACGTCCGGGCAGCTCCGGCCGTCCGTAGATCTGGTTCGGTGTGAAGTTCGGATGTCCGGAGGCGTCGGACGTCCGTGTCTGGGAGAGTGTCGGACGTCCGGAGTCTTCCGGTCGTCCGGCGCCGAGGACTCTGCAGCTCCGTCTTTTTCCGTCTTCTCTTCGAGCTTCCCTCGCGGATGGTGTAGGTGTTCCTTGACGCTTGCACTCCTCCTCGTCGTCCGTGAAGCTCCGGTCATACCTATGCATGCACCCGAGTGGAGTGTCAAGTAGTATACCATCCTCGAAGGGGTCAAGTGAACACGTGTAAAGGAGAAGATTCACCTTTAGGTATGGGAAGTAGAGGTCGCACGTGTCACTTGCCAAACGGACTCTTGACATGGTGATGACCGTAGGATGCTCCGCATCATACAAGGCACACCATTGAGCGCCAAGTACAACGCCAAGCAAACAAGCTCAACGCCAACAAGCAACCCATCGCCTTCAACATTGGTGATCTAGTGTGGCTACACCTTCGCAAGGACCGCTTCCCCAAAGAACGCAAGTCCAAGCTTCTCCCTCGAGCCGATGGACCTTTCAAGGTGCTAGCACGCTACAACGACAACGCCTACAAGATCGACATACCTCGAGACAAGTACAACGTGAGCGACATCTTCAACGTCAAGGACCTTGCACCTTTCCATGGAGATGAAGCCTTTGATCGGAGGTCGGATCTCTCCCAAGGGGGGGGGGAGATGATGCGGAGCATCCCACGATCATCCCCATGGACCTACAACCGTCTCATCAAGAGCCAAGAGGACCCATGACACGAGCTAGAGCTAGAGCTCTCGAGAACGAGGTGACCTCTTTCCTTATTGATATCACATATGATCCACTCGAGACATGGCTACTACCTAAGTCCGATATGCTATGCGTGATTAGGTGTCAAGGGGAACCTCCCGAGGATGCACGTGAAGATGGACAAGCCGCCAAGTACAAGGAGGAAGGAACACAACGAGAGGAACCGGAGGAATCTGCCCAGCCCGGACATCCGGCCCCATGCCCCGGACATCCGGCTCTTCCGGAAGCCCCGGATATCCGGCCCCGTCGCCCGGAAATCCGGCCCCTCCATCACCGAATGCACTGAGAGACCAGACCAGCCGGACATCCGGTCTCCCGCCGACATCCGGCCCGTCCAGCCGGAAATCGGGCTCCACCCAAAATCCAGCTCCCTCACCCGGTTCTCTTGAAATGGTCGCCCAGCCGGACATCGGCGCCTCATGAAGCCCGGACATCCGCCCGATGCGGACGTCCGGCCTCCCACTGCAAGATGTCTCGAGGCCTTGCCCATGTACCCCTTCGCCCGAGACTATATATACTTGATCCCCTCCTCTTTCTAGGGTTAGCTTTGGATTAGCTCATATTTCGGTGTGAGAGCCTTTGCTCATCCACTTGGCTACTTCTCCTTTCGAGGTCAGGACTTCTACGGAGAAGATCCCCCAAGCGGATTCAAGACCCCCTCCCAGGGTGGACCCCAGCAAGACCTCCTCTCGGAGAAGAACGGCTACTCGTGTATCCTTACCTTTGTTGTTCTTGAATCTCGTGCCACTCTATGTATTCGACAATCTAGCACTTGTGTGATTGACTTCTTGTCGGTTGAGTGACTTCTCTCTCGTTTTCCCCGTGTTTTCCCTCTTGTTCTTCCGCGTGTTCGTCGTGATTCACCGTAGGATCCGCTCCAACGTGAAAGATCGCTCCCGTAGGGTTCCGCCCTACATCAATAGAACTTATATGTTTGGCTTGCTGGAGATCGCAGTGTTGGTTCATCTTTCCAGCTTCCCTTAGAGGCCAAATTCTCGGTAGGAACCTACAGTTTTATGCAGATGGAAATGATGCCAGATGCGATCTTATCTACATGAACATGCGATGGTCATGAAATGCTTATGGATGCATGCAACTTGTCGGGGCCCCCCAGCGCTTCATTTATATCTCTGTTGCTCAGGATCTGCGTCTGGCTTTGTACAAGGGGTTACATGCAATTGAGGCAAGGCCTGTACAAAACGGTGGCTGCCGGGCCCGCGCCAGGTCTCCGGTCTCAATATTCCATGAGTTTTGCAATTAAATGCTATCTCCGGTCTCCAGACAGACTGCGCCAGGTCTGGTGACTCGAACTACCTTGTAAGGGCCTTCCCACTTCAGCGTCAACTTGTTTGTACACTTGGTAGACTGAACGCACCTAAGGACAAGGGCGCCTCCCTCAAAACACCGGGCATGAACCCTGTGTCTGTGATAGCGACGCAGGGCTTGCTGATAGCGTGCACCACGCATAGCAGCCCAGAGATGGTTCACCTCAAGAAGCACAGCGCCGTCACATCGGTGCTAATCCTGTGCTACTTAATTGTAGGCAAGCACTCGAGGCGACCCGTAAATGAGTTCCGTGAGGATAACTGCTTCTGCCCCATAAACTAGGGAGAAGGGAGTCTGCCTGGTAGCTCAATTTGGTGTCGTTCTGAGGGACCAGAGAACTACCGGTAGCTCATAGATCCATCGCCTGGCGCATTTCTACAGCGTATCAAATGTTCTTGTCTTAAATCCTCACAACACTTGAGCATTCACCCTCTCAGCTTGTCCATTGCTTCTGGGATGTGCAACAGAGGCAAATGAGATCTTGCTTCCGAGGGCAAGAACAAATTGCATGAAGGCGCAACTCGTGAACAGGGTACCATTGTCGGTGATGACCCGGGCAGGGACCCCAAAGCGGCACACCAATCCTTTCAAGAACTTGATAGCTAACTGAGCAGTCACCTTTCTCATGGCATCTACTTTCGGCCACTTTGTAAAATTGTCGATGGCAACGAACAAAAATTCAAAGCCCCCGACAGCTCGGGGGAAAGGGCCAAGGATATTGAGCCCTAGACCGAAAATGGCCATGACAAAGGGATTGTCTGAAGAGCTTGTGCAAATAGATGGATGTTCTGGGAATGGAACTGGTAGGCTTTACACTTGGTGACTAGCTCGACCGCACCTTGGAGGTTTGTGGGCCAATAGGATCCTTGCCGGAATGCTTTCCCAACTAATGTCCTTGATCCAATGTGGGAGCCGCACATACCTTTGTGTATTTCCACCAGCAGTTGCTTTCATTCTTCCCGGCAGATGCACTTCAATTTCACACCGTTGGACCTTCTTCTGTATAGAGTTTCATTGACAAACTGATACATACTAGCCCTCTGGGCTACTGTTTCAGCTTCCTCTTGCTTATCGGGAAGTTCTCCCGTTTGGAGGAAATGGACTATGTGCCTTGCCCAAGTTGGAGCCAGGAGCTCGGCAACAAGGACTAGCGGCACCTCCTCATCTGCGAGAGCGTGTTCCTCGACCACGGGGACCAGTGGCCTAGTAGGAGAGCACAACCCGACAATCGATGGGGAGTTGTTTCCGAGGAGGCTTTACCGGGAAAGGCTTACCGAAGTCCAACTTCCTCCTCTTTCCTGCCATTGTTGCCGGGGATACGGAGGGCTGGGTGAGATGGAGAAAAGAGTTCCTGGTTCCATAGGAAGTTTTTGCGTAGCACACTTTGACACATGATTAGCTATGCTGCTTTCCGCATGGGGTACGTGCTCTATTTGCAATCCGTCAAAGTGCTCCTCCAATCTTCTCACTTCCTCAACGTATGCCTCCATCAATGGACTTTGGTTATCCTTGGTGACTTGTCTCACCACAAGTTGTGAATATCCTTGAATGATCAGCCTCTTGATTCCCAATTCTATGGCAATCCTTAGCCCGGCAAGGAGCCCTTCATACTCTGTTGTATTGTTGGTTGCCTCTTGTCGGTGTCAAAACCGGCGTATCTCGGGTAGGGGGTCCCGAACTGTGCGTCTAAGGCGGATGGTAACAGGATGCAGGGGACATGATGTTTACCCAGGTTCGGGCCCTCTCGATGGAGGTAATACCCTACTTCCTGCTTGATTGATCTTGATGATATGAGTATTACAAGAGTTGATCTACCACGAGATCGTAGAGGCTAAACCCTAGAAGCTAGCCTATGGTATGATTGTTGTTGTCCTACGTACAAAACCCTCCGGTTTATATAGACACCGGAGGGCTCTAGGGTTACACAGAGTCGGTTACAAGGGAGGAAATCTACATATCCGTATTGCCAAGCTTGCCTTCCACGCCAAGGTGAGTCCCATCCGGACACGGGACGAAGTCTTCAATCTTGTATCTTCATAGTCCAACAGTCCGGCTAAAGTATATAGTTCGGCTATCCGAGAACCCCCTAATCCAGGACTCCCTCTGTAGCCCCCGAACCAGGCTTCAATGACGATGAGTCCGACGCGCAGATTGTCTTCAGCATTGCAAGGCGGGTTCCTCCTTTGAATACTCCATGGAAGATTTCGAACACAAGGATAGTGTCCGGCTCTGCAAAACAAACTCCACATACACCATAGAGAGAATAATATTTCCACAAATCTAAACTGCTGACACATTCTGCAGCATGACATCATACCACGGCCCGGTCATTATTCGAACCGTTTTTCTCAACTAGCTACTGCACATATTGCGAGGTGGTTTTCTTGGCACGTCTTGTCGAAGCAAAGATCGCGTCCCCTTATCACGGGATTCTCATCAATACGGGTGTGGGTAACCCAACCGCGCCACCAATTACGGCGCTTGGGGAATAAGCGGTTTTACCAGGCAAGTGGGGAGGCGCAGAATCCCTGCTGCCTTTATAAGGGGATAAGGACTCCCTTTCGCACCCACGCTTTCTTCTTCCCTGTCCATTCCCCTCCGCCCAAGCTCCAGCACCCAAGCGTTCATCTTCTCTGCCCACAAAGGCTTTCCGAAAATGTCCGGATCCGGAGTAGGAGGCAAATGGATGGTGATGTAGGGCGGAACCCTAGTTGGACGATCTTTCACGTTGGAGCGGATCCTACCGTGAATCACGAAGAACACGCGGAAGAACAAGAGGGAAAACACGGGGAACACGAGAGAGAAGTCACTCAACCGACAAGAGATCAATCACACAAGTGCTAGATCGGTGAACACATAGAGTGGCACTAGATTCAAGAACAATAAAGGTAAAGATACACGAGTAGCCGTTCTTCTCCAGGAGGAGGTCTTGATGGGTCCACCCTAGAAGGGGGTCTTGAATCCGCTTGGGAATCTTCTCCGTAGAGGTCCTGATCTCCGAGGAGAAGTACCAAGTGGATGAGCAAAGCTCTCACACAAATATGAGCTAATCCTTTGCTAACCCTAACTAGGAGATGGGAGGGTCCTATTTATAGTCTTAGTGCAAATGGAAGTCAAAACGAAGGGGTACATGGGCTTCAGCCCGCATCAGGCGTCGGACGTCCGGAAGGCGTCGGACGTCCGGAGACTTCAGGAAGGTCGGTCGTCCGAGCAGCGTTCGGACGTCCGTCGATCTTCTGCTGAAGGTGTGCGGTAGTCCGTGGCGGTCGGTCGTCCGGGGCTTCGGGAGGTCCGGACGTCCGGAGGCTGTCGGTCGTCCGTAGTTTCGGCTCGGGTGATTGTCGTCCGGACGTCCGGCCAGCTCCGGTCGTCCGTAGCTTTGGTTCGGGTGACGAAGTTCCGGATGTCCGGAGAGCGTCGGACGTCCGTGTCCTGGAGATCGTCGGACGTCCGGAAAGGGTCGGACGTCCGTGTCCTGTAGCTTCACCAGCATCTCTTCTTCCTCTTCGACATTCTTGGGGTCCTCGCCGTCTTGGCTCTTGCAAGTCGTAGATCCTGGGCTCACCTCCATGTACCTGATTACACATAGAGTTTCTGAATGAGGTAGCAGCCATGTCTCCTGGGTAGAAATAGGAAGTTCGGAGAGGAGCGAGTTCACCTTATCTTCAATAGCCTTAGCTCGGGCTCTTGTCATGGGTCCCGGTGGTGTTGAGGGAGATGTAGGCACGTCCGTGGGGATGAGTGAGGGATGCTCCGCATCATCTCCCCCCCCTTGGGAGAGATCTGACCTCGGATCAAAAGCTGCATCTCCATGGAAAGGTGCAAGGTCCTTGACGTTGAAGATGTCGCTCACGTTGTACTTGTCTCGAGGTATGTCGATCTTGTAAGCGTTGTCGTTGTAGCGTGCTAGCACCTTGAAAGGTCCATCGGCTCGAGGGAGAAGTTTGGACTTGCGTTCTTTGGGGAAGCGGTCCTTGCGAAGGTGTAGCCACACTAGATCACCAATGTTGAAGATGATGGGTTGCTTGTTGGCGTTGAGCTTGTTTGCTTGGTGTTGTACTTGGCGCTCAATTGTGTGCCTTGTATCTTCGTGCATCTTCTTGATGTAGTGTGCTCGTTCACTTGCATCCATGTTGGTGCGCTCTTGGAGAGGAAGTGGTAGAATGTCCAATGGGGACAACGGGTTGAAACCGTAGACGACCTCGAAGGGGGACTTGCCGGTAGTTGAATGTCTTGCACGATTGTAGGCATACTCGGCGATGGGTAGACATGCTTCCCATTCCTTGATGTTTCTTCTTGATCAAGACACGAAGTAGAGTGGATAGTGTGCGGTTCGTCACCTCCGTTTGGCCGTCGGTTTGAGGATGGTATGCCGAGGAGAACAAGAGCTTGATTCCGAGCTTTGCACATAGGGTCTTCCAAAAGTAACTCAAGAACTTGACGTCACGATCGGAGACGATTGTCTTTGGTACGCCATGGAGTCGCAAGATTTCCCTACACAAGAGATTTGCAACATGTGAAGCATCGTCTATCTTGTTGCAAGGTATGAAATGTGCCATCTTAGAAAATCTATCCACAACAACAAATATGGAATCCTTGCCATTTTGAGTCCTAGGCAAACCAAGTACAAAATCCATACTAATGTCTTCCCATGGTTGATATGGGATAGGAAGAGGCATGTAAAGACCATGAGATTGAGCTTTAGACTTAGCTTTGCGACATGTATAGCATCGGTTGGTGAAGCGTTATGCGTCATGAACATCTTGGGCCAAAAGTAGTTGTTGGAGAGCGTGGCGAATGTTTTGTCGCGTCCAAAGTGTCCCATGAGTCCGCCTCCATGAGCCTCTTGCAAAAGGAGCAAACGAAGAGAAGACTCGGGAATGCAAAGTTTGTTAGCTCTCATAAGGTAACCATCCTTGATGTAATATTGTTCCCAAGACGTATGCGTCAAACACTTAGCATAAGGAGAAGTAAAAGATGGATCATGCTCATACAAGTCTTTTATATGCTCAAAACCAATGACATTCAACTCAAGTTGAGTGACAAGTATGCATATGCGTGAAAGCGCGTCGGCAACAACATTCTCGTTACCCTTAATGTACTTGATCACATAAGGAAAAGATTCAATGAATTCACTCCATTTGGCATGGCGCTTGTTTAATTTAGTTTGACCTTTGAGGTACTTAAGCGTTTCATGATCGGTATGGATGACAAACTCATGAGGCCTAAGGTAATGTTCCCAAACATGGAGCACACGCACTAAAGCATACAATTCTTTGTCATAGATGGGATAATTAAGTTGAGCACCGGAGAGTTTTTCGCTAAAATAAGCAATGGCTCGTTTTTCTTGCATCAAAACTCCGCCAATTCCGGTACCACTTGCATCACAATGAACCTCAAAAGTTTTGTCAAAATTGGGCAAAGCAAGAATCGGAGCATGAGTAAGCAAAGACTTGAGCTCATCGAAAGCGGTTGATTGCAAAGTTCCCCAAACAAAGGGAGTACTCTTCTTGCTCAAAGCATGCAAAGGAGCGGCAATTGTGCTAAAATCTTGATAGAGACAAAGGTGCCCCGATGTTTCGATGAGATGGTGGCTATCGTTTCTGTGGGAGTCGACCTTGACGATCCGACTACGAACGTGCGAGACGTCGCGCCTTAGCAATCGCTAAACCAACTTCCGAGGGTTATTGACCACGCCGGAGCACGATCAACCTGACCACGAGGGCCTATTTCCTGCGAGCAAACGAAGAACAAGCAAGAAACTGAGATTGCAATCTGGATATTGCGAATATAAGATGAAAGCTTTATTGATCAAGGTGGGGTTACGTGGCGCCTTTGTCCGGTCGTTGAACACAAACGAAGTACGCGAAGTTGCAGCTATGGCGAACTTTTAATCTAAACAAAACCCAAGGTCTAAACAGGGCCCTAAGGGCTGTATATATGGAGGAAGAGGGGGGGGGGGAATTTCGTGGCCCTTGGTGGAGGGGTCCTGATGAGGACATCAATACCATTGTTACACCCACAGCCCCTGCTGCTATACATACTGGACCAATTACTAGAGCTCGCGCACGCCAATTGAATTATCAGGTACTTTTGTTTCTTGGTAACGATTCCAATGTTCATGAGAATATGATGCTGCCTAAATTGGATACATTAGTTTTGCTTACAAATGAAGGGCCTACCATGGACAAGAAAGATGAACCTTGGAGCAAGTTCAAGCATGGAGATGTTGGCATGCGCAAGGTGTACAAGAACGGAGTTACAAGTGATGATTCCAGGACTTTGAAGCCACCCTAATGAGTGCATAAGGCCTTGGAAGAAATATACAAGATGCCACTTCATAATATTCGTCCATAGGCTGATAGAGGCAAAGGTGTCACGGAGGGTGGTTTCCAGACTCTTTTTTTTTTTTTTTTCCAAACCTACTCCGGCAAGGAAACACGAATCGGAAACTAGATGGATCTCGAAAACAAACCTAATATGAGAAGAACTCGGATTGGTGGTGGATATATGGTGGTGGTATATGGCAGCGGATTGGTGGTGGTATATGGATACGGATTGGTGGTGGTATATGGATACGGATTCAGAGCGGTGGCGGATAAGCAGTGGTGGTAGATGGCAAGGCGATGATGATGGTGCGGCGTCGGCGTGACAACTTATGACCGAACTCAAACTCTAAAAGACTAGACTCTAAGACCAAAGAACTTGACACGACGATGCAACCGCAAATTCAACAAAGCAAAAACCCTAAAAGATTATGCAAAGGCTCAGATTGGTTCGGATATGATGAACTAACCCTAATTTTTTTTTGTCCGGCTTTTTCGTGGACTTTAGGTATGAAGAACAGACTCGATCTAATCTCGAAACACTCGTAAAATCTCACCGAGCAACCTGAAAATCTGATACCACTTGATAGAGGCAAAGGTGTCTCGATGTTTCGATGAGATGGTGGCTATCGTTTCTGTGGGAGTCGACCTTGACGATCCGACTACGATCGTGCGAGACGTCGCGCCTTAGCAATCGCTAAACCAACTTCCGAGGGTTATTGACCACGCCGGAGCACGATCAACCTGACCACGAGGGCCTGTTTCCTGCGAGCAAACGAAGAACAAGCAAGAAACTGAGATTGCAATCTAGATATTGCGAATATAAGATGAAAGCTTTATTGATCAAGGTGGGGTTCTGTGACGCCTTTGTCTGGTCGTTGAACACAAACGAAGTAAGCGAAGTTGCAGCTATGGCGAACTTTTAATCTAAACAAAACCCAAGGTCTAAACGGTGCCCTAAGGGCTGTATATATGGAGGAAGAGGGGGGAATTTCGTGGCCCTTGGTGGAGGGGTTCCGAAATCAACCCTAACTCTTGTTTCCCCACACATACGGACTCTAAAAACAGCCTATACTTAAGTATTTCGAAATTACATGGGCCTGGCCCAATAATAAGGTGACGCAGCACCTAGAATAGCCTCGGGACGACATTTATGAAGTAGCATCTTGTATATTTCGTCCAAGGCTTCATGCACCCATTATGGTGGCTTCAAAGTCCTGAAATCATCACTTGTAACTCCGTTCTTGTTCCCCTTAGCATGGCATTATCTCCATGCTTGTTCTTGCTCCAATGTCCATCCTTCTCCAAGCTAGGGCCTTCATTTGTAAGCAAAACAAATGTATCCAATTTAGGCAGCATCATATTCTCATGAACATTAGAATCATTACCAAGAAACGAAAGTACCGATAATTTAATTGGCGTCATGCGAGCTCTAGTAATTGGTCCAGTATATGTAGCAGTAGGGGCTGTGGGTGTAACAATGGTATTGATGTCCTCATCATAGGCTATTCTAGGTGCTGCGTCACCTTATTATTGGGCCAGGCCCATGTAATTTCGAAATACTTAAGTATAGGCTGTTTTTAGAGTCCGTATGTGTGGGGAAACAAGAGTTAGGGTTGATTTCGACCCTCCACCAAGGGCCACGAAATTCCCCCTCTTCCTCCATATATACAGCCCTTAGGGCGCCGCTTAGACCTTGGGTTTTGTTTAGATTAAAAGTTCGCCATAGCTGCAACTTCTGCATTTCGCTTGTGTTCAACGACTGCACAAGGCGTCCATGTAACCCCACCTTGATCAATAAAGCTTTCATCTTATATTCACAATATCCAGATTGCAATCTCAGTTTCTTGTTTGTTCTTCGCTTGCTCGCAGGAAACAGGCCCACGTGGTCAGGTTGATCGTGCTCGGCGTGGGTCAATAACCCTCGGAAGTTGGTTTAGCGATTGCTAAGGCGCGACGCCTCAAGACGCTCAGAGTCGGATCGTCAAGGTCGACTCCCCCAGAAACGATAGCCACCATCTCATCAAAACATCGGGACACCTTTGCCTCTATCAGGTCCGAAATCAACCCTAACTCTTGTTTCCCCACACATACGGACTCTAAAAACAGCCTATACTTAACTATTTCGAAATTACATGGGCCTGGCCCAATAATAAGGTGACGCAGCACCTAGAATAGCCTATGGACGAATATTATGAAGTGGCATCTTGTATATTTCGTCCAAGGCCTCATGCACTCATTAGGGTGGCTTCAAAGTCCTGGAATCATCACTTGCAACTCCGTTCTTGTTCCCCTTGCGCATGCCAACATCTCCATGCTTGAACTTGCTCCAAGGTTCATCTTTCTTGTCCATGGTAGGCCCTTCATTTGTAAGCAAAACAAATGTATCCAATTTAGGCAGCATCATATTCTCATGAACATTGGAATCGTTACCAAGAAACGAAAGTACGATAATTCAATTGGCGTGCACGAGCTCTAGTAATTGGTCCAAGATGTATAGCAGCAGGGGCTGTGGGTGTAACAATGGTATTGATGTCCTCATCATCCTCCCTTCTTGAAATGAATTAGTCCTCGACGGAAGCTCATCTTCCTCACCCAAATAAGGCTTCAAATCTGCAATGTTAAAAGTGGGACTAACCCCAAAATCTGCAGGCAGCTCAAGTTTATATGCATTATCATTTATTTTCTCTAACACCTTAAATGGACCATCAGCACGTGGCATTAGCTTTGATTTATGCAAATTAGGAAACCTATCCTTACGCAAAATGTAACCAAACAAGATCTCCAGTGCAAAGACAACATGTTTTCTACCCTTATCTCCAACAAGTTTATATTTAGCATTCATACGCTCAATGTTTTCCTTAGTTAACTCATGCATTTTTAAAATCAATTCAGCACGTTCTTTAGCATCAAAATTAACCTTCTCCGAAGATGGAAGAGGCAACAAATCAATAGGTGCACGAGGTAGGAAGCCATACACAATTTCAAAAGGGCACATCTTAGTAGTAGAATGCAATGAACGTGATAGAGGCAAAGGTGTCCCGATGTTTCGATGAGATGGCGGCTATCGTTTCTGTGGGAGTCGACCTTGACGATCCGACTACGAACGTGCGAGACGTCGCGCCTTAGCAATCGCTAAACCAACTTCCAAGGGTTATTGACCACGCCGGAGCACGATCAACCTGACCACGAGGGCCTGTTTCCTGCGAGCAAACGAAGAACAAGCAAGAAACTGAGATTGCAATCTGGATATTGCGAATATAAGATGAAAGCTTTATTGATCAAGGTTGGGTTCTGTGGCGCTTTGTCCGGTCGTTGAACACAAACGGCACGCCAAGTTGCAGCTATGGCGAACTTTTAATCTAAACAAAACCCAAGGTCTAAACGGTGCCCTAAGGGCTGTATATATGGAGGAAGAGGGGTGAATTTCGTGGCCCTTGGTGGAGGGGTCCAAATCAACCCTAACTCTTGTTTCCCCACACATACGGACTCTAAAACAGCCTATACCTAAGTATTTCGAAATTACATGGGCCTGGCCCAATAATAAGGTGACGCAGCACCTAGAATAGCCTATAAACGAATATTATGAAGTGGCATCTTGTATATTTCGTCCAAGGCCTCATGCACTCATTAGGGTGGCTTCAAAGTCCTGAATCATCACTTGTAACTCCGTTCTTGTTCCCCTTAGCATGCCAACATCTCCATGCTTGAACTTGCTCCAAGGTTCATCTTTCTTGTCCATGGTAGGCCCTTCATTTGTAAGCAAAACAAATGTATCCAATTTAGGCAGCATTATATTCTCATGAACATTGGAATCGTTACCAAGAAACGGAAGTACCTGATAATTCAATTGGCGTGCGCGAGCTCTAGTAATTGGTCCAGTATGTATAGCAGCAGGGGCTGTGGGTGTAACAATGGTATTGATGTCCTCATCAGAACGATTATAAGCAAATTCAATATGAGGCAAGCATTCTTCCCACATTTTCTTATTATTCTTCAAAACAGCCCTGAGCATAGTAGACAATGTTGTATTGACTACTTCAGTTTGTCCATCAGTTTGGGGGTGACAAGTAGTACTAAAAAGCAGTTTAGTCCCCAACTTAGCCCATAAACATCTCCAAAAGTGGCTAAGAAATTTAGTATCATGATCTGAAACAATAGTATTTGGCACAACATGCAAGCGAATAATTGCACGAAAGAACAAATCAGCAACATTAACAACATCATCGCTTTTATGACATGGTATAAAGTGTGCCATTTTCGAGAATTTATCCACGACAACAAATATGCTATCCCTCCCCTTCTTTGTTCGAGGTAAACCTAAAACAAAGTCCATAGATATATCCTCCCAAGGAACACTAGGCACAGGCAAAGGCATATATAAACCATGAGGATTGAGTCGTGACTTAGCTTTTTGACATGTAGTGCAGCGAGCAACAAAACGCTCAACATCCCGTCTCATCTTTGGCCAAAAGAAATGTGTAGCAAGTATATCCTCCGTCTTCTTGACGCCAAAGTGTCCCATTAATCCTCCTCCATCGCCTCCTGCAACAACAAAAGACGAACAGAGCTAGCAGGAATGCATAGCTTGTTAGCACGAACACAAAACCATCATTAAGAACGAACTTGTTCCATGTTCTTCCTTCTTTACAATTCTGCATTACATCTTTAAAATCAGCATCATGCACATATTGATCTTTGATGGTCTCCAAACCAAATATTTTGAAGTCAAGTTGTGAAAGCATAGTATAGCGACGAGACAAAGCATCAGCAATAACATTTTCTTTACCCTTCTTGTGTTTAATGACATAAGGGAAAGTCTCAATGAATTCAACCCATTTAGCATGCTTACGATTCAGTTTAGCTTGACTTTTAATATGTTTCAAAGATTCATGATCAGAATGTATAACAAATTCTTTGGGCCATAAATAATGTTGCCATGTCTCTAAAGTCCTAACAAGAGCATATAATTCTTTGTCATAAGTAGAATAGTTCAGACTAGGCCCACTCAATTTTTCGAAAAGTATGCAACAGGTTTTCCATCTTGTAATAACACACCTCCTAATCCAATTCCACTAGCATCACATTCAAGCTCAAAAGTCTTATTAAAGTCGGGAAGTTGGAGTAAAGGAGCATGTGTCAACTTATCTTTCAATACCGTGAAGGCTTCTTCCCGTGCGGTACCCCAAACAAAAGGCACATCCTTCTTTGTAAGCTCATTGAGAGGTGCAGCAATGGTGCTAAAGTCTCTCACAAAACGCCTATAGAAACCAGCGAGTCCAAGAAAACTCCTCACTTGTGTGACCGTTTTGGGCTGCGCCAACTCTCAATAGCTTCAATCTTGGCTTTATCAACTTCAATTCCTGTGGAGTAACAACATAGCGAAGAAAAGATACTCGGTCGGTGCAAAAGGTGCACTTCCCAAGGTTACCAAACAAGCGTGCATCACGTAGAGCATTAAAAACAGCACGTAAATGTTCCAAATGTTCTTCCAAAGATTTGCTATAAATCAGTATATCATCAAAGTAAACTACCACAAATCGTCCAATGAAAGCACGTAAAACTTCGTTCATTAATCTCATGAAAGTACTAGGTGCATTAGTTAACCCAAAAGGCATGACTAACCACTCATATAATCCAAACTTAGTTTTAAATGCTGTTTTCCATTCATCTCCCAATTTCATACGAATTTGATGGTATCCACTACGCAAATCAACTTTGGAGAATATTGTAGAGCCACTCAATTCATCAAGCATATCATCTAGCCTAGGAATAGGATGATGATAACGAATAGTAATATTATTAATGCCTCTACAATCAACACACATACGCGACGTACCATCCTTTTTAGGCACTAGTATAATAGGAACAGCACAAGGACTAAGAGATTCGCGTATATAACCTTTGTCGAGCAGCTCCTGTACTTGACGCATAATCTCCTTCGTCTCCTCTGGATTGGTACGGTATGGTGCGCGGTTGGGTAGCGATGCACCAGGAATTAAGTCAATTTGATGCTCAATCCCTCGAATAGGTGGTAATCCCAGTGGCACGTCTTGTGGGAAGACGTCGGCGAACTCCTGCAAAATGTTAGTGACAGCAGGGGGCAAAGAGGAAGGCACGTCCTCGAATGAAAATAATGCCTCTTTGCACACAAAAGCATAGCAAACAGATTTGCTAGAATCTAGCTCATCAACATCAGATTTGGTGGCAAATAAACATGCACTTTTCAGTTTAATTTCAGAAGCAACATTAGATGGTTTATTATTAGGCTTCATTTGTTGCTCAAATTCTTTTGCCACAATCTGATTTTCACTCTTATTTTTCTCCTGTTTTGCTTTATTAGCTCTATTAATATCATCTTTCAAAATGGAATCAGAGTCATAGGAAGCAAAGTAATATTTTTATCCTTGTGAACAAGAGTATACTGATTGTTTCTACCATGGTGTACAGAATTTTTATCAAATTGCCATGGTCTACCAAGTAATAAGGAACATGCTTGCATAGGTACCACATCACAATCAACATAATCAGCATATGTAGAGATACTAAAATACACACGAAGAGTACGTGTTACCTTAACCTTGCCGCTGTTGTTGAACCATTGGATGTAGTAAGGATGTGGATGTGGTCTTGTGGTGAGAGAAAGCTTCTCCACCATATCCATGCTAGCCAAGTTGTTGCAGCTCCCTCCATCTATGATGACGCTGAATAGAACGTTCCTTCACAACTCCTTTGTATGGAACAAGTTATGCCTCTGATTTTGCTCAGCTTGTGTAACCTGCACACTCAAAACACGTTGAGCAACTAAACATTCATACCGTCGGCATCTTCACAGAGCCATGTATTGCGTCTCATGATCGTAATCATCTCCACCGTGTTCTTCATGTGTAATAAGAGCCAAAGTCTCTTCATCATAGTCACTAGCGGACTCATACCCACCATCCTCGGTAGCAATCATCACACGCTGAGATTGGCATTCTCTCATAAAATGTCCTCTTCCCTTACAACGACGACAAATAATATCACTTGTGTGCCTGTTGACGCCATGGAAGAAGAAGAGCTCTGTAGGCCCAGCAGTGTGCTCTTGGCGATAGTGGTGGTTGTGCCTGCTTTGTTGTATCACGGTTGGAGGTGGCAGCCGACGGAGGTGCCGGTGTAGTAGAACGTGTGGAAGTAGATGATGCACGTGGTGTCCATGATGAAGGTCGACCTGCAGAAAAGTTAGTTCGCCAACGCCTGTCGATCCTGCACTTCACGTTCAGCTTTACAAGCAAGATGGAATAATCGAGTGATATTATTATAATCCTTGTAGTCTAGAATGGTCTGAATCTCTCTATTTAATCCACCCAGAAAACGTGCAAGCATAGCTTCATTCTCCTCAACAATACCACATCTAATCAAGCCAGTTTGTAATTCCTGATAATATTCTTCTACCGAATTTTTTCCTTGTCTTAAGCGTTGCAATTTTTGAAGTAATTCGCGCTGATAATATGGTGGAACCCAACGAGTACGCATAGCAGTTTTCAAAGCAGCCCAAGTAGCTGGAACAGCAAAGCTAGTGAAAGCACAAACAGCAGCAGGAACACGTCTCTCCTCAGGATATTGTAAACATGTAAATCGTTGTTCAGTTTCTAACTCCCAAGTAAGATATATATCAGGAACATATCTACCTTCAAATGGTGGAATATTCAATTTCAGTTTAGGGAGATGGTCATGATCTCGTACCTGAAGGGGAGCCCTAACATTGCCATTATTTGCATGTGGACGACCTGGTGGTTGCACGTGGTTCGATGTTGATCAACCTCATCCTCGTAATCTCTCACATAATCATCCTCCCCACCGCAGCAGCAGGGAGCCACGTAGTATCAACAGCAGCACCAAAGAGCTTGGCGGTGATGAAGTGGGACACGGAAGCTCGGCGGAGGGCTGTTTCACGATGTGGAGGTAGTCCTTGTTGTTGTAGTAGAGGTGCGTTAGGTGCAGCCGGTGGTGGTGGTGGTAGACGCGAGCAATTCATTAAACTTGTTATCGAGCTTTGTTTGAACGCCTTCTCAATGCCATCTATCTTCTCCATGGCCTCTTCAAAACTATTTAGCACATCTTCCACCTGCCCACTCATCATTTGTTGAAACTTATCATGTAGCGCTTTGTTTGTCATGTTCTCCCGATCGATCCACGTCGGCTTGTGATCCTGCCATGGTTAGCAGCAATAGAAACACACAAGAATATGATTGACGGACTACTAGGAAGTGGTGGTGGTGGTGTGGTGGACAATCACAAATCCATCAAGCAAATCTCAAATTCTTACCAGTTCTTACCCAAAGAAGAAAGGTGATCGGCAACCGATGTAGTCAAAACTCTCAAAGCTTGGATAGAGCGATTACTGGGGAGAGTCAAACGCACGATGTAGATGTATGTGGAGCTGGGAAGGCTTATAATATGGTAGCAAAAGGGTCAGCAATAATCAATTCAGAGATGCAAAGTTGAATAAACGCTCAACGACGCAGATCTTGTCTGGTCCTAGGCTAGACCGTGCTAGAGACGCGAGCCTAGAACACTAACAAAATCACGGCGCTGCACGTAAACAACGGAAAAGCACACTGAATATTTTTTTCGCTTTTTTTTTTTTGCGCTGCTTTTTTTTGCGCTGCTCTTTTTTTTGTGAAAATCACTATAATGGCGAGTGTCTCAAAACTCTTCCTGTGTCAAACCGACAGATGGGCACGAAATTTTTTCGACCAAAAAATTTTTTTTTCGACTGCCCGGACCCAAAAACTGGAAACGAGTCAAAAAAACTTTCTATAACGGCGACTGTCTCAATACACTTAGAAACACCTAAAAATAGGATAGCCAGAAAATTTTTCGACAAGTGCGTTTTCGGAAAATTTTGGGCCTAAACGGAGGGTGGTTTCCAGACAACCCTAATATTTTGGTCACTATATTTTTTTTTTCGAAACCTACTCCGGCAAGGAAACACGAATCGGAAACTAGATGGATCTTGAAAACAACCCTAATATGCAAGGAACTCGGATTGCTGGTGGATATATGGTGGTGGTATATGGCAGCGGTGGTGGTAGCGGTGGTAGTATATGGATATGGATCGGTGGTGGTATATGGTCACGGATTGGTGGTGGTATATGGATACGGATTCGAGCGGTGATGGTAGGTGGCGAGGCGATGATGATGGTGCGGTGGCGGCGTGACAACTTATGACCGAACTCGAAACTCTAAAAGACTAGACGCTAAGACCAGCAACTAGACACGACGATGCAACATAAAATTCAACAAAGCAAAACCCTAAAAAGATTATGCAAAGGCTCAGATTGGTTCGGATATGATGAACTAACCCTAATTTTTTGTGGCTTTTTCGTGGACTATAGGTATGAAGAACAGACTCGATCTAAACTACGGAAAACTGTAAAATCTCACCGAGCAACCTGGAAATCTGATACCACTTGATAGAGACAAAGGTGTCCCGATGTTTCGATGAGATGGTGGCTATCCTTTCTGTGGGAGTCGACCTTGACGATCCGACTCTTTAACGTCTGCGAGACGTCGCGCTTTAGCAATCGCTAAACCAACTTCCGAGGGTTATTGACCACGCCGGAGCACGATCAACCTGACCACGAGGGCCTGTTTCCTGCGAGCAAACGAAGAACAAGCAAGAAACTGAGATTGCAATCTGGATATTGCGAATATAAGATGAAAGCTTTATTGATCAAGGTGGGGTTCTGTGACGCCTTTGTCTGGTCGTTGAACACAAACGAAGTACGCGAAGTTGCAGCTATGGCGAACTTTTAATCTAAACAAAACCCAAGGTCTAAACGGGGCCCTAAGGGCTGTATATATGGAGGAAGAGGGGGGGGAATTTCGTGGCCCTTGGTGGAGGGGTCCGAAATCAACCCTAACTCTTGTTTCCCCACACATACGGACTCTAAAAACAGCCTATACTTAAGTATTTCGAAATTACATGGGCCTGGCCCAATAATAAGGTGACGCAGCACCTAGAATAGCCTATGGACGAATATTATGAAGTGGCATCTTGTATATTTCGTCCAAGGCCTCATGCACTCATTAGGGTGGCTTCAAAGTCCTGGAATCATCACTTGTAACTCCGTTCTTGTTCCCCTTAGCATGCCAACATCTCCATGCTTGAACTTGCTCCAAGGTTCATCTTTCTTGTCCATGGTAGGCCCTTCATTTGTAAGCAAAACAAATGTATCCAATTTAGGCAGCATCATATTCTCATGAACATTGGAATCGTTACCAAGAAACGAAAGTACCTGATAATTCAATTGGCGTGCGCGAGCTCTAGTAATTGGTCCAGTATGTATAGCAGCAGGGGCTGTGGGTGTAACAATGGTATTGATGTCCTCATCAAATCTTTCACAAAGCGACAATAGAAACCCGCAAGACCAAGAAAACTTCGCACTTGTTGCAAATTGGTGGGTTGGGGCCAAGTTTTAATTGCTTCAATTTTAGATTCATCAACATGGACACCCTCTGAGGAAACAACAAAACCCAAGAAAACCACTTTGTCAACTCCAAAAGTGCATTTTTTCAAGTTTGCATAAAGGCTTTCCTTGCGAAGAGTTTGCAACACAGATTTCACATGATTGATGTGCTCTTTCATGGTTTTGCTAAACACAGGAATATCGTCGAAGTAAACCACAACAAAGACTCCAATGTAAGGACGAAGCACATGATGCATAAGACGCACAAAAGTACCGGGAGCTTCCGAAAGACCCATAGGCATCACTAACCACTCATATAAACCAAATTTGGTTTTGAAAGCAGTTTTCCATTCATCACCCTCTTGTATGAGGATTTGATAATAGCCACTTTTAAGATCAATTTTTGAGAAAAAATTGGCTCCACTAAGTTCATCAAGCATGTCATCTAAGCGAGGAATGGGATGCCTATATCGAACGGTAATAGCATTGATAGGTCTACAATCGGAACACAAGCGGAAACTTCCATCGGGCTTAGGCACAAGAATAACCGGAACGGCACAAGGGCTTAAGCTTTCACGTACATGACCGTTGTCGATGAGTTTTTGTACTTGCCATTGAATCTCCTTGGTTTCTTCCGGATTTACTTGGTATGGAGCTTTGTTTGGTAGAGGCGCTCCGGGGATGAGGTCGATTCGATGCTCAATGCCTCAAAGAGGAGGTAGACCCGGAGGTAGCTCATCGGGGAAAACATCTTGAAATTCCTGCAAAAGAGATTGAAACACCAAAGGTAGCTCGTGAATGGTGTTAGTGTTTGGTTCTCCATCCTTGCACACAAGGACAAAGTGCATCACGGTAGATGGGTTCTCACACACATCTCTCATCTCACTTTTGGTGGCAAATAGAATGAGGTTTTTCTCTCTAGGCGAAGAGTCGCTCAAATTTGGCTTGTGGCTCTCACTCACTTTTGGGTGGATCACTTTCTCACTCTTTTCTCTATGATGAGTGGCTTGTTTGTCGGCTATCACTTGAGAAGGAGACATAGGTCGTAGCACATATTCCTTCCCTTTCCTCTTGAAGCTATAGTGATTGGTGCGCCCATTGTGGATGACACCACGGTTGAATTGCCATGGTCGACCTAGAAGTAGGTGGCAAACGGTCATAGGGACCACATCACATTCCAACGTGTCTTCATAAGCACCAATTTTGAAAGAGACTTGGACCGTATGCTCGACTCAGATAGTGCTTGGAGTCACTTAGCCATTGAACCTTGTAGGGTGCGGGTGCTTCCTCTTTACCAATTGGAGCTTGGAGCATAGTTCTTCACTTGCCAAGTTGTGGCAACTACCTCCATCGATGATGACCTTGACGGACCGTCCATTGATGCCGGCTTTTGTGTGGAAGATGTGGCATCGTTGGTCTTCTTCTTGTTGATGTTGGAGAGTCAAGACCTTGGAGACAAAGAGAGCGGGGCTCGAATCCTCGTCACAAAAGACTTGATCATCTTCATCTTCATTCACTTGCCGGTGCATGGCCACTTGCTCAAGGGCTTCCATTTCTTCTTCACTCATGGAGTCATATGTGCCATCGTCGTTGAGGATCATGGTGCGCTTGTTGGTGCATTCGTATGACTTGTGGCCTCGGCCGCCGCAAGTGAAACACTTGAAGGAGCTTGTCTTGATGGTCTCATCGGTCGGGGTAGAGGATGAAGCACGCGGCTTGAAGTTGCTTGTAGTAGGAGGAGGACGACTTGAACTTGTCGAAGTTTTCTTGTAACTTGACTTGTCGTCATTTCTTGAATAAGGCTTGGTCGACGTAGATGTTGGAGGAGTCATTGAAGCTTGGTTGTTGGAAAAGCCGTAGGTCTTGGATGAGTACTTGGCGTACTTGAAGTCATCTTGCACTTGGCGTTCCGCCTTTGTAGCTTGATGCACGAGCTCAATGAGGGTTGAGTATGGTTGGAAGTCGGCGATCTTCTTGATGGGATGATTGAGTCCATTCAAGAAACGTGCCATAGTTTGCTCATCGTCTTCCTTGACATTGGCTCGAATCATGGCTATCTCCATCTCCTTGTAGTATTCTTCAACACTCTTTGTTCCTTGCTTGAGTAGTTGGAGTTTCTTGAAGAGGTCGCGGTTGTAGTAGGTTGGCACAAAACGTGCTCGCATGACATCCTTCATTTGAGCCCAAGTGGTGATTGGAGGTTCACCTCTTGCTTGTCGTCGCTCAATGATTTGTTCCCACCATATGAGCACGTAATCTTGGAACTCAAGTGATGCCATAGCGATTTTGTTCGCTTCATCGTAGTTGTGCAAACGGAAGATTTTGTCAACCTTCAATGCCCATGAGAGGTAGTCTTCGGGGTCATTGCTTCCATTGAACTTGGGCATGCTGAATTTTAGCTTGCCGTAGCGTTGCTCTTCATTGTGTTGTTGGCGATGTTGATGATAACGTCCTTGACGTGGATTGTACTCGTCTTCATGTTGCTCTTGGCGCGGAGGAAGGCCATGCTCAACTTGCTCTTGTGGAATTTGAGGTTGAGGTGGAGCTTGACGAGCTTGTGGAGGAGCTTGAGGAACTTGACGTTGTACATGAGGTTGGTAGTTCCTCTCTTGTATTTCTTCTCGAAGGGCTTCCTCTTGATTGCGCCGTTCGCGATTGCGGTTGGCGACGGCTCTACTTGATTCTTGAAGGGCACGTTGCGCCTCGAGAGCTTGCGCTTCACGTTGTTGTTGTTGAAGACGTTGTGCCTTGGCGTCTTGTTCGTCTTGGTGACGACGTGCTCTTTCTTCCTCTTGTTGGTGACGAAGACGTTGACGTTCTTGAGCTTGAGCAAAAGCCTCTTGGTTTGATCGAGGACGAGGAACTTGATCATCAACTTGCTCTTGTGAGTGCTTGTTATGTAGCGGGTTGCGAGATGCATGACGGCCTTGTTGCGCGGCACGACGAAGAGTGTTCGATGACGGGGTACTTCAGTCGTAGAAGGTGTCGTCGGAATGTCGACTCGAGCGGCTCCGTCTTGTGATGAAGAAGTGGAATGATGCCGGTTTCTCATCAACGTGCGGATCTCGTCCATTCTTGCATCATTCTCTTGCTTGTGAGCCTCAAACTTGTTGTCGAAGTAGTCTCTTGTACGTTGCTCGGAGAGTCGCAAGTCGGTGGCGAGGTTGTCGATGCGGTCGCTCATTGCTTGTTGTTCTTGGTGCAACGCTCGTTGTGCACCAAAGAGGTGGCTCTTAGTGACGTATGAGGACATGTCGTCGTCTTGCTCGATGAAGAGTGGGTTGGTAGAAGAACTTGGCCTATCCATCATTCCAATCAAGATGTGAGTGGTAGAACGGAAAAGAACTTATACCAATGTACCTTTGACCGATGTTGAAAATGAATTAAGTTCACTCAAATGCGGACAATGAAATAGCACTCTTGGTACCGATTCTTGTCGGTTCTCACACCTACACAAATAGAAGCTTATGGTGGAGCTCGGTTAGGATGGTGGCACCAAAATTTGATGCAATTGTAAGTGAGACTCAATAAAGTTGAAAATGATTCACAAATTTGCAAATGCAACAAGTAGACCAAGCAAGATATGGTACGCGGAAACACACACGCAAATAGATAATATGGGGTTATGCAACCAAGGATGAGCCAAAATGTGGAATCATCAAGATGCTCTTGTTGCACAACACTAGAGAGACGCTAGCACGATTGCACAATAGGCGGATACGCAAACTTGTGCACAACCTACTAAGCAAAAATGCAACTATCTCTATCCCAAATATGCTATATGTATGGTATTTCGGTGCAATGATCCAAGATGATCCGATATGACAATCTTAATGTAGTATGATGCTATGGTTCTTGTGCATAAGTTCTTTGCTTATCTTTTCTCTTTGCTTAAAAGCTTGGGTGGCTCTTTCACTTTTGAGCTCTTTTCTCATGCAAAACTTCACGAACCAAGATAGCAATTGTGTATGCTATGACAACCTTGTGACACACAAGTGGATCCCAATATATGCACCGTTATGGTATGGTATGTATGCTATGGAGTATGATCACTAAATGTGCACAAGTCACGTTGCCGGCAATACTCAAAGGCTAGTCTCGATGGGTAAGCTACGCAAAATGATGCGATGTGGGTTATCAATGCAATTGCAAGGTATGACAAAGATGTCGTCGAAGTTACCGTCCTTGGCGATGATGAGACCCTTGCGAAGTTGAGTCGTTGTGATGATGAAGTCGAACCGCACCTAGATAGCGAAACACAAAAGGATACTAAGCCACAACTCAAAATCTCAAGGACCAAAATGTGTCAAAATCGTCATCGAAGTATCGTGGAAGATGTATGTATATGGGTTTGGAAGATGTGGTGAAATGTGGGGTGGTGGTGGTGTCTGCGAATGAAGGAATTCAGTTTGGTCAGGGTTTTACTGGACGTTCAGAATTTACGGTCGTCCGGATCTGCGTCAGACGTCCGCCTCGTCCGGATGTCCGAGCTGGGCGAAAATCGGGCTCGGGAGAGGAACTGCAAAAATTCCGGGGAAGAAGATGATTGTGAGGTCGAAATCGAGGAGTTTGGTGGATGGAAAAAGGTGAGGGAGGTGGGGAATGCTAGATCCACACGTAGCAACACAAATCCATGGACCAAATCCAACAAAATCTCATCACACTAACAAATCACAAAAAAAATTTGGGGGGCTATTTTTGTGGGGAATTTTCGAAATTAGGACAAAAACAACAAAATCAAGCTAGAAAACACGGGGTAGGGGCTCCAAAACGTGATCAACCTAAGCTCTGATCCATGATGATGTAGGGCGGAACCCTAAGTGGACGATCTTTCACGTTGGAGCGGATCCTACCGTGAATCACGAAGAACACGCGGAAGAACAAGAGGGAAAACACGGGGAACACGAGAGAGAAGTCACTCAACCGACAAGAGATCAATCACACAAGTGCTAGATCGGTGAACACATAGAGTGGCACTAGATTCAAGAACAATAAAGGTAAAGATACACGAGTAGCCGTTCTTCTCCAGGAGGAGGTCTTGATGGGTCCACCCTAGAAGGGGGTCTTGAATCCGCTTGGGAATCTTCTCCGTAGAGGTCCTGATCTCCGAGGAGAAGTAGCCAAGTGGATGAGCAAAGCTCTCACACAAATATGAGCTAATCCTTTGCTAACCCTAACTAGGAGATGGGAGGGTCCTATTTATAGTCTTAGCGCAAATGGAAGTCAAAACGAAGGGGTACATGGGCTTCAGCCCGCATCAGGCGTCGGACGTCCGGAAGGCGTCGGACGTCCGGAGACTCGGGAAGGTCCGGTCGTCCGGACGCGTTCGGACGTCCGTCGATTCTTTTCTGCTGAAGGTGTGCCGGTCGTCCGTAGCGGGTCGGTCGTCCGGGGCTTCAGGAGGGTCCGGACGTCCGGAGGCTGTCGGTCGTCCGTAGTTTCGGCTCGGGTGATTGTCGTCCGGACGTCCGGCCAGCTCCGGTCGTCCGTAGCTTTGGTTCGGGTGACGAAGTTCCGGACGTCCGGAGAGCGTCGGACGTCCGTGTCCTGTAGCTTCACCAGCATCTCTTCTTCCTCTTCGACATACTTGGGGTCCTCGCCGTCTTGGCTCTTGCAAGTCGTAGATCCTGGGCTCACCTCCATGTACCTGATTACACATAGAGTTTCTGAATGAGGTAGTAGCCATGTCTCCTGGGTAGAAATAGGATGTTCGGAGAGGAGCGAGTTCACCTTATCTTCAATAGCCTTAGCTCGGGCTCTTGTCATGGGTCCCGGTGGTGTTGAGGGAGATGTAGGCACGTCCGTGGGGATGAGTGAGGGATGCTCCGCATCAGATGGCCTCTACCGTCCGGGAGAAGGATATCAAAAAGCTTCGGGAGGCCGAGTATCTGGCCAAGAAAATCAGCCATCGTCTCCCAACGGCGGGACAGATCGTCCCCACCCCGGAACCCCACGAGAGGGTCGTATTCCTCCCTCACTTTGTCCGCGGGCTAAGGTTTCCCCTCCACCTGTTCGTTCGCCGGCACCATGTATTATTATGGGATTGATCTTCACGATCTGTCCCCGAATTCCTTCCTCAACATCTCGACATTCATTGTCGTGTGCGAGGCTTTTCTCCGCATCTCGCCACATTTTGGCTTATGGCTGAAGATTTTTAATGTGAAGACCAAGGTAGTGGGTGGCGAGCACGCTGAGTGCGGGGGCGCTATGGTGAGCAAGATGCCGAATGTTACATGGACAACAGGCACCTTTAACGATTCCGTCAAGGAGTGGCAACAGCAGTGGTTTTACATCTCCGAGCCGCGCGGCACGGAATGGGCCGCTACTCCCGAGTTTCGATCCGGTGCCCCCCTGCGGCTTACATCCTGGGTCAAGAAGGGCCTGAACTGGTCCTCGTCCGACGAATTGTCAGTGCTCCGGACGCGCGTTAAAGATATGGGAGACAAGAACATTGAACTCATCAATGTGGTCCAGGTGATGTTAGTTCGCCGGATCCTGCCTTGCCAACACCGGACTTGCAATCTATGGGAATTCGATCCGGCCAAGCACCAAACCTTGCGAGGGCTTTTCGGCTCCTCGCACAAGGACATCTGGAAGGTGCTTTTCAAGTCCAGCAAATCATGGCCGGACTCTGCCGAAGACCACGAGCACCAACTATCCCGCCCTGCAAGTTCGTTAAGTAATCACATTTTATGTCCGCATAACCCAAGGGAAGCGCCTAATGTGTTTTCCATAATCCTCCTAGGGCTGGACGAAGAAGGCGGAGCGGATCCATTGTCCGGCCCCGCTGCCTGAAGAACCGGCCGTCCCACTTCTGACGAAGATGCTGGTCCCGGCGCCTTACAAGCTGCCGAAGAAGACGGCTGAGAAGGGGGCTAAGAAGACCTGGGTCGGCCTTCGTCACCGTGGCACTTCGGATACAATATCCGAAGGCTTTGATGCCCATTCCGCCTCCGAAGAGGACGAGGAGGAGGAATAAGATGAATCCCCTGCGGGGGAAGGAAAGAAAAGGACGGCCTCCACACACTTGGAGGCCGAGTCACCCAACAGGGGAAAAGCTCCTCTTCCGGAGGAGTCCACTGCCGCCGCCGACAGCGGCCCGACTTGGGATCCCAGGGCCCAGCCCCTGGTGAACCCGTGAGTATATATAGTCTGAACACATTTACGCGTCCAGACTCATCATGGCGTAATATTTTAACCTGAGCCATATGTTTTGTAGTCCGGCGAGGTCCCGTACCGAACAATCCTCATCAGAGGATTCGCTGAGCTCGGATGCTATGGAAAGTGGGACGCCCCCGAAGGCCCCTTCCTTCAAACAGGTGAATACCACTGAGGCTTCGTCCCAGAGGGACCCCGGCCAAGGAGGAGAGGGAAAGACCGTGAAGGCGGTGCCTGGAGGTCAAACTTCAGGGGCCAAACACATGGGGGAGCAAATTCCAATGGGAGTTGATGGCGGGGGCCATCTGGAATTCGGCTCCCAGCCGGATACAATTCCGGAGACCAATACGGCTCCAGAATCAAGCAGGCAGCCTCTCTCAGCTGGAGGGTTTATACCGGCAACTTCTGTCCAACCAGAGGCGTCAGATGCTTTGTTGGTGGCACTAAAGAGCGCCTCCATCATCGATGAACACCGTGCCCTTATGGGTGAGAAGATTCAGTCTGCTGAGAGTGGATTGAATGAAGCCCGTATCAGCCTTATGAAAGGTTTTGAGGTATGTTTTTCGAAGAGTGTCATAGTATGGATAGTAGCCCCTGATCACTGTTCAGTGAAAGAAGAAACCGGACAGAGGATCAAATTTATGTTCGCAGGAAGACTCATTGAATGACATATATTTCTCTTACATTATAAGCAAAGGCGTCAGAAGGGCCGCTGCCTCCCATCTCATGGAAATCTCGGACTGAATCAATGTCCTGAGCGGGCAAAAAGAACTTGGCCAGTTGAAAATGCAGTTGCGAGATAAACAGGGTATGCACAAGTCTTGTTCGCGTTTAGTGCGATCAAATTTCCAGCATTATAGAATATGTTCCATGATTTTCTCTACGGATGATGACCGAAGTCGAGGCTCTTAAGAAGGCTGTGGCCAAGGCCGGGGAAAAGGCAGCCGCAGAGCAGGCCCTCCATGAGAAGTGCGAGGCCAGGGTTATTAAAGCTGAGCAGGAGCTGCGACAGGCCGTGAAGAAATGCGAGATCTTGGAGCAGAGTGTAACGGAGAAAGGATCCGACCTCACCAAGGCGCATCAGGCCACGAGCGATGCCCGGGGGGAAACCCAAAGCGCCCTGCAGGGGATCCAAGAGGCGAGGAAGATCGCGGCGGGTAAGACTTTTTCCTTGTAAAGCAAATTTTTTAGGAGAAGATTATGTTTCTGATTTTGAATTCGGATTTCTCCAGGGGTGTTTGCGGAGCTGCCCCGCAGCATAGCGGATGCCGCCCAATTCTACCGGGCCGAAGAAAGGAACAATGCGGATAAGATCTTCTGGTCGCAGTATTTGGCACCGAATTATCCGGTGCCTTTTGCCGATCAACTGAAACAGCTGATCGGACTACATAAGGCGGCAGAACTAGCCATGAAGGACTTGATTATCCGGCTATGGCCCGCCGAGCCGATTCCAAGCAGCTACTTCGGGCTCGTGAAGCGGCTTGTAAGCGCTTGCCCCCGACTTAATGTCATCAAGCGGTCGGTCTGCATAGAGGGTGCGCGAATGGCCTTTGCCCACGCAAAGGTGCACTGGGGGAAGATGGATGCTGAGAAGCTGATGACCGAGGGGCCGCCGGAGGGGAAGGAGCATCGCAAGCCTGAATTATATTATGAAAATGTCCTTAAAGGATCCTACCTTGCAGCGGAGCTATGCACCAAGGACATTATATTTCCATGAAGGCGAATCATGTCGTCCTTTGTAAATGTCTGAACAGGGTCATTTATACGATTTATTTCCTGTTATATAAAAGTTTACCCTCCTGTGCGGCCGTTTTATATTTTAGACCTAAGAGTTGACCAGTCGCCGGCTTCTGCCCCCACGTAAGAAGTACGGGGGTGTTCGGGATAAACCTGAGCACTCTTTATCGCAGTTTTGGGTCCTTCGAAGGAGGTGCTCAACACAACAAACCAGGCAATCGGACTATAGGGGCTTATCACTCTCACTTAGCCATAGGAGCTTTAGTAAGGTAGGCGCAGCCCCTGGTGTTCGGAATACCGTACTAGGGGCTCTATAAGCACCTGATCGGAGAAAAAAATGATCCATCGCACGCTGCATTGGTTATGGCATTATGCGGGAGAAATCCTTAAAGATTTTATGCCCTCTCGAACAGCTGACCAGCTCTCGCCGTATCATGACAATCGGTTTCGGCTTTCATCGAGCTGCTTTCGTCCGGAAGAACTGGGACACAATCGCAGTAGTTCTCCCAGTGCTATCTTAGCCGATATAGCGGAAGTAAGGTACCAAAACATGGGAGCCGGGCAAACCAACTATTGACCAAAGACATGATTCGGAGCTGATGCATATAATGCTATAAGTTCGGGGTGCCGAACTTCCACGAAGGTGTTCGGACTTTATTGCCGTACTGTGGGCAAAACGAAGCCCCTGGCCCGTTTAAAGGCATATCGCGGTGTACGAATGCCACTAGACGAAAGAGTTTTAATAAGAAATGACAGCATAGAAGCGTCATACAAATCCACATATTTTATTTGAATAGTACGTTGATGCGTATAAGACAGGTAATAATGGAAAAGAAATATGACTGTGGCACCTGCTAAGACCAGGGAGGACGAAGCTGCGCGCGGATCCGGAGTATAGTCGGATGGTCATTGTGGGGAACATCTAAGGATTCCCTCGCGCGTTCGGGCTGCCTCCATATTGCCCGTCCTGGTCGACGCAAAGGTGAGCCTGCAAATGAAATGTAAGAGATGTTTGTGTGCCGGAGAGCGGTTGAGCCGCTGTATGCGGCCTATCTTGGCCTTTGCCGGAGTGCTTAATTGAGCTCTGGACGAGCCGGGCTATGCTGCCGCGAAGTAGTTAGAAGTCCTTTGGCGGTATCCGGGAGCCTCGCCATCGACTCGAGGTTCGGCTGCAAGGTGCTGCTCGTTGCTTCTGCTGTTAAGGCAGCGGTGTACTTGTTGCTGCCGGAGGAAAGGTCGGCCTTGCCCTTGACCGTGATGACGGCGCGTGGACCGGCATCTTGAGCTTACGGTAGGCGTAATGTGGCACCGCGTTAAATCGAGCGAACGTGGTTCGTCCGAGCAGTGCCTGATAATCACCGCGGAAGGGGCGATTTCGAAGGTTAACTCTTCGGTGCGGTAATTGTCTGGTGATCTGAAGACTACCTCGAGGGCAATGGAGCCTGTACAACTGGCTTCCACACCTGGTATAATGCCTTTGAAAGTGGCTATAGTGGGTTTGATCATCGAATGATCGATGCCCATCTTGCGCACTGTGTCCTGATAAAGTAGGTTTAGACTGCTGCCTCCGTCCACAAGGACTCGTGTGAGGCGGAACCCGTTAATTATTGGGTCAAGGACTAGTGCGGCTGGATTGCCCTGATTGGCGTTGACCGGACGATCGGTGTGGTTGAAGGTGACCAACCCTAGTTTATATTGGGGGACGGCTGGTTCCGTTAAGTCGGCATCCCTAGGGGTGCGTGTTGGGTCCGGTTTGGGAATTTAGGTGGTGTTTACCACGTTCACCGTTTGGATTTGTGGGGGAAATTTCTTTTTCCCTCCTGTGTTCGGTGATCTGGGATCTTCGTCGCCATCATCGCTTTGAGACCCCCCTTTATTTTGTTGGCGCTTGTCCTGTCGGCTTGTTTGAAAACCCAGCATTCTCTGTTAGTATGGGTGGCTGGCGTCCTTGGGGTGCCATGAATTTGGCATTGACGATCGAGTATGCGGTCCAGACTGGACGGACCCAAATTGTTATTTTTGAGGGGCCCTTTCCGCTGACCGGACTTTGGGCCACTAAACCCAACATTAACTAGCGTATCTTCGGCATTTTCACCATGTTTGCGACGCTTGTGTTTGTTGCGCCGTGGTTTGCCGTTGCTATCCCTGGCCTCTGATGAGCCAGGTTTGCTTACTGTGTTGTTACTACGAGCCAACCAGCTATCTTCGCCCGCACAAAAGCGGGTCATAAGTGTTGTGAGGGCTGCCATGGATTTTGGCTTCTCTTGACCGAGGTGCCGGGCGAGCCACTCGTCACGGATGTTATGCTTAAATGCCGCTAAGGCCTCTGCACCCGGACAGTCAACAATTTGGTTCTTCTTAGTTAGGAACCGGGTTCAGAATTTCCTGGCCGATTCCCCAGGCTGCTGAGTTATATGACTTAAATCGTCAGCATCCGGGGTCGCACATAAGTGCCCTGGAAATTGTCCAGGAATGCATCTGCCAGGCTCTCCCAACTTCCAATGGAGTTTGCCGGCAAGCTATTCAGCCAATACCGAGCCGGCCTGATGCGGAGCATCCCTCACTCATCCCCATGGACGCACCTACATCTTCCTCAACACCACGTGGACCCATGACTCAAGCTCGAGCTAAGGCTATTGAAGATAAGGTGAACTCGCTCCTCTCCGAACTCCCTCTTCCTAATCATGAGACATGGCTACTACCTCATTCGGAAACTCTATGTGTAATAAGGTACTTGGGAACGAGCCAAGGAACAACTACTTGCAAGAGCCAAGACGACGAGGACCCCAAGCGTGATGGAGAAGAAAAGCTACTAAAGCTACAGGCGTCGGACGATCGACCAAGTCCGGACGTCCGACGACTCCGAGACCACGGACGACCGACGCCCTCCGGATGTCCGGCAGCTGGGCACCCGAATGGAAACTCACGGAAGACCGAATCCACCGGACGACTCGTACCAGAGCCGAATCTACGGACGTCCAACGATCCACGGACGTCCGGGCCTTCCCGAAGCCCCGGACGACCGGCCCTCTCCTGACGACCGACGCACCCGAGTCCGAGCCGAATCTACGGACGTCTGAGCCTCGCGGACGTCCGGACCATCCTGAAGCCTCCGGACGTCCGACGCCTTCCGGACGTCCGGCCCCTGAGTGATCGCAACCGCGGGCTGGAGCCCTTGTACCCCTTCACTTCGCCCCCATTTGCACTAAGACTATAAATAGACCTCCTCCTCCTCCTCCTAGTTAGGTGACGCGGAGCATCCTACGGTCATCACCATGTCAAGAGTTCGTTTGGCAAGTGACACGTGCGACCTCTACTTCTCATACATAAAGGTGAATCTTCTCCTTTACACGTGTTCACTTGACCCCTTCGAGGATGGTATACTACTTGACACTCCACTCGTGTGCATGCATAGGTATTGCCGGAGCTTCACGGACGACGAGGAGGAGTGCAAGCGCCAAGGAACACCTACACCATCCGCGAGGGAAGCCTGGAAGAGAAGACGGAAAAAGAGGGAGCTGCGGAGTCCCCAACGGCCGGACGACCGGAAGCCACTGGACGTCCGACACTCTCCAGCGGCCGGACGACCGACGACCACCGGACGTCCGACAAGTACCAGGAACCAGACGATCGAAGCCGACTGGACGACCGGCACCTCCTGTCCAGAGCCAAAACGTCGGAAGTCTGACGCCCTCCGGACATCCGGTCCCCCGCGAGCGACCGGACGTCCGACCCCGACCGGACGTCCGACACTGCCTGTGTGCAGCTGGGCCTTTGGCCTTGTATCCCTCTCCCACTTAACCCTTCGTGGCTTAGACTATAAATAGACCTTCCCCTCATCCTTTCTAGGGTTAGCAAAGTGACAGCTCATTTGTATGTGAGCTTTGCTGCTACCTTCCTCTACTCTTGAGAGAGAGAGAGAGAGACCACTACTCCATTGGAGGCCAAGACCTCCATCTAGGAGAAGATCCTGCGGGATATATCATCAAGACCCCCTCTTGGGCGGACCGCTTCAAGACCTCCTCATGGAGATGAACTTTACCTTATATCTTTCCCTTTGTTGTTCATGTACCTTGTGGATCTTGTGTGTTTGATTGTCTAGTGGATGTGTGATTAGACTTGTTCTTGAGTGTTTCCCCTTGTGATTTCTCTCCGTTCTTCCCCGCGTTCATCGTGTTCTTCGAGGGATCCCACTCCAAACGTGAAAGATCGGCCTACACCGGGTTAGCCCCGCATCATGTGGTATCATGAGCCACGTTGATCATGTATTTGGAGTCCCTCCCACCGTTTTCTAGCCTTGTTTTGTTGTGTTCTTCCCCAAATTCAAAAATTCCCCACCAAAAATAGCCCCAATTTTTTTTTTGTGATTTGTTAGTGTGATGATGTTTTGTTGATTTTGATCCATGGATTTGCTTGGTTTCGAGTGGATCTAGCATTTCTCCAAGTTTCCCCATCTTTCATCCACGAAATCTCATCAATTTTGACCCCAAAATCCCCATTTTCCGCCCAAAATCGCGCCCGAACTCATCTCTCGTTGACCCGACCCCGGGACGACCGGCGTTTGACGGACGTCCGGAGCTCCAGGATCGACCGGACGTCCGACCTTTCTCGGACGACCGGAACCCCTAACCCGAACCGAATTTACGGATTTCCGACTTTCCCGGACATCCGACCTTTACGGACGTCCGTAATCTGTAGTTTCAGACTTCGGCTGATTTTTGTTTTGTCCATAACTAATTCATCCAAACTCCGATTTTGAAATTCTTTAGCTCGTTTTGAAGCTATTGACATCCCCCTTCCCACAAAAATACTACCAACACCATTTGACTTCATCAAATTTTCCAAAATTTGGCAAGTTTGCCTAGGCCCTCCACCATATCATCCGCATAGCCACCACCGACTTCCGCAACCTAACCAATTTTGTTCCTGATGAGGACATGATTACCTTGGATACGACCAAAAATATTGCATACATGTATATTTGTGAGGTGATTTCTAATGCAAACTATGCAATAATTTATTTATGTCATCCAGGACAAAAATACTTCACAAACTTTTGTGCCATGTCTAATTGCAGGTGTATGGGACATTTGTACAATCCACATATGAAGATAAGGGAGAAAGAGATGTTTACCTGCTGTTCAAAAAGTTCTCTCACGTCACTTTTGGCCCAAGAGAAGATAGAGTCCAAGTCTCTCACGTTCTTGACTCAGATTCGGACTACATACGTACATACCGACTCAAAACGTCAATAACTTTTTCATACGGACTCCAAATTGGTTGATTCTTTTTGTTGGAAAATAGATTCCGTGCATTTTCCAACCCAATTGAATCACCTTAAAATCCGTCCGGGCGTTGAGTTATGGACGAAACAATCTGATGTTTGCAGCAGAATCCGAGTCAAACTACAAGTCCAAAGGTGTTACGTCACCTCCGCTTGGGCCCATTGGCCTTGTACGACCTAGGGTTAGTTTTAGGCTGCCTTGGGACGTCCTCCCACCTCCTTGGCCGCCACCCCTTGCTCCTATATAAGTAGATCCATCTAGTAGCTTTTTCCTTGGGATTTGTTTAGTTAAAAGTTAGCCATTGCAACCGTACTTCGCTTGTGTCCAACGACCAGACCAAGACCGCTACGGATCCCCACCATTATAAATACTTCATATATATTCGCAATATTCAGATTGCTTTATCATATTTTTGCTCGTTCTTCGATTGCTTGCAGGAATAGACCTTCGTGGTCAGGCTGATCATGCTTTCGGCATCGTCAGTAACCTCAAGAGATTGGTTTAGCGATTGCTAAGGTGCCACGTCGTGCACGTTTGTAGTCGGATCGTCAAAGTCGACTCCACCAAATCGATAGTTATCATCTCATCGAAAGATCGGGACACCCTCGCCTCTATCAGTTCCCCATTGTATATGTGGTTGCTTGAGTAGTGATTCGAGTCTCCTAAGGTGTTCCGGCTACTTAGGGACGATTGCTTCTTCTTCAACCACCACCACCACTTCCGCATAGGCTTACCCACCATACACTTCCACCCCAACTTAACCCAATTTTGTTTGAGCTTTTTTGAGTTGTGGCTTGTGTCTCCTAAGGTGTTTCGGCTACTTAGGGACGGCAACTTTCAACTCCGACACGTGTATAGCCCATCATTCCACTTCCGCATCGCCAAGTGCAAACCACCACCGCTTTTCCGCTACCACCATTTGACATTTGTCATTTGAGATATTGAGTTCGCGGTTTTTCCGTTTCCTAAGGTGATTCGGCTACTTAGGGACGAGTTTCCATCATCTTGGTATCTACATCAAGAACACCGCCACTCATCATCGCAAAGGACGGTAACCTCAACGACACCATTGTATATTCCCTTGCAATTGCATTGTTAAGCCCTGGCCCATTTTGCGTCACTTGCCTATCGAGACTAGCCATTTGAGTATTGCCGGGCCACGCTACTTGTGCACATTAGTGATCATACTTTCCATTGCATACATACCATATCATATTGGTATCGTATCATCAATTGTGTCACAATGTCGTTCCCGCATATACACAAATAGCTATCTTGGTTTTTGCATTGTGCAAAAGTGGCCATAGGAAATAAAGCTGTTAAGCAAAACAGAAATAGCAAAGAGCTTGTAAGCAATAGCCATAACATCCAAATATATCATATGGTATCATACTTGATCATCTTGGATCATTGTGTGAGAAACAACGGGAACCATACATACATAGCATACTTGGGATAGCAAGTTGATACATTTTGCATCTTATAGGTTGTGCACAAGTGTCGTATCCGCCTATTGAGCAATCGTGCTAGCGTCTCTCTTGAGTTGTGCAACACGAGCATTTTCCGTGGATTCCACATTTTGTGCTCATTCCTTGGTTGCACGACCCCATTTATCTATCCGTGTGTGTGTTTCCGTGTGCCACATATTGCTATTGGTCTACTTGTTTCGCTTGCGAATTTGTGAATCTCTTTCAACATTATTGACTCTTGCTAACATTTTGCATCAAATTTTTGTGCCACTATCCTCACCGAGCTCTACCATAAGCTTTACTTGATAGGTGTGAGTGAACAAGTCCGGTACCAATTCCACTATTCTTTCATCTCACACTGATGAGGACATCAATACCATTGTTACACCAACAACCCCTACTGTTACATATAATGGACCAATTACTAGAGCTCGCACACGCCAATTGAATTACCAGGTACTTTCGTTTCTTGGTAATGATTCTAATGCTCATGAGAATATGATGCTGCCTAAATTGGATACATTTGTTTTGCTTACAAATGAAGGGCCTAGCTTGGAGAAGGATGAACATTGGAGCAAGAACAAGCATGGAGTTGATGGCATGCGCAAGGGGAACAAGAACGGAGTTACAAGTGATGATTTCAGGACTTTGAAGCCACCATAAGGAGTGAAAGAAGCCTTGGACGAAATATACAAGATGCCACTTCATAAATTTCGTCCAGAGGCTATTCTAGGTGCTGCGTCACCTTATTATTGGGCCAGGCCCATGTAGTTTCGAAATACATAAGTATAGGCTGTTTTTAGAGTCCGTATGTGTGGGGAAACAAGAGATAGGGTTGGTTTCGGACCCCTTCCGCAAGGGCAACGAAAATTCCCCCCTCTTCCTCCATATATACAGCCCTTAGGGCACCGTTTAGACTTTGGGTTTTGTTTAGATTAAAAGTTCGCCATAGCTGCAACTTCACGTGCTTTCGTTTGTGTTCAACGACTGCACAAAGGCGCCACGTAACCCCACCTTGATCAATAAAGTTTTCATCTTATATTCGCAATATCCAGATTGCAATCTCAGTTTCTTGCTTGTTCTTCGTTTGCTCGCAGGAAACAGACCCTCGTGGTCAGGTTGATCGTGTTCCGGCATGGTCAATAACCCCTCAGAGTTGGTTTAGCGATTGCTAAGGCACGACGTCCTCGCACGTTCGTAGTCGGATCGTCAAAGTCGATTTCCACCAAAGCGATATCCATCATCTCATCGAAAGACGGGACACCTTGGCCTCTATCACACATTGAGTGAAACGGGATACATCCTCAACTTTAGGAAAAGGTAACTTGGTATTGTTTATCTCATTTCCTACTCACCTCTACTCGAGTCTTGTGATGGATAGGCAAGGCATTTCACCTTCGGTCTACAACAACAATGACGAGTTCGATGCCACAAACAACAACTCCGACGCCAAGATGCAAGCTCAAATGGAGGAGATCAAAGCCTCATCAAGTCCTACAAGCGATCTTCCTCATCTTCGAGAAGACGCTCAAGAGCACATGCTTCCAAGCTACCATCTCCGGCAAGATCACATCGGCATCGACACCATCATCACCAAGAACATGAAGGTCAAGAGCTCAACACCAACAACCGCTCAACGACTTCACCATCTCCCTTGGCATCTTCGCCAAGCGACTTCAAGGCATCTTCGCCTACAGACATACGACATCTTCGCCAACAAGAACCTCAAGGGTACGCTCAAGAGAAGCTCCCCAAGCTCAAGTCCGCGACTTCCACGAGCTAATACGACCTCGACATCGACCACGCGATTCCTTTCTATGGGACTCATGAACCCGAGGAGTACCTCGAGTGGGAGCGTTTAATGGACGACTACCTCAAGCTACATCAAGTTCCTCCCGAAGATCAAGTGAAGTGCGCCACAAGAAACTTCCACGACTACGCCTCAACTTGGTGGCTTCACACACCTTCGGAGTACTACGACATGAGTTGGCCCAAGACGAAGAGAGCTTTGCGGCGAGAGTTTGTGCCTCCAACCTACACGGAACAACTTCTTCGCCAATTGGAGAACACCATCCAAGGATCCAAGTCCATCGACGCGTACTTCAAGGAGATGAAGATTGCCTTGCGACGAGCCGGTGTGGACGACCCCATTTCGATGAAGTTCCACTTCATGATGGGTTTGAACAATGACATCTCCAAGACAATCCTCCTCGAGAACTACAAGTCCCTCGATGACTACTACATTGGTGCTCTCAAGGCGGAACAAGAACTCATGAAGGCCAAGGCCTCTCCACCCCAAGAACACTTCGCGGTGACCAAGCTCTACGACAAGCATGAGGCTAGTACAACCACGATGTCCAAGCCCGACGAGCTCCAAGACGATGCTCCCAAGTTCTACTTCACCGCCATCCCTCTTTGTGGCATTGATGATGCCGGGTCTACCTCGACTCTTTTTCAAGACGGTGCAGCGATGAGTACGACTACGGAGAACCTCAAGGACCAAGCTTTGGAGGCGAGCGACAAGGTGGCGAGCAAGGACGATGCTTCCATCTTAGGAGGCGAGAGTGATGTTGTGTGATGCAGAGCATCCCACGTTCATCCCCATGTACACTCCGACTACTCTCCAAACCCCAAGAGGACATATGACGAGACCTCGAACATACGCCATTGGACACAACGTGAACTCGCTCCTCTCTGAATCGTCACTTTCCATATGTGAGACATGGCTACTGCCTCAAACATGTGTGCTATGCATGTCCAGGAACCAAGAGGAAGGCCATGGAACAGCTACGTGCATTGGACAAGACGACGAGTACACCAAGTACAAGGACCAAGAGAAGAAGCTCCCCGAAGCTACAGCGACCGGACGTCCGACCAGGACCGGACGTCCGGCGAACTCCAGGCACCGGACGACCGGCCCCCTCCGGACGTCTGACCGAAGCGCACGCGAGCCGAATCTACGGAAGTCCGAAGAGCACCGGACGTCCGGAACTTCCCGAGCCTCCGGACGTCCGATCGAAGCGCACCCGAGCCGAATCTACGGAAGTCCGAAGAGCTCCGGACGTCCGGACCTTCTCGAGCCTCCGGACGACCGGAACCCTCCGGACGTCGGACGCCTGTCTGCGCACAGTGTATTGGACCGAGTCCATGTATCCCCCACATACCCCTTCGTGGCCCATGACTATATATACTCCTCCACCTCCTCCTAGTTAGGGTTACCAATGGTTTAGCTCATATTTTGTGTGAGAGCCTTGCTCATCCACTTGGTTACTTCTCCTCGGAGCTCAGGACCTCTTCGGAGAAGATCCCCCAAGCGGATTCAAGACCCCTTCAAGGGAAGACAATCAAGACCTCCTCACGGAGAAGAATCGGTTACCTCTTGTATCGTCCTTTGTTGGATTTGGACCGTGTGATCTCTATGTGTTCTTGGAACTAGCGCATCTGTAATTGAATCTTGTTGGTTTGAGTGATTCTCTTGTGTTTTCTCCGTGATTTCCCTCGTGCTCTTCCGCTCGTTCTTCGTGTTCCGCGCAGGGATCCTCTCCAAACGTGAAAGATCGTCCACATAGGGTTCCGCCCTACATCATCTTTGATGAGGACATCAATACCATTGTTATACCCACATCCCGTGCTGCTATACATACTAGACCAATTACTAGAGCTCGCGCACGCCAACTAAATTACCAGGTACTTTCGTTTCTTGGTAATGATTCTAATGTTCATGAGAATATGATGCTGCCTAAATTGGATACATTTGTTTTGCTTACAAATGAAGGGCCTAGCTTGGAGAAGGATCAACATTGGAGCAAGAACAAGCATGGAGATGATGGCATGCGCAAGGGGAACAAGAACGGAGTTACAAGTGATGGGCTATTCTAGGTGCATGAAGCCACCATAACGGGTGCATGAAGCCTTGGACGAAATATACAAGATGCCACTTCATAAATTTTGTCCAGAGGCTATTCTAGGTGCTGCGTCACCTTATTATTGGGCCAGGCCCATGTAATTTCGAAATACATAAGTATAGGCTATTTTAGAGTCCGTATGTGTGGGAAACAAGAGATAGGGTTGTTTTCGACCCCTCCACCAAGGGCCACGAAATTCCCCCCTCTTCCTCCATATATACAGCCCTTAGGGCACCGTTTGGACTTTGGGTTTTGTTTAGATTAAAGTTCACCATAGCTGCAACTTCGCTGCGTGCCGTTTGTGTTCAACGACCGCACAAAGCGCCACAGAACCCCACCTTGATCAATAAAGCTTTCATCTTATATTCGCAATATCCAGATTGCAATCTCAGTTTCTTGCTTGTTCTTCGTTTGCTCGCAGGAAATGACCCTCGTGGTCGTTGATCATGCTCCGGCGTGGTCAATAACCTCTCGGAGTTGGTTTAGCGATTGCTAAATGCGCGGCGTCCTCGTCGTTCGTAGTCGGATCATCAAAGTTGATTTCCACCAAAGCGATATCCATCATCTCATCGAAAGACGGGACACCTTTGCCTCTATCAAGTGGTATCAGATTTTCAGGTTGCTCGGTGAGATTTTACAGTTTTCGTAGTTTAGATCGAGTCTCTTCTTCATACCTACAAATCCACGAAAAAGCCACAAAAAATTAGGGTTAGTTCATCATATCCGAACCAATCTGAGCCTTTGCATAATCTTTTTAGGGTTTTGCTTTGTTGAATTTATGTTGCATCGTCGTGTCTAGTTGCTGGTCTTAGCGTCTAGTCTTTTAGAGTTTCGAGTTACGGTCATAAGTTGTCACGCCGCCACCGCACCATCGTCATCGCCCGCCACCTACCACCACCGCTCCGAATCCGTATCCATATACCACCACCGATCCATATCCATATACTACCATCAAGTACCACCACGCTGCCATATACCACCACCGCTGCCATATACCACCACCATATATCCACCACCAATCCGAAGTTCCTTGCATATTAGGTTAACTTTTGAGATCCATCTATTTCCAGGTTTGTGTTTTCCTTGTCTGAGTAGGTTTCGGATTGCAGCAATCTTTTGCCGTCCGTAGAAGAGGTTGGTTTCCAAAAAAAAAAGAGTCTGGAAACCACCCTCCGTTTAGGCCCAAAATTTTCCAAAAACGTACTTGACAAAAAAAATTCTGGCTATCCTATTTTTAGGTGTTTCTAAGCGTATTTAGACAGTCACCGTTATAGAAAGTTTTTTTTTTGACCCGTTTCCAGTTTTTGGGTCCGGGCAGTCGAAAAAAATAAATTTGGTCGAAAAAATTTCGTGCCCATCCTATCAGTTTGACCTGGGAAGAGTTTTGAGACACTCGCCATTATAGTTATTTTTCGCAAAAAAAGGAGCCCAAAAAAAAACAGAGCGAAAAAAAAATTCCAGAGTGTGCTTCACCCTTGTTTACGTGCAGCGCCGTGATTTTGTTCATGTTCTAGGCTCGCGTCTCTAGCACGGTCTAGCCTAGGACAAGCACAGTACCGTCGTTGAGCGTTCATTCAACTTTGCATCTCTGAATTGATTATTGCTGATCCTTTTTGCTACCATATTATAAGCCTTCCCAGCTCCACATACATCTACGTCGTGCATTTGAATCTCCCTGGTAATCGCTCTATCCAAGCTTTGAGAGTTTTGACTACAACGTTTGCCGATCACCGCCTGCTGCTGGGTAAGAACTGGTAAGAATTTGAGTTTTGCTTGAGGGATTTGTGACACCCCACCACCACCATATTCCAGTAGGCTGTAGGATCATATTCTTGTCTGTTTCTATTGCTGCTAACTATGGCAGGAACACAAGTCAACGAGATTGACTGGGAGAACATGACGAACAAAGAGCTTCATGATAAGTTTCAGCAAATGATGGGTCAACAGGTGGAAGACGTGATGGTCAGCTTTGGAAAGGCAATGGAGAAGATGGATGACATTGAGAAGTCAATTGACACCAAGTTGGACGCCAAGTTTGATGAATTACTCAAACGCCTCCCACAACCAGTTCTACGCCGCGATATAGTAGGGCGAGCACAGCGTGTTCCTATTGAGCCAGGACAAAATTCGGGTGCCGCTGCTCATCGTTGTTGGTGCTTGATGGCTCCTGTTGTTACTGCAGAGATGGAGGACTATTACGAGGATGAGGTTGATGAAAATCAGAACTACGTGCAGCCACCAGCACCACCACCAGCAGGTCGACCTCAGGTATATCTTCGCAACGGTAGGCCTGCACCACCACCTCAGGTACGAGATCATGACCATCTCCCTAAACTGAAATTGAATATTCCACCGTTTGAGGGTAGATATGTTCCTGATATATATCTTACTTGGGAGTTAGAAACTGAACAACAATTTACATGTTTACAATACCCTGAGGAGAGACGTGTTCCTGCTGCTGTTTGTGCTTTCACTAGCTTTGCATGTGTTTGGTGGTCTGAACATTGTAGATTATATCCTGTTCCAGCTACTTGGGTTGCTTTGAAAACTGCTATGCGTACTCGTTGGGTTCCACCATATTATCAACGTGAATTACTTCAAAAATTGCAGCGCTTAAGACAAGGAAAAAAATTCTGTAGAAGAATATTATCAGGAATTACAAACTGGCATGATTAGATGTGGTATTGTTGAGGAGAATGAAGCTATGCTTGCACATTTTATGGGTGGATTAAATAAAGAGATTCAGACCATTCTAGAGTATAAGGAGTATACTAATATCACTCGTTTATTCCATCTTGCTTGTAAAGCTGAACGTGAAGTGCAGGATCGACAAGCTGATAGAGGCAAAGGTGTCCCGATGTTTCGATGAGATGGTGGCTATCGTTTCTGTGGGAGTCGACCTTGACGATCCGACTACTGAACGTCGAGAGGCGTCAGCGCCTTAGCAATCGCTAAACCAACTTCCGAGGGTTATTGACCACGCCGAGCACGATCAACGACCACGAGGGCCTGTTTCCTGCGAGCAAACGAAGAACAAGCAAGAAACTGATATTGCAATCTGGATATTGCGAATATAAAATGAAAGATTTATTGATCAAGGTGGGGTTCTGTGACGCCTTTGTCCAGTCGTTGAACACAAACGAAATCACGCCAAGTTGCAGCTATGGCGAACTTTTAATCTAAACAAAACCCAAGGTCTAAACGGTGCCCTAAGGGCTGTATATATGGAGGAAGAGAGGGAATTTCGTGGCCCTTGGTGGAGGGGTCCAAATCAACCCTAACTCTTGTTTCCCCACACATACGGACTCTAAAACAGCCTATACTTAAGTATTTCGAAATTACATGGGCCTGGCCCAATAATAAGGTGACGCAGCACCTAGAATAGCCTATGGACGAATATTATGAAGTGGCATCTTGTATATTTCGTCCAAGGCCTCATGCACTCATTAGGGTGGCTTCAAAGTCCTGGAATCATCACTTGTAACTCCGTTTTGTTCCCTTATGCATGGCATTATCTCCATGCTTGTTCTTGCTCCAATGTCCATCCTTCTCCAAGCTAGGGCCTTCATTTGTAAGCAAAACAAATGTATCCAATTTAGGCAGCATCATATTCTCATGAACATTAGAATCATTACCAAGAAACGAAAGTACCGATAATTTAATTGGCGTCATGAGCTCTAGTAATTGGTCCAAGATATGTAGCAGTAGGGGCTGTGGGTGTAACAATGGTATTGATGTCCTCATCACAAGCATTGGCGCGAACTAACTTTTCTGCAGGCCGACCTTCATCATGGACACCACGTGCATCATCTACTTCCACTGCACCATCACCTCCTTCAGGTGCCACCTCCAACCGTGATACAAGAAAGCAGGCACAACCACCACTATCTGCCAAGAGCACACCTGTCGGGCCTGCGCAGAGCTCTTCTTCTTCCATGGCGTCAACAGGTGATGTAGGGCGGAACCCTACGTGGACGATCTTTCACGCTTGGAGAGAATCCCTACGAGGAACACGAAGAACGAGACGGAAAACACGGGGAAAACGAGGGAGAAGTCACTCATCCGACAAGAAAACGATCACACAAGTGCTAGATTATCGAATGCATAAAGTGATACAAGATCCGAAATCAACAAAGGAAAGATACAAGGGTAGCCGTTCTTCTCCGCGAGGAGGTCTTGATGGGGTCCACCCTAGGAGGGGGTCTTGAATCCGCTTGGGGATCTTCTCCGAGAGGTCCTGATCTCAAGGAGAAGTAGCCAAGTGGATGAGCAAAGGCTCTCACACCGAAATATGAGCAAATCCAAAGCTAACCCTAGAAAGGAAGTGGAGGTGGTCTATTTATAGTCTAAGCCACGAAGGGGTAAGTGGGAGAGGATACAAGGCCAAAGGCCCTGGCTTGCTTATACAGCAGGGCAGCGGTAGTACAGGCTCATGGCGGTAGTACCGCTTGAGCGGTAGTACTGCTTGAGGGGCGGTAGTACAGCTTGAGCGGTAGTACCGCTTGGAGGGCGGTAGTACCGCTTAGGTGGCCTTAGCGGTAGTACCGCTTGAGTGGGCGGTAGTACCGCTCGTTCGAGCGCCAGTGTTCTCTTCCTCCTTCTCTTCCATGCTTGGCCTTGGTCCTTGGATCCTCCATGGTCGTCTCGGTTGTACCCGAGTGTATGCAAGGTCCGGCATGAGGTAGTAGCCATGTCTCACATGTGGAAAGTGACGGTTCGAAGAGGAGTGAGTTCACCTTGGGTCCAATGGCGCATAGTCGAGGTATCATCTTATGTATCCTTGGGGCTTGGAGAGTGGTTGGAGTGTACATGGGGATGAACGTGGTATGCTCCGCATCATCTCCCCTCCCTTGGGAAAGATCCGACCTCGGATCGTGATCCTCATCACCATGGAAACGGTTGTCGTAGACGGACTTGTAGTTGGACAAAGTTGAAGACATGGCGCAATCCAAGTAGTCCAAGGTGTCACGGAGTGATAGACATGCAAAAGAGCAAACACAAGAAACACTCGAAATACAATGGTTAGCGCACCCAAAGTGTCCATCATGTAAGAATGAGTCCGTGCGGCAAGATTGGTCGTGACAAAACGCATGAAGCTTATCAAGATGATCTAGAATGAGATGCAAAGCATTCATGGGAACAAATGCAATCATTGTGCACTCAATTGTGTTATGAGTATGAGCAATGCAACCACGGTGCAATATGATGTCATAAAGGGATGGTGCATCAAAAGCATGAACATAGCAATGGATGCTCGATATGTGAATGTCATCATGCAATTGATGGTAGGCAATGTGATCATTATGTATGAATATGCCATCAAGAAAGATCACAACAAATTTGCTAAGGAAGTGAACAAGCTCAAATATCATGGATGACATGGGAATACAAGATGCAACAAGGCAATCACAATGTGTGTCAATCCATGCATAAGACGCAAATTTGTGGTGAGTGTGATATGTCCATCGAGCATGAGTATGAGCACAATCAACAAATATGGAGGTGTTGGTATACCAATGCTCGATGTTGTGGCAAGAGTGGAAACCAAGGTGCATCCAATAAGTGCGAACGCTCCTCAATGTGAAGGTCCAAAGAGCCAATCTCCAATGTTGCTCCTCCATCCAATAGATGTAGCATGTAGACAACAAGAAAGAAACAACAATGAAAGAGTGACCCATCCAATATGCGTATTTGAGGATGGCTCAAAGGGAAGGAGGTCACCTTTAGGAGGTTCTCAAGGATGATGGAGTTGCACATCTTGTATGCCTTCCCATAAGCAAGTTGTCTCGTGATGTTACCGCCTTGTGAATCCTTCAAAATGAAAGAACATGACAAACACTCGGAAAAACAAATGAGGTTGGCGGAAGTGCAAAACTTATCATTCGTGTGGTAAAATACCCAACAAGTGTTCTCATCATTCTTATCATAAGAAAGGACAAGGTGTGGTATGGTATGGAAGCATAAGATGCAACTACAACCAAAGACAATAGGCTTAACCAAGCAAGCATGCATCACAAGTAATATGTCAAAGTCTCCAAGAGCAATAAGCATAGTATGGTTGCACTCAATACAAGGTGATATAAGAGATGCAACTAATGGAGGCAAGAGACCATGAACAATATATATCATGTGAGAGGCATGAACATATATGTCATCAACCCAAGAAAGCAAGTAATAGTGGAACATGGGCGATGCAACATAGGAAGCAATCATATCAATCAAGTGAAGCAAGCTAGTAGTGCGAAGATGCAACGTACTAGAAGGAATCAAGGCAATCATGTCATGTGTGCAAATAGTGGGCATGAATAATTCACATGGCATAGCACAAGCATGAAAGCAAGATAAGAGAAAATTATCATCAATGTATTGGCGAGAGGCCATATGTAAATAGCAATGGATCATCATGACTCTCCCAACACAACAATCAACAATAGCATGGGGCACATGATAAACATGGCAAAAGCAACAAGGATCTCCACCAAGCATGCAAATACACATATGAGTATCGTGATGGTGAATCATGGGTATATGCAAGCAAGGGTCACAATTGCATGGCAAAGGCATAGAAGCAAGCATAACATGCAAAGTGAACACGATAGAATGGGCATAAGGTAACAAGTGGTAAATAGCCCAAAGCCGTGTGAGAGACAAGTAAAAGAGATGCGGGTAGTCCTTGTGCAAAAGGAATGGTGGGAATGAAAGTCCACGTGATCTCAAGTCATCGTTGCTCTCAAGAGCTCGTTTCGTCAACTCTTGGGATTGAGAAGTTGACGAGTATGCATGAGTACCTACACAAAACAAAGACAAAGGAAAAATTGTGTGTGCATGGTATATGTACACATCATCCATCATGATGCGCACATGCATGTGTCGGTTAGCACAAAATATCCAATGCTCAAATAAATGAGATGCGTGATATAGAAACATGTCATCCATCATGAGAGGTTTGTTATTATGTATAGCATAATGGAGACTCAAATTGTGTAATGCATCATGAGAAATATCTAGAGCATTGTTATTCATGGAATGCATATGGTGCAAGCAATCATGGAAATCATGCAAAGGATGGGATGAATCAAAATCTCCAAACATGTATGAGGAAACTATGGGGGTCTCCTCATGAGCAAGAGTAGAAATATCATGTGGAGAATATTGACAACATCCACAACAATGCATATTTGGAACAATGTGATCATGGCATGGAATATTAGATGAATTGCATAAATCATGTAAAGGAAGCATGGCAATATCATCACAAGAGAAGCAAAGGCCAATGACCATCATCTCGTCATCTATGCCATAAGTGCAAATGGGATTTATTTTAATTGGGCATGCATAGTTACTATGTTGAGATTGTAATGATGCAATATGGGAGATCTCACTCATAGCATATGTCAAGTTCAATGGATTGTCAAACATGAAGTGACCAATAGAATTTTCACATGATATCCTATGAAGCATAGCATCACAACTAGGCAACTCAACATGCTCATCATCATATTCATCATAAATAGGTAAGTCAAGGCATGAAGAAGTTTCACTAGCCTGGAGCATGGTAATAGGTGGGTCGACATCATGGGAGCAATCAATGTCAAGATTGTCCACTAGTGGGACAAGAGAAGTACCATCACCTATGTTACCTTTGGAAGGTCGCCATGAGTTGTAGGTGAGGTGTTGAAGATCGCCTCGTTGTCATATTCATCTTGATGGAACCATGTGGGGTGCATCATCATCCATCATGGCCATCGCTGCTCTCAATGGAGGAATAGACTCATCAAGGATAGGCATGTCGTCATGTAGGAGACCTAGCACCAAGAAGAAAACACACTAGGAGTAGAGGTTAAGTCGTTAGAAATCATAGTGGCCTCATGTGTCGTGTCAACTACCTCACTCACTAAGTGTTGTGGCTCACTCACTCCCTCAAGGATGCTCTCCCTCGTATGGTGGGTGGAGTCACTCAAATGGCGCCAACCTCACATAGGATGTGTGGCATGCTCTCATGTGTGGGGCTAGTGGTGGTCACACTCATCCTCTCATAGGAAATGCTCTCAATGTCACGTATGGTGGAGTCACTCATGTCACTCATGGGGTGGTGGCTCTCCTCACATGGCAATTGGGGCATCTCGACATATGTGGGTGTCGGAGAGATGTAGGTGCAAATGTCTCCATGCGCGGTCGCATAGCTTGACTCGGAGTATGAGTCCAATGTGGGCGTCGTCTTCATGTTGTTGAAGAGGTTCGCGCTCGTCGCCGTGGTCGAAGGGGATGGCCCTTGCTCGACCGCCTTGTCACCGCCTTGGTGTTGGAGGCCCATATGATGTGGCACCTCATAGCTCGCCTCCATGACCGAAGGGAGTTTCCCATGCTCGGCCATCTTCCTCGAGGGCTTCAAGATGGAAGTGTCGCCCTCGCTAAGAGGGTGGTCGCCTTGGACTTGATGAAGTCGATGTAGGCGTACACGTGGGAAGTAGGCGAAGATGTTTGACGTCCAAAGGCGAAGATGCCTTGAGAACACTTGGCGAAGATGCCAAGTGGTAGATGTAGCCGTAGCGCCGTCTTGGTGGTGGTCGCCTCGCGGTCTTCTCTTGTGCTTATGAAGCTCGACTTGGCATGAAGTAGGGCTTGTTGGGACTCGTGCATTTGCGCTTGTGGAGCATCTTCATGATGATGATGTCGTTGTCGTGCTTGAGCTCGTAGTAGATGTCGTTCGTCATCGTCGTGCACATGATGCTTGGAGGTGACTTGCCCTTCATGACGATGTTGATCACGAATGTGATGGTGGTCTCCATGTAGATGTGGACGAGGACGATTTGCGCTTGCATCGCTTGGGCGCTCCGAAGACTTGTGGCTTGAACGTCGCCGTCTTGAAGATGACGAAGGGGAAGAAGACTTGATCAAGGCCCGAATCTCCTCCATCCTTGCATCTTGCTCCTCTTTATGTGCGGCAAGCTTCTTGTCGAAGTAGTCCCTTCTCCTTGCTTCGGAGTGATGAATGTTGATGGAGATGTTCTCGATCGCCTCGCAATCTTGATTGTGTGCCTTGCACTTGTCGTTGTAGATCGAAGAGAGACGCTTTGGTGATGTAGTTGTTCACGCCGTCGTTGTTGTCGAAGACCGGAGATGAAATGCCTTGCCTATCCATCACAAGACTCAAGCAAATATGAGTGGGAAAAAGAGAAGAACTTATACCAATGTACCTTGACCGATGTTGACAATGAATCAAGTTCACTCAAATGCGGACAATGAAATAGCACTATTGGTACCAATCCTTGTCGGTTCTCACACCTACACAAGTAAAGCTTATGGAGGAGCTCGGTGAGGATAGTGGCACAAAAATTTAATGCAAAATGTTAGCAAGAGTCAATAATGTTGAAAGAGATTCACAAATTCGCAAGTGAAACAAATGGACCAATAGCAAAGAATGGCACACGGAAACACACACACGGATAGATAAATGGGGTCGTGCAACCAAGGAATGAGCACAAAATGTGGAATCCACGGAAACGCCGTGTTGCACAACTCAAGAGAGACGCTAGCACGATTGCTCAATAGGCGGATACGACACTTGTGCACAACCTATAAGATGCAAAATGGATAAACTTCTATCCCAAGTATGTTATGTATGTATGGTTCGGTGTTTCTCTCAAGATGATCCAAGATGATCGGATATGATAATTTTATATGCAATGTGGTATGATGCTATGGCACTTGCTTACAAGCTTCTTTGCTCTTTCTCTCTTTTGCTTAAAAGCTTTATTTCTCTTTCTTTCTTTTCTATGGCCACTTTGCACAATGCACAAACTAAGATAGCAATTGTGTATATGCGGAACAAACTTGAGACACAATGGGTGATATGATACCAATATGATATGGTATGGTATGTAATGGAAGGTATGATCACTAATGTGCACAAGTAACGCTGCGGCAATACTCAAATGGCTAGTCTCGATAGGCAAGTAACGCAAAAGTAAGGCTAGGGGTTAACAATGCAATGGCAAGGGAATATACAATGGATGGATACCACGATACCAATATGATATGGAGGTTACCGTCCTGGCGATGATGAGTGGCGGTGTTCTTGATGTAGATACCAAGATGATGGAGACGGAAGCAAAGTAATATTTTTGTCCTTATGAACAAGAGATACTGATTGTTTCTACCATGGTGTACAGAATTTTATCAAATTGCCATGGTCGACCAAGTAAGGAACATGCTTGCATAGGTACCATCACAATCAACATAATCACATATGTAGAGATATTAAAATGCACGAACAGTACGTGGTTACCTTAACCTTGCCGCTGTTCTCAACCATTGATGAAAGATGTGGCGGGTCTTGTGGTGAGGGATAGCTTCCCACCATCTCCATGCTAGCCAAGTTGTTGCAGCTCCCTCCATCTGGTGATGACAAGCACAGAACGCTCCATCACAACTCCCTTTGTATGGAAAACAAATTGTGCCTCTGATTTTGCTCAGCTTAGTGACTCGCACACTCAAAACACGCTGAGCAACTAAACGCCATACCTGCCGTCATTTTCAGGAGCCATGTATTGCTGCCCTCAAGATCGTAATCATTCCACCATGTTCTTCACGTATAAGAGCCAAAGTCTCCTCATCATAGTCACTAGCGGACCTATACCACCATCCTTAGTAGCAATCATCACACGCTGAGATTTGCATTCTCCTGATAATTTCTTCCTTACAACGACGGCAAATAATATCACTTGTGTGTTTCGTTGATGCGGAGCATACCAACGCTCATCCCCATGTACACCCAACCACTTCCAAGCCCCAAGGATACATAAGATGATACCTCGACTATGCGCATTGGACCTAAGGTGAACCTACCGAACTGGCCACTTTCCACATGTGAGACATGAGCATTACCTCATGCCCGGACCTTGCATACACTCGTGTACAACCGAGACGACTCATGGAGGATCCAAGGACCAACCAAGCATGGAAGAGAAGGAGGAAGAGAACCTGGTCAGCCCAACGAAAGGTACTATCACCACCCAAGCGGGTACTACCGCTTAGGTTACCCAAGCCGGCATCACTATCGCCCTCCAGCGGTATTATCACCAAGCGGTACTCACTGCCTCTGGTTGCACTATCAAGCGGGTAATTAATGCCATGAGTCTGCACTTACCGCTTCGCTCACATGTTGTACCAAGGGCCTTTGGCCTTGTATCCTCTCCCACTTACCCCTTCGTGGTTTAGACTATAATAGATTCACCTCCACTTTCTAGGTTAATGGATTTGCTCATATTTCGTGTGAGAGTTTTGCTCATCCATTTGCTACTTCTCATGAGATCAGACCTCCCACGAGAAGATCCCCAACGGATTCAAGACCCTCCTAGGGTGGACTTCATCACATTCCTCAAGGAGAAGAACGGCTACCCTTGTATCTTTCCTTTGTTGATTTCGGATCTTGTATCACTTTATGCATTCATAATCTAGCACTTGTGTGATCGCTTTCTTGTCGGATGAGACTTCCTCGCTTCCCCGTGTTTTCCGCCCTGCTCTTCGTTCCTCGAGGGGATTCTCCAAGCTGAAAGATCGCCCCACGAGGGTTCCGCCTCTACATCATCTATGGTATCATGAGCCACGTTGACGCTTTTGGAGCCCTCACCTCTTTTTCTAGCTTGATTTTGTTGGTTTCAGCCCTAAATCCAAAATCCCACCAAAAAATAGCCCCAAATTTTTTTTTGTGATTTGTTAGTTTTGATGATGTTTTGTTGATTTTGATCCTTGGATTTGCTTGTTTCGTGGATCTAGCATTTCCTCAAGCTCTAATTTCCATCCACGTAAATCTCTCCAATTTTGACCCCGAATCATCCATTTCGCCTAAAATCGCTACTCTCTATCCGGAATTTATAAAATCTCACACGAAGCGGGCCTGCTATCGCTTCTTCCAAGCGGTACTACCGCTTTTAGACCCCTCCAGCGGTACTACCGCTTCTTCCAAGTGGCACTACTTCTCCCGTATCCAGTTTTGCGAAAAATTGACGAAGGGTATCATCCATTTCGCTCTGGAAGCGGGTACCACCACCATCCATCCACCATCAATCCATCTGTTGATAATCCAACTGATTCATTGAGTATTGTCAAGAACGCTATTTGTGCACATTAGTGATCATACTTCCATTACATACCATACCATATCATATTGGTATCATATCACCCATTGTGGTTCAAGTTTGTTCCCAGATATACACAATTGCTATCTTGGTTTGCATTGTGCAAAGTGGCCATAGAAAAGAAAGAAAGAGAAATAAAGCTTTAAGCAAAAAGAGAGAAAGATAAAGGCTTGTAAGCAAGTGCCATAGCATCATACCACATTGCATATAAAATTATCATATCCGATCATCTGGATCATCTTGAGAGAAACACCGAAACATACATACATAATACTTGGGATAGAAGTTTATCCATTTTGCATCTTATAGGTTGTGCACAAGTGTCGATCCGCCTATTGAGCAATCGTGTTAGCTGCCTCTTGAGTTGTGCAACACACGCTTTCCGTGGATTCCACATTTTGTGCTCATTCCTTGGTTGCACGATTCCATTTATCTATCCGTGTGTGTTTCCGCAGCCATTCTTTGCTATTGGTCCATTTGTTTCACTTGCTAATTTGTGAATCTCTTTCAACATTATTGACTCTTGCTAACATTTTGCATTAAATTTTGTGCCACTATCCTCACCGAATCCTCCATAAGCTTTACTGTGTAGGTGTGAGAACCGACAAGGATTGGTACCAATAGTGCTATTTCATTGTCCGCATTTGAGTGAACTTGATTCATTGTCAACATCGGTCAAGGTACATTGGTATAAGTTCTTCTTTTCCCACTCATATTTGCTTGAGTCTTGTGATGGATAGGCAAGGCATTTCATCTCCGGTCTTCGACAACAACGACGGCGTGAACAACTACATCACCAAAGCGCCTCTCTTCGATCTACAACGACAAGTGCAAGGCACACAATCAAGATTGCGAGAGCGATCGAGAACATCTCCATCAACATTCATCATTCAAGCAAGGAGAAGGGACTACTTCGACAAGAAGCTTGCCGACATAAAGAGGAGCAAGATGCAAGGATGGAGGAGATTCGGCCTTGATCAAGTCTTCTTCCCTTCGCCATCTTCAAGACGGCGACGCTCAAGCCACAAGTCTTCGGAGCGCCAAGCGATGCAAGCGCAAATCGCCTCGCCCACATCTACATGGAGACCACCATCACATTCGTGATCAACATCGCCATGAAGGGCAAGTCACCTCCAAGCATCATGTGCACGATTACGACTTAACGACATCTACTACGAGCTCAAGCACGATAAACGACATCATCATCATGAAGATGCTCCACGCGCAAATGCACGAGTCCCAACAAGCCCTACTTCATGCCAAGTCAAGCTTCATAAGCACAAGAGAAGACCAGGAGACCACCACCAAGACGGCGCTTATTTGCCACATCTACCACTTCATCTTCGCCAAGTGTTCTCAAGGCATCTTCGCTTTTGGACGATAAAGATCTTCGCCTACTTCCCACGCACGCCACATCGACTTCATCAAGTCCAAGGCACCACTCATTTAGCGAGGGCGACACCCATCTTCGAAGCCCTCGAGGAAGATGGCCGAGCATGGGAAACTCCCTTCGTCATGGAGACGAGCATGAGGTGCCACATCATATGCCCAACACCAAGACGGTGACAAGACGGTCGAGCAAGGGCCATCCCTTCGACCACGGCGACGAGCGAACCTCTTCAACAACATGAAGACGACGCCCACATTGACTCATACTCCAGTCAAGCTATGCGACCAGCATGGAGACATTTGCACCTACATCTCTCCGACACCCACATATGTCGAGATGCCCCAATGCCATGTGAGGAGAGCCACCACCCCATGAGTGACATGAGTGACTCCACCATACGTGACATTGAGAGCATTTCCATGAGAGGATGAGTGACCACCACTAGCCCCACACATGAGAGCATGCCACACATCCTATGTGAGGTTGAGCCATTTGAGTGACTCCACCCACCATACGAGGGAGAGCATCCTTGAGGGAGTGAGTGAGCCACAACACTTAGTGAGTGAGGTAGTTGACACCACACATGAGGCCACTATGATTTCTAACGACTTAACCTCTACTCCTAGTGTTTTCTTCTTCGGTGCTAGGTCTCCTACATGACGACATGCCTATCCTCTTGATGAGTCTATTCCTCCATTGGAGACGATTTATGGCCATGATGGATGATGATGCACCCACATGGTTCCATCAAGATGAATATGACAACGAGACGATCTTCAACACCTCACCTACAACTCATGAGCGACCTTCCAAAGGTAACATAGGTGATGGTACTTCTCTGTCCCACTAGTGGACAATCTTGACATTGATTGCTCCCATGATGTCGACTCCACCTATTACCATGCTCCATGCTAGTGAAACTTCTTCATGCCTTGACTTACCTATTTATGATGAATATGATGATGAGCATGTTGAGTTGCCTAGTTGTGATGCTATGCTTCATAGGATATCATGTGAAAATTCTATTGGTCACTTCATGTTTGACAATCCATTGAACTTGATATATGCTATGAGTGAGATCTCCCATATTGCATCATTACAATCTCAACATAGTAACTATGCATGCCCAATTAAAATAAATCCCATTTGCACTTATGGCATAGATGACTAGATGATGGTCATTGGCTTTGCTTCTCTTGTGATGATATTGCCATGCTTCCTTTACATGATTTATGCAATTCATCTAATATTCCATGCCATGATCACATTGTTCCAAATATGCATTGTTGTGGATGTTGTCAATATTCTCCACATGATATTTCTACTCTTGCTCATGAGGAGACCCCCATAGTTTCCTCATACATGTTTGGAGATTTTGATTCATCCCATCCTTTGCATGATTGGCTATTCTAGGTGCCGTCACCTTATTATTGGGCCAATGTAATTAAGTAAATTTTAGAGTCCTGATAATTACAAAATACACGAAATTTCCTTCCCTCCATATATACAAATTGTTGGGTTTGCTTAGATTATGAACAACTTTATTGTGTTCAATCTAAAGGCGCCATGTAACCCCACCTGATCAAAAAAGCCATCTTATATTCGCAATATCCATTGCATCTCGCTTGCTTGCTTCTCGCAGAAATACTCAGGTCGTTGACTGCGTTCTAGCGGGTCATAACCTTCTGAGTTGGTTTAGCGATGTTAAGGCCCTCGCACGCTCAGAGTTTGATCATCAAAGTTGATTTCACCAAAGCGATATCCATCATCTCATCAAAGACGGACACCTTTCTATCAAGTGGTATCAGATTTTGTTGCTCGTGAGATTTACAGTTTTCAGAGTTTAGATCGAGTCTTCTTCATACTCTACAACGTAAAAGCCACAAAAAATTAGGTTAGTTCATCATATCCAAACCAACTGTTTTGCACACCTTTTTTAGGGTTTTGCTTGAATTTATGTTGCATCGCCGTGTCTAGTTGCTGGGTTCGCCTAGTCTTTAGAGTTTTGAAGGTCATAAGTTGTCACGCCACTGCACTATCGCCACTGCCACCTACCACCACCGGCCCAACTGTATCCATCATCCATACATACCACACTGGCCACATATATACACCACCACCATATCCACCACCAACCAATCCGAGTTCTTGAGATCCACCTTAGGCCTTAAAATTTTCAAATGATTATGTAAATGCTTATCTTATTTTAGGTGTTTTAAGCAGATAGTCATCAAGAGAAAGTTTTTTTGACCTGCTTCCAGTTTTTGGGTCCGGCAATGAAAAAATAAATTCTGGTCAAAAATTTTCCGTGCTCATCCTATCAGTTCACTGGAAGAGTTTTGAGACACTCATTATAGTTATTTTCAGAAAAGGAGCCCAAAAAACAGAATAAAAAAATTCCAGAGTAGTGCTTCACCCTTGTTTCACAACTGATTTTTCTTTCTAGGCTCGCCTCATGCTCGGGGTTCAGTTTGTAATCATTTGAGCCGCTCATTCAACTTTATCTCCAATTGATTATTGATCCCTTTTGCTACCATATTATAAGCCTTCCACCCACATACATCTACGCTGCATTTGACTTCCTCGTATCGCTTATCCAGCCAGAGTTTGACTATTAATAGTCATCACGCCACCACAACAGCTGAACACCATAAGAGAGACGCGACTTCGAGCTTGTGCTTCACGATTTGCATGTCCCACCACCCCACCACCACCTAATTCTCTGTAGGGTCCAACAATCATAACTTGTGCCCATTGCTCAAATGTATTTTTAATTGGTGGCAGGAAAGAAGCAACGAGTATCACACGGGAGAGTCATGATGTGTAGACTGCTGAGAGCTGCAGATGAGCTTCAGTAATGGGATAGTGTGTGAAGTTATGGTAGTACTGCTTGAAAGGGCGGGGTCAAGTGCTGTTTTCCTTCCTTCTTTCCATGCTTGGCCCTGGTCCTGGATCTCCAAGAAAAATACTCACCATACCTGCTCAACTCTCCCAAACATGGCAATCACAGATGTCACCAGGCTCACGTCGAGTCAATCACCACCACTATGTTGCACACCACTGGCGATGTCAGTCGTCGTCGCATTGATGTTGGTCTGGCGCTGTTTCCGCACAGATGGTTGATTTAAACCAAATAACATTGAGGGCGTGAATGGGTGGTTTCAGTAATGCCAGCACGTCAAGCAGGAGTTGATCTTTCTTCTGATGCTTGGCCTGGTCACGATCTGTCGATCAAGACCATACTCCATCAAGGTAAACTGCTGCAATGATTGCATGCCGTCATAGTAAACAGCATTTAGTTTGACAATAACCATTACAGTAGCCAGCTTGAAGCACTGGAAAGTGCTATTTCCAGCCAAATCTCATATTGATGAGCTAGATTTCAAGAATCAGTTTGCTATGCTTTTGTGTGCAAAAGAGGCATTATTTTCATTCGAGGACGTGTTTTCCTCTTTGCCTCCATTGTCACTAACATTTTGCCATGAGTTCGCCGGGAATTATTTCACAAGACGCGCTACCTGGATTACTTCACCTATTCGAGGGATTGGTATCAAATTGACTAATTCCCTAAGTATCATTACCAAAGCAACTATACCGTACCAATCAAGAGGAGACGAAGGAGATTATGCGCTAAGTACATGAGCTGCTCGACAAAGCTTATAAACTTGAATCCGTTTAGTCTTGTGGCTGCTTGATAGAGGCAAAGGTGTCCCGATGTTCGATGAGATGGTGGTTATCGTTTCGTGGAGTTTAATTTTGACATCCGACCATTAACGTACGCCGCGCTTAGCAATCGCTAAACCAACTTCCGAGGGTTATTGATCACGCCGGAGCACGCATCAACCTGACCAGGGCCTGTTTCGCGAGCAAACGTAACAAGCAAGAAATCGAGATTGCAACTGGATATTGCGAATATAAGATGAAAGCTTTATTGATCAAGGTGGGTTCTGGACGCTTTGTTCCGTCAGAACACAAACGGCACGCCGGTTGCAGCTATATTAACTTTAATCTAAACAAAACCTAAGGTCTAAACGGTGCCCTAAGGGTATATATGGAGGAAGAGGGGGAATTTCGTCCCTTGGTGAGGGGTCCCAAATCAACCCTAACTCTTGTTTCCCACATACGGACTCTAAAAACAGCCTATACTTAAGTATTTCGAAATTACATGGGCTGGCTCAATAAGGTGACGCAGCACTCAGAATAGCCTATGGACTAATATGAAGTGGCATCTTGTATTTCGTCCAAGGCCCTCATGCACCATTATAGGTGGCTTCAAAGTCCCGAATCATCACTTGTAACTCGTTTGTTCCCTTTGCGCATGCCAACATCTCCATGCTTGAACTTGCTCCAAGGTTCATCTTTCTTGTCCATGGTAGGCCTTCATTTGAAGCAAACAAATGTATCCAATTTAGGCAGCATCATATTCTCATGAACATTAGAATCAACCAAGAAACGAAGTACTCGATAATTCAATTGGCGCAATGCGAGCTCTAGTAATTGGTCCAAAGAAAATAGGGATGTTGTGTAACAATGGTATTGATGTCCTCATCATCCCTCCCTTCTTGAAATGAAGTCGCCCTCACTGGAAGCTCATCTCTCACCCAAATAAGGCTTCAAATCTGCATGTTAAAAGTGGGACTAACCCCAAAATCAAGGCAGCTCAAGTTTATATGCATTATCATTTATTTTCTCTAACACCTTAAATGGACCATCAGACGCGGGAGATTAGCTTGATTTCAAGAAATTAGGAAACCTATCTTACGTTAAATGTAACCAAACAAGATCTCCAGTGCAAAGACAACATGTTTTCTACCCTTATCTCCAGCAAGTTTATATTTAGCATTCATACGCCAATGTTTCCTTAGTTAACTCATGCATTTTAAAATCAATTCAGCACGCTCTTTAGCATCAAATTAACCTCCTCAAGATGGAAGAGGCAACAAATCAATAGGGTACTATAGAAGGAAGCCATACACAATTTCAAAAGGCACATCTTAGTGTGAATGCAATGAACGATTATAAGCAAATTCAATATGAGGCAACATTCTTCCACATTTTCATTATTCTTCAAACAGCCCTAGCATAGTAGACAATGTTCTATTGACTACTTGGGGCTTGTCCATCGCTTGGGGGTGAAGTAGTACTAAAAGCGCTTAGTCCCCAACTTAGCCCATAAACATTCCAAAAGTGCTAAGAAATTTAGTATCGTATCCTGAAACAATAGTATTTGGCACACCATGCAAAGCTTAATAATTTCAATGAAAGAACAAATCAAAGAACATTAACAAGATCATCGCTATGACATGGTATAAAGTGTGCCATTTTCAGAATCTATCCACTACAACAAATATGCATCCCTCCTTCGGTTCGAGGTAAACCTAAACAGTCCATAGATATATCCTCCCAAGGAACACTAGGCATGTGCAAAGGTGCATATATAAACCATGAGGATTGAGTCGTGACTTAGCTTTTGACATGAAAAATGAGCTACAAAACGCTTAACATCCCGTCTCATCTTGGCCAAAAGAAATGTAGCAAGTATCCTCCGCCTTCTTCACGCTAAAGTGTCCCACATCCTCCTCCATTCTCCTGAACAACAAAAGACTAACAGTAGCTAGCAGAATGCATAGCTTGTTAATATCGAACACAAAACCATCATTAATAACGAATTGTTCCATGTTCTTCCTCGATGAGGACATCAATCACCATTGTTACACCCACAAAATTTCTCATCGCCACATATAATCGGACCATTACTAAAGCTCACAAGACGCCAATTAAATTATCAGTACTGCTTCTTGGTAATGACTAATGTTCATGAGAATATGATGCCGCCTAAATTGATACATTTGTTTGCTTAAATGAAGGCCCTAGCTTGGAGAAGGATGGACATTGAGCAAGAACAAGCATGGAGATAATGCCATGCAAGGGAACAAGAACGGAAAGTTACAAGTGATGATTTCAGACTTTTGAAGCCAATTCCTATTGGTGCATGAAGCCTTGACGAAATATACAAGATGCTATCATAAAATGTCGCCCGAGGTTATTCTAGGTGTCATATTACCTTTATTAGTGGGCCAGGCCCATGTAATTTCGAAATTTAAGTATAGGCTGCTTTTTAGAGTCCAGAGTGTGTGTAAACAAGAGTTAGTTGATTTCGGACCTCCACCAAGGGCTCCGAAATTCTCTTCCTCCATATATACAGCCCTAGGCACCGCTTAGACTCTGGGTTTTATAGATTAAAAGTTCGCCATACGCAACTGCTGCATTTCGCTTGTGCCACCCACTGCATAAAGGCGCCATAACCCCACTTGATCAATAAAGTTTCATCTTATATTCGCAATATCCAGATTGCAATCTCAGCTTTTGCTTGTTCTTCGCTTGCTCGCAGGGAAATGCACTGCGGTCGTTGATCGGTTCTATGGTGGTCAATAACCTCCTGAGTTGGCGAATATTGCTAAGGCGACGCCCCTCGCACGTCAGAAGTCTGGATCGTCAGTCGCATTCTCTTCCAAAGCGAAACCACATCTCATCAAAGACGGGACACCTTTGCCTCTATCAAGGGTATTTCAAACAGTCCACCTGCCACACGTCAGCTTTCAATCCACACCACACCACACGCCAGTTCTTCCCGAGTTCAAGTCTGCTTATTGAACGCACCTGTCGAAAATTTCACATCTGCAGTTTACAGAATAATGAAAGCCACTTTAATTTGGCCCAGAGCGCCCAGCCCAGTTTGCCTGTCATCGCTGCAGAATGTCAATGGTCCAAATCGTGATTTCTAAAACAGTTTCATATTTCGAATATACCTGTGATCGCATTCTGTAATTCATGAGTATTAGTTTTGTCCAAGGTTCATGCATCATTAGTGCTTGTCTCCAATCATCACAATCATTTCACAAGATGCCAACTGTCAAGGCCAATTCAAAAGGTCACATCTTAGTAGCAGAATGCAATGAAGATTATAAGAAATGTGGAAGAATGCTTCTATATTCTGTTTATAACGTTTCATTGCATTCTACTACTAAGATGTGCCTTTTGAAATTGTATGGCTTCCTACCTCGTAATTCCATTGATTTGTCGCTTCTTCCATCTTCGGAGAAGGTTAATTTTGATGCCAAGGAACGTGCTGGAATTGATTTTTAAAATGCAAGAGTTAACTAAGGAGAACATTGAGCGTATGAATGCTAAATATAAACTTGTTGAGATAAGGTAGAAAACATGTTGTCTTGCACCGAGATCTTGTTTGGTTACATTTGCTAAGATAGGTTTCCTAATTTGCTAAAATCAAAGCTAATGCCATTGCCGATGGTCCATTTAAGGTGTTAGAGAAAAATAAATGATAATGCATATAAAACTCCGAGCTACCGCAGATTTGGGGTTAGTCCCACTTTTAACATTGCGATTTGAAGCCTTATTTGGTGAGGAAGATGAGCCTGGCCGAGGACGCATTTTCAAGAAGGGAGATGAGGACATCAATCCCATTGTCAGCACCCACAGCCTCGGCCACATACTGGACCAATTACTAGAGTCACAAGACGCCAATTGAATTAATGCACTGCTTCTTGCACCATTCCAATGTTCATGAGAATATGATGTCGCTTAAATTGATAAGCATTTGTTTTGCTTACAAATGAAGGGCCTACCATGACAAGAAAGATGAACCTTGGAGCAAGTTCAAGCCGAGATGTTGGCATGCGCAAGGGGAACAAGAACGAGTTACAAGTGATGATCTCCGGTGACTTTTGAAGCCACCCTAATGAGTGTATGAGGCCTTGGACGAAATATACAAGATGCCACTCATAATATTCATTCATAGGCTATCTAGGTGCTGCGCCACTCATTATTGGGCCAGGCCCATGTAATTTCGAAATACTTAAGTATAGGCTACTTTGAGTCCGTATGTGGGGAAGTAAGAGTTAGGGTTGATTTCGACCTCCACCAAGGGCCACGAAATTCTCTTCCTCCATATATACAGCCCTTAGGGCACCAAGTAGACTCTTGGGTTTTGTTTAGATTAAAAGTTCACATAGCTGCAAATCACAGATTTCGCTTGTGTTCAACGACTGCATAAAGGCCACAACCCCCACCTTGATCAACAAAGCTTTCATCTTATATTCAATATCCGATTGCAATCTCAGCTTTCTTGCTTGTTCTTCGCTTGCTCGGTGAATGCACTGCGTGGTCGTTGATCGTGTTCCGCAATAATAACCTCTCGGAGTTGGTTTATGATTCCTAAGGCGCCGATGTCCTCAAGACGTCAGAAGTCGGATCACAAAGTCGATTTCCTCCTGCTTAAAACCATCTCATCGGAAGATCGGCATCTTTTGCTCTATCAGCTCGGGCGAGGGCTGTTTCATGATGTGGAGGTATCCATGTTGTTGTAGTAGAGCGTTAGGTGCAGCCGTGGTGGTGGTGGTAATGCATGAAATTATTAAACTTGTTATCGAGCTTGTTTCAACGCCTTCTCATGCCATCATCTTCTCCATGGCCTCTTCAACTATTTAGCACATCGCCCACTCCGCCCACTCATCATTTGTTGAAACTTATCATGTAGCGCTTTGTTTGTCATGTTCTCAGTCAGTCTTCGGCTGCTTGTGAGATCCTGCCATGGTTAGCAGAATAGAACACACAAGAATATGATTCGGCTGCACTAACAGGAAGTGGTGGTGATGGTGGTGACAGTCACAAATCCGTCAAGTAAATCTCAAATTTCATCACTTGCTCCACCAAAGAAGAAAGGTGATCGGCAACCCATGTGTCAAAACTCTCAAAGCTTGGATAGAGCGATTACCGTGAGAGTCAAACGCATCGATGTAGATGTATGTGGAGCTGGGAAGGCTTATAATATGGTAGCAAAAAAGGTTAGCAATAATCAATTCAGAGATGCAAAGTTGTAAACGTCAACGATTTGCAGATCGGTGCTGGTCCTAGGCTAGACCATGCAGAGACGCCAGCCCAGAACACTAACAAAATCATGGCGCTGCACGTAAACAAGGAAAAGCACACTCTGGATTTTTTGTTTCGCCTTTTTTTTTTTTGCGCCTGCTTTTTTTTTTTGCGAAAAATCACTATAATGGCGAAAGTGTCCAAATCTTCCAGGTCAAACTGACAGGATGGGCAATGTAAATTTTTCACCAAATTTTTTTTTTTTTTCGAACGCCCGACCCAAAACTGAAACGGGTCAAAAAATCCTTTCTATAACGGGCAATCGCCCCAATACACTTAGAAACACTTAAAACAGGATAGCCGAAAATTTTTGACAAGTGCCGAAAAATTTTGGGCCTAAACGGAGGGTGGTTTCACTCTTTTTTTCCGCCAAACCTACTCCCCAAGGGAAACACGAATCGGAAACTAGATGGATCTCTCAAACAAACCTAATATGAGAAGAACTCGGATTGGTGGTGATATATGGTGGTGGTATATGGCATGGTGGTGATATATGGTAGCGAAGTGTATATGGATACGGGATTGGTGGTGGTATATGGATACGGATTCGTAGCGGTGGCGATAATCAATGGTGGTAGGATGGCAAGATGATGGATTATGCCAAGGCGTGACAACTTATGACCGTAACTCAAACTCTAAAAAGACTAGACTCTGGACCAAAGAACTTGACACGATTTGATGCAACCGCAAATTCAACAAAGCAAAACCCTAAAAGATTATGCAATTGCTCAGATTGTTCGGATATGATGAACTAACCCTAATTTTTTTTGTGGCTTTTTCGTGGACTTTAGGGTATGAAGTTAATGCATCATCTAATCTACGTAAAATCAGAAAATTCAACGAGCAACCTGAAAATCGATAATTACTTGGATAGAGGCAAAGGTAAACTCTGGCCTTCGGCGAGATGTGGTTTCGGGTTGGAGGAAAGTCGATTTTGATCGATTCGACACGGCTTGGTGACGTCAGCGCTTAGCATCGCTAAACTGTCTCCGAGGTTATCAATTCAAATCCTTTAGCAAAATTAACTTTATATATGGGTCCGAATCAACTTTCAACTCTTGCTCTTACCACACACGACTCCCCAAAAACAAAATTTCATACTTAAGTATTTCAACTACATGGGCCTGGCTTTAATAATAAGGTGACTTGAAAGCATAGAATAGCCTCGACGACATTTATGAAGTAGCATCTTGTATATTTCGTCCAAGGCTTCATGCACCCATTGGGTGGGTCAAAGTCCCGGAATCATCACTTGTAACCTCGCTTTGAAATTCCTCATGCCATTTAATATTCCATGCTTGTTCGTCCAATGTCCATCCTTCTCCAAGCTAGGGCTTTCTTCATTTGTAAGCAAAACAAATGTATCCAATTTAGGCAAAGATCATATCTTCATGAACATTAGAATCATTACCAAGAAACCAGTACCGAGCAATTTAATTGATGTACATGAAAGCTTTAGTAATTGGTCCAGATATGTAGCAAGAGGGGGGCTTGGGTGTAATAATGGTATTGATGTCCTCATCGTAAGGAAGAACATGAACAAGTTCGTTATTAATGATGGTTTTGGTTCCGGCTAACAAGCTATGCATTCCCGCTAGCCTGTTCGCTTTTGTTGTTGCAGGAGGCGATGGAGGAGGATTAATGGGACACTGGCGTGAAGAAGACGGAGGATATACTTGCTACACATTTCTTTTGGCCAAAGATGAGACGGATGTTAAGCGCTTTGTAGCTCGCTGCACCATGTCAAAAGCTAAGTCACGACTCAATCCTCATGGTTTATATATGCCTTTGCCTGTGCCTAGTGTTCTTGGGAGGATATATCTATGGACTTTGTTTTAGGTTTACCGAACAAAGAAGGAGGATAGCATATTTGTTGTCGTGATAGATTCTCAAAATGGCACACTTTATACCATGTCATAAAAGCGATGATGCCGTTAATGTTGCTGATTTGTTCTTTCGTGAAATTATTCGCTTGCATGGTGTGCCAACTATTGTTTCGCATCGTGATACTAAATTTCTAGCCACTTTTGGAGATGTTTGGGCTAAGTTGGGGACTAAACTGCTTTTAGTACTACTTGTCACCCCCAAACGATGGATAAACTCAAGTAGTCAATAGAACATTGTCTACTATGCTTAGGCTGTTTTGAAGAATAATAAGAAAATGTGGGAAGAATGTTGCCTCATATTGAATTTGCTTATAATCGTCATTGCATTCTACTACTAAGATGTGCCTTTGAAATTGTGTATGGCTTCCTCGCGGCACCTATTGATTTGTTGCCCTTCCATCTTCTTCGGAGAAGGTTAATTTTGATGCTAAAGAACGTGCTGAATTGATTTTAAAAATGCATGAGTTAACTAAGGAAAACATTGAGCGATGAATGCTAAATATAAACTTGCTGGAGATAAGGGTGAAAACATGTTGTCTTTGCACCGAGATCTTGTTTGGTTACATTTGGCGTAAGAATAAGTTTCTAATTTGCAAATCAAAGCTAATGCCACGTCGATGGTCCATTTAAGGTGTTAGAGAAAATAAATGATAATGCATATAAACTGAGTCGCCTCGCAGATTTTGGGGTTAGTCCCACTTTAATATTGCAGATTTGAAGCCTTATGGGTGAGGAAGATGAGCTCCGCCGAGGACGATTTCATTTCAAGAAGGGAGGATGATGAGGACATCAATACCATTGTTACACCAACATCCCCCGCTACATATACATCGGACCATTACTAGAGCTCACAGACGCCAATTGAATTATCAACTTTCGCTTCGGGTAACGATTCTAATGTTCATGAGAATATGATGCTGCCTAAATTGGATACATTTGTTTTGCTTACAAATGAAGGGCTCATCATGGACAAGAAAGATGAACCTTGGAGCAAGTTCAGCATGGAGATGTTGGCATGCGCATGTGGAACAAGAACGAGTTACAAGTGATGATTCAGTGACTTTGTCCACGAGTGCATGAGGCCTTGGACGAAATATACAAGATGCCACTACAATATTTCACCATAGGTTCTAGGTGCTGCGCCACCTTATTATTGGGCCAGCCCATGTAATTTGGAAATACTTAAGTATAGGCTGTTTAGAGTCCTGTGATGTGTGGGAACAAGAGTTAGGGTTGATTTCTGACCCTCCACCAAGGGCCACGAAATTCTTCCTCCATATATGCCTTTAGGGCCCCTTAGACCTTTGGTTTTATTAGATTAAAAGTTCGCTATAGCTGCAACTTCGCTGCATTTCGCTTGTGTTCAACGACTGCATAAAGGCGCCACAACCCCACCTTGATCAATAAAGCTTTCATCTTATATTCGCATATCCAGATTGCAATCTTCGCTTGCTTGTTCTTCGTCTTGCAGGAAACAGGCCTCGTGGTCAGGTTGATCGGTTCGCGCAATAATAACCCTGGGTTATGAAGGGATTACAGGCGCGACGTCTCGCACGTCGAGTCGGATCATCAGGTCGACTCCCTATTAAACGAGAGCCACCATCTCATCGAAACGGACACCTTTACCTCTATCAACAAAGACAAGGACTAAGGGGATTCACGATATAACCTTTGTCGAGCAGCTCCGTGACGGCGATAATCTCCTTCGCTCCTCTTGATTGGTACGGTATGGCACGGTTGGTATGATGCACCGGAATTAAGTCAATTTGATGCTCAATCCTCGAATAGGTGGTAACCCATGGCACCAGGAAATATCGCCAGCCAACTCCCTGCAAAATGTTAGTGACAACAGGAGTAAAGAGGAAGCACGCCCTCGAATGAAAATAATGCCTCTTTGCACACAAAAGCATAGCAAACAGATTTGCTGAAATCTAGCTCATCAATATCAGATGAAAAATAAACATGCACTTTTCAATTTAATTTCGTACAACACTAGATGGTTTATTATTAGGCTTCATTTGTTGCTCAAATTCTTTTGCCGCAATCTGATTTTCACTCTTATTTTTATCCTGTTTTGCTTTATTAGCTCCATTAATATCATCTTTCAAATGGAACTAGAGTCATAGGAAGCAAAGTAATATTTTTGTCCTTATGAACAAGAGATACTGATTGTTTCTACCATGGTGTACAGAATTTTATCAAATTGCCATGGTCGACCAAGTAAGGAACATGCTTGCATAGGTACCATCACAATCAACATAATCACATATGTAGAGATATTAAAATGCACGAACAGTACGTGGTTACCTTAACCTTGCCGCTGTTCTCAACCATTGATGAAAGATGTGGCGGGTCTTGTGGTGAGGGATAGCTTCCCACCATCTCCATGCTAGCCAAGTTGTTGCAGCTCCCTCCATCTGGTGATGACAAGCACAGAACGCTCCATCACAACTCCCTTTGTATGGAAAACAAATTGTGCCTCTGATTTTGCTCAGCTTAGTGACTCGCACACTCAAAACACGCTGAGCAACTAAACGCCATACCTGCCGTCATTTTCAGGAGCCATGTATTGCTGCCCTCAAGATCGTAATCATTCCACCATGTTCTTCACGTATAAGAGCCAAAGTCTCCTCATCATAGTCACTAGCGGACCTATACCACCATCCTTAGTAGCAATCATCACACGCTGAGATTTGCATTCTCCTGATAATTTCTTCCTTACAACGACGGCAAATAATATCACTTGTGTGTTTCGTTGATGCGGAGCATACCAACGCTCATCCCCATGTACACCCAACCACTTCCAAGCCCCAAGGATACATAAGATGATACCTCGACTATGCGCATTGGACCTAAGGTGAACCTACCGAACTGGCCACTTTCCACATGTGAGACATGAGCATTACCTCATGCCCGGACCTTGCATACACTCGTGTACAACCGAGACGACTCATGGAGGATCCAAGGACCAACCAAGCATGGAAGAGAAGGAGGAAGAGAACCTGGTCAGCCCAACGAAAGGTACTATCACCACCCAAGCGGGTACTACCGCTTAGGTTACCCAAGCCGGCATCACTATCGCCCTCCAGCGGTATTATCACCAAGCGGTACTCACTGCCTCTGGTTGCACTATCAAGCGGGTAATTAATGCCATGAGTCTGCACTTACCGCTTCGCTCACATGTTGTACCAAGGGCCTTTGGCCTTGTATCCTCTCCCACTTACCCCTTCGTGGTTTAGACTATAATAGATTCACCTCCACTTTCTAGGTTAATGGATTTGCTCATATTTCGTGTGAGAGTTTTGCTCATCCATTTGCTACTTCTCATGAGATCAGACCTCCCACGAGAAGATCCCCAACGGATTCAAGACCCTCCTAGGGTGGACTTCATCACATTCCTCAAGGAGAAGAACGGCTACCCTTGTATCTTTCCTTTGTTGATTTCGGATCTTGTATCACTTTATGCATTCATAATCTAGCACTTGTGTGATCGCTTTCTTGTCGGATGAGACTTCCTCGCTTCCCCGTGTTTTCCGCCCTGCTCTTCGTTCCTCGAGGGGATTCTCCAAGCTGAAAGATCGCCCCACGAGGGTTCCGCCTCTACATCATCTATGGTATCATGAGCCACGTTGACGCTTTTGGAGCCCTCACCTCTTTTTCTAGCTTGATTTTGTTGGTTTCAGCCCTAAATCCAAAATCCCACCAAAAAATAGCCCCAAATTTTTTTTTGTGATTTGTTAGTTTTGATGATGTTTTGTTGATTTTGATCCTTGGATTTGCTTGTTTCGTGGATCTAGCATTTCCTCAAGCTCTAATTTCCATCCACGTAAATCTCTCCAATTTTGACCCCGAATCATCCATTTCGCCTAAAATCGCTACTCTCTATCCGGAATTTATAAAATCTCACACGAAGCGGGCCTGCTATCGCTTCTTCCAAGCGGTACTACCGCTTTTAGACCCCTCCAGCGGTACTACCGCTTCTTCCAAGTGGCACTACTTCTCCCGTATCCAGTTTTGCGAAAAATTGACGAAGGGTATCATCCATTTCGCTCTGGAAGCGGGTACCACCACCATCCATCCACCATCAATCCATCTGTTGATAATCCAACTGATTCATTGAGTATTGTCAAGAACGCTATTTGTGCACATTAGTGATCATACTTCCATTACATACCATACCATATCATATTGGTATCATATCACCCATTGTGGTTCAAGTTTGTTCCCAGATATACACAATTGCTATCTTGGTTTGCATTGTGCAAAGTGGCCATAGAAAAGAAAGAAAGAGAAATAAAGCTTTAAGCAAAAAGAGAGAAAGATAAAGGCTTGTAAGCAAGTGCCATAGCATCATACCACATTGCATATAAAATTATCATATCCGATCATCTGGATCATCTTGAGAGAAACACCGAAACATACATACATAATACTTGGGATAGAAGTTTATCCATTTTGCATCTTATAGGTTGTGCACAAGTGTCGATCCGCCTATTGAGCAATCGTGTTAGCTGCCTCTTGAGTTGTGCAACACACGCTTTCCGTGGATTCCACATTTTGTGCTCATTCCTTGGTTGCACGATTCCATTTATCTATCCGTGTGTGTTTCCGCAGCCATTCTTTGCTATTGGTCCATTTGTTTCACTTGCTAATTTGTGAATCTCTTTCAACATTATTGACTCTTGCTAACATTTTGCATTAAATTTTGTGCCACTATCCTCACCGAATCCTCCATAAGCTTTACTGTGTAGGTGTGAGAACCGACAAGGATTGGTACCAATAGTGCTATTTCATTGTCCGCATTTGAGTGAACTTGATTCATTGTCAACATCGGTCAAGGTACATTGGTATAAGTTCTTCTTTTCCCACTCATATTTGCTTGAGTCTTGTGATGGATAGGCAAGGCATTTCATCTCCGGTCTTCGACAACAACGACGGCGTGAACAACTACATCACCAAAGCGCCTCTCTTCGATCTACAACGACAAGTGCAAGGCACACAATCAAGATTGCGAGAGCGATCGAGAACATCTCCATCAACATTCATCATTCAAGCAAGGAGAAGGGACTACTTCGACAAGAAGCTTGCCGACATAAAGAGGAGCAAGATGCAAGGATGGAGGAGATTCGGCCTTGATCAAGTCTTCTTCCCTTCGCCATCTTCAAGACGGCGACGCTCAAGCCACAAGTCTTCGGAGCGCCAAGCGATGCAAGCGCAAATCGCCTCGCCCACATCTACATGGAGACCACCATCACATTCGTGATCAACATCGCCATGAAGGGCAAGTCACCTCCAAGCATCATGTGCACGATTACGACTTAACGACATCTACTACGAGCTCAAGCACGATAAACGACATCATCATCATGAAGATGCTCCACGCGCAAATGCACGAGTCCCAACAAGCCCTACTTCATGCCAAGTCAAGCTTCATAAGCACAAGAGAAGACCAGGAGACCACCACCAAGACGGCGCTTATTTGCCACATCTACCACTTCATCTTCGCCAAGTGTTCTCAAGGCATCTTCGCTTTTGGACGATAAAGATCTTCGCCTACTTCCCACGCACGCCACATCGACTTCATCAAGTCCAAGGCACCACTCATTTAGCGAGGGCGACACCCATCTTCGAAGCCCTCGAGGAAGATGGCCGAGCATGGGAAACTCCCTTCGTCATGGAGACGAGCATGAGGTGCCACATCATATGCCCAACACCAAGACGGTGACAAGACGGTCGAGCAAGGGCCATCCCTTCGACCACGGCGACGAGCGAACCTCTTCAACAACATGAAGACGACGCCCACATTGACTCATACTCCAGTCAAGCTATGCGACCAGCATGGAGACATTTGCACCTACATCTCTCCGACACCCACATATGTCGAGATGCCCCAATGCCATGTGAGGAGAGCCACCACCCCATGAGTGACATGAGTGACTCCACCATACGTGACATTGAGAGCATTTCCATGAGAGGATGAGTGACCACCACTAGCCCCACACATGAGAGCATGCCACACATCCTATGTGAGGTTGAGCCATTTGAGTGACTCCACCCACCATACGAGGGAGAGCATCCTTGAGGGAGTGAGTGAGCCACAACACTTAGTGAGTGAGGTAGTTGACACCACACATGAGGCCACTATGATTTCTAACGACTTAACCTCTACTCCTAGTGTTTTCTTCTTCGGTGCTAGGTCTCCTACATGACGACATGCCTATCCTCTTGATGAGTCTATTCCTCCATTGGAGACGATTTATGGCCATGATGGATGATGATGCACCCACATGGTTCCATCAAGATGAATATGACAACGAGACGATCTTCAACACCTCACCTACAACTCATGAGCGACCTTCCAAAGGTAACATAGGTGATGGTACTTCTCTGTCCCACTAGTGGACAATCTTGACATTGATTGCTCCCATGATGTCGACTCCACCTATTACCATGCTCCATGCTAGTGAAACTTCTTCATGCCTTGACTTACCTATTTATGATGAATATGATGATGAGCATGTTGAGTTGCCTAGTTGTGATGCTATGCTTCATAGGATATCATGTGAAAATTCTATTGGTCACTTCATGTTTGACAATCCATTGAACTTGATATATGCTATGAGTGAGATCTCCCATATTGCATCATTACAATCTCAACATAGTAACTATGCATGCCCAATTAAAATAAATCCCATTTGCACTTATGGCATAGATGACTAGATGATGGTCATTGGCTTTGCTTCTCTTGTGATGATATTGCCATGCTTCCTTTACATGATTTATGCAATTCATCTAATATTCCATGCCATGATCACATTGTTCCAAATATGCATTGTTGTGGATGTTGTCAATATTCTCCACATGATATTTCTACTCTTGCTCATGAGGAGACCCCCATAGTTTCCTCATACATGTTTGGAGATTTTGATTCATCCCATCCTTTGCAGGGATTCTTCCAAGCGTGAAAGATCGCCCACGAGGGTTCCGCCTACATCATCTATGGTATCATGAGCCACGTTGATCACGCTTTGGAGCCCCTACCCTCTTTTTCTAGCTTGATTTTGTTGGTTTCGTCCTAAATCCAAAAAATCCCCACCAAAAATAGCCCCAAATTTTTTTTGTGATTTGTTAGTTTTGATGATGTTTTGTTGATTTTGATCCTGGATTTGCTTGGTTTCAAGTGGATCTAGCATTTCCCAAGTTTCCCCACTTTCCATCCACGAAATCTCTCCAATTTTGACCCCAAATCATCCATTTCCGCCCCAAAATCGCTACTTCTATCCGAATTTGTGAAAAATCCAACAGCGGCATTATCCTTTTCCAAGCGGTACTACCGCTTAGCACCTCCAAGCGGTACTACCGCTCTTCCAAGCGGCACTACCGCCTCCCAGAGCAGCTTTTGAAAACTCCGACACGAGCGGTACTATCGCTGCTCCAAGCGGTATTACCAGCTACGAGCGGTACTATCGCCCTCCCGAAGCGGTACTACCGCCCTACCCAGTTTCAGTTTTTTCCGCTTTCACCGCTTCGCCATAACTAATTCATCCGAGTCCGATTTTGACGTTCTTAGCTCAGCTTCAAGCTATTGACACCCCTTCCCATAAAAATACTACCATCACCATTTGACTCCATCAAATTTTGTGAACTTTGGCATCTTTTGCCTAGGGCTTCCGCCACATCGTCCGTGATAACCACCACCGACTCCGAACCTAACCAATTTTGTTCCCTATAGCATTAGTGGTTGCTTGAGTAGTGATTCGAGTCTCCTAAGGTGTTTCGCCACTTAGGACGATTGCTTCTTCATCAACCACCACCACCACTTCCACATAACCTTGCCCACCATACACTTCCGACAACCCAACTTAACCCAATTGTTGATTGAGCTTTTTCGAGTTGTGGCTTGTGTCTCCTAAGGTGTTTCGCTACTTAGGGACGGCAACTTCAACTCCGACACGCAGTATAGCCCATCATTCCACTTCCGCATTGCGGCGTAAACCACCACCGCATTCCCGCTACCACCATTTTGACATTTGACGTTGAGATTTTGAGTTCGGTTTTTCCGCTTCCTAAGGTGTTTCGCCACTTAGGGACGCTGCTCCATCATCTTGGTATCTACATCAAGAACACCGCCACATCATCGCCAGGACGGTAACCTCCATATCATATTGGTATCGTGGTATCCATCCATTGTATATTCCCTTGCCATTGCATTGTTAACCCTAGCCTTACTTTTATGCTATTTGCCTATCGAGACTAGCCATTTGAGTATTGCCGCAACGCTATTTGTGCACATTAGTGATCATACCTTCCATTACATACCATACCATATCATATTGGTATCATATCACCCATTGTGTCTCAAGTTTGTTCCGCATATACACAATTGCTATCTTGGTTTGTGCATTGTGCAAAGTGGCCATAGAAAAGAAAGAAAGAGAAATAAAGCTTTTAAGCAAAAGAGAGAAAGAGCAAAGAAGCTTGTAAGCAAGTGCCATAGCATCATACCACATTGCATATAAAATTATCATATCCGATCATCTTGGATCATCTTGAGAGAAACACCGAACCATACATACATAACATACTTGGGATAGAAGTTTATCCATTTTGCATCTTATAGGTTGTGCACAAGTGTCGATCCGCCTATTGAGCAATCGTATAGCGCTCTCTTGAGTTGTGCAACACGAGCTTCCGTGGATTCCACATTTTGTGCTCATTCCTTGGTTGCACGACCCCATTTATCTATCCGTGTGTGTTTCCGTGCCATTCTTTGCTATTGGTCCATTTGTTTCACTTATAATTTGTGAATCTCTTTCAACATTATTGACTCTTGCTAACATTTTGCATTAAATTTTTGTGCCACTATCCTCACCGAGCTCCTCCATAAGCTTTACTTGTGTAGGTGTGAGAACCGACAAGGATTGGTACCAATAGTGCTATTTCATTGTCCGCATTTGAGTGAACTTGATTCATTGTCAACATCGGTCAAGGTACATTGGTATAAGTTCTTTCTTTTTCCCACTCATATTTGCTTGAGTCTTGTGATGGATAGGCAAGGCATTTCATCTCCGGTCTTCGACAACAACGACGGCGTGAACAACTACATCACCAAAGCGCCTCTTCGATCTACAACGACAAGTGCAAGGCACACAATCAAGATTAGAGCGATCGAGAACATCTCCATCAACATTCATCACTCCAAGCAAGGAGAAGGGACTACTCGACAAGAAGCTTGCCGCACATAAAGAGGAGCAAGATGCAAGGATGGAGGAGATTCGGCCTTGATCAAGTCTTCTTCCCTTCGCATCTTCAAGACGGCGACGCTCAAGCCACAAGTCTTCGAGCGCCAAGCGATGCAAGCGCAAATCGCCCTCGCCCACATCTACATGGAGACCACCATCACATTCGTGATCAACATCGCCATGAAGGGCAAGTCACCTCCAAGCATCATGTGCACGATCGATGACGAACTACATCTACTACGAGCTCAAGCACGACAACGACATCATCATCATGAAGATGCTCCACAAGCGCTAAATGCACGAAGTCCCAACAAGCCCTACTTCATGCCAAGTCAAGCTTCATAAGCACAAGAGAAGACCGCGAGACGACCACCACCAAGACGGCGCTTACGGCTACATCTACCACTTCGCATCTTCGCCAAGTGTTCTCAAGGCATCTTCGCTTTGACGACAAAGATCTTCGCCACTTCCCACGCGTACGCCTACATCGACTTCATCAAGTCCAAGGCGACCACCCATTAGCGAGGGCGACACTTCCATCTTCGAAGCCCTCGAGGAAGATGGCCGAGCATGGGAAACTCCTTCGGTCATGGAGACGAGCTATGAGGTGCCACATCATATGGGCCTCCAACACCAAGACGGTGACAAGACGGTCGAGCAAGGGCCATCCCTTCGACCACGCGACGACGCCGAACCTCTTCAACAACATGAAGACGACGCCCACATTGACTCATACTCCGAGTCAAGCTATGCGACGCCAAGATGGAGACATTTGCACCTACATCTCTCCGACACCCACATATGTCGAGATGCCCCAATTGCCATGTGAGGAGAGCCACCACCCCATGAGTGACATGAGTGACTCCACCATACGTGACATTGAGAGCATTTCCTATGAGAGGATGAGTGTGACCACCACTAGCCCCACACATGAGAGCATGCCACACATCCTATGTGAGGTTGAGCGCCATTTGAGTGACTCCACCCACCATACGAGGGAGAGCATCCTTGAGGGAGTGAGTGAGCCACAACACTTAGTGAGTGAGGTAGTTGACACGACACATGAGGCCACTATGATTTCTAACGACTTAACCTCTACTCCTAGTGTGTTTTCTTCTTCGGTGCTAGGTCTCCTACATGACGACATGCCTATCCTTGATGAGTCTATTCCTCCATTGGAGACGACGATGGCCATGATGGATGATGATGCACCCCCCACATGGTTCCATCAAGATGAATATGACAACGAGACGATCTTCAACACCTCACCTACAACTCATGAGCGACCTTCCAAAGGTAACATAGGTGATGGTACTTCTCTTGTCCCACTAGTGGACAATCTTGACATTGATTGCTCCCATGATGTCGACTCCACCTATTACCATGCTCCAGCTAGTGAAACTTCTTCATGCCTTGACTTACCTATTTATGATGAATATGATGATGAGCATGTTGAGTTGCCTAGTTGTGATGCTATGCTCATAGGATATCATGTGAAAATTCTATTGGTCACTTCATGTTTGACAATCCATTGAACTTGACATATGCTATGAGTGAGATCTCCCATATTGCATCATTACAATCTCAACATAGTAACTATGCATGCCCAATTAAAATAAATCCCATTTGCACTTATGGCATAGATGACTAGATGATGGTCATTGGCCTTGCTTCTTTGTGATGATATTGCCATGCTTCCTTTACATGATTTATGCAATTCATCTAATATTCCATGCCATGATCACATTGTTCCAAATATGCATTGTTGTGGATGTTGTCAATATTCTCCACATGATATTTCTACTTTGCTCATGAGGAGACCCCCATAGTTTCCTCATACATGTTTGGAGATTTTGATTCATCCCATCCTTTGCATGATTTCCATGATTGCTTGCACCATATGCATTCCATGAATAACAATGCTCTAGATATTTCTCATGATGCATTACACAATTTGAGTCTCCATTATGCTATACATAATAACAAACCTCTCATGATGGATGACATGTTTCTATATCACGATCTCATTTATTTGAGCATTGGATATTTTGTGCTAACCGACACATGCATGTGCGATCATGATGGATGATGTACATATACCATGCACACACAATTTTTCCTTTGTCTTTGTTTTGTGTAGGTACTCATGCATACTCGCCAACTTCTCAATCCCAAGAGTTGATTTAAACGAGCTCTTGAGAGCAACGATGACTTGAGATCACGTGGACTTTCATTCCCACCATTCCTTTGCACAAGGACTACCCGCATCTCTTTTACTTGTCTCTCACACGGCTTTGGGCTATTTACCACTTGTTACCTTATGCCCATTCTATCGTGTTCACTTTGCATGTTATGCTTGCTTCTATGCCTTTGCCATGCAATTGTGACCCTTGCTTGCATATACCCATGATTCACCATCACGATACTCATATGTGTATTTGCATGCTTGGTGGAGATCCTTGTTGCTTTTGCCATGTTTATCATGTGCCCCATGCTATTGTTGATTGTTGTGTTGGGAGAGTCATGATGATCCATTGCTATTTACATATGGCCTCTCGCCAATACATTGATGATAATTTTCTTATCTTGCTTTCATGCTTGTGCTATGCCATGTGAATTATTCATGCCCACTATTTGCACACATGACATGATTGCCTTTGATTCCTTCTAGTACGCTTGCATCTTCGCACTACTAGCTTGCTTCACTTGATTGATATGATTGCTTCCTATGTTGCATCGCCCATGTTCCACTATTACTTGCTTTCTTGGGTTGATGAATATATGTTCATGCCTCTCACATGATATATATTGTTCATGGTCTCTTGCTCCATTAGTTGCATCTCTTATATCACCTTGTATTGAGTGCAACCATACTATGCTTATTGCTCTTGGAGACTTTGACATATTACTTGTGATGCATGCTTGCTTGGTTGCTTATTGTCTTTGGTTGTAGTTGCATCTTATGCTTCCATACCATACCACACCTTGTCCTTTCTTATGATAAGAATGATGAGAACACTTGTTGGGTATTTTACCACACTAATGATAAGTTTTGCACTTCCGCCAACCTCATTTGTTTTTCCGAGTGTTTGTCATGTTCTTTCATTTTGAAGGATTCACAAGGGTAACATCACGAGACAACTTGCTTATGGAAGGCATACAAGATGTGCAACTCCATCATCCTTGAGAACCTCCTAAAGGTGACCTCCTTCCCTTTGAGCCATCCTCAATACGCATATTGATGGGTCACTCTTTCATTGTTGTTTCTTTCTTGTTGTCTACATGCTACATCTATTGGATGGAGGAGCAACATTGAGATTGGCTCTTTGGACCTTCACATTGAGGAGCGCCAGACTTATTGGATGCACCTTCGTTTTCCACTCTTGCCACAACATCGAGCATTGGTATACCAACACCTCCATATTTGTTGATTGTGCTCATACTCATGCTCGATGGACATATCACACTCACCACAAATTTGCGCCTTATGCATGGATTGAAC
>CM038679.1:262592080-262928165 GCA_021605205.1 Aegilops longissima
CCACCACCACTTCCTAGTAGTCTGTCAATCATATTCTTGTGTGTTTCTATTGCTGCTAACCATGGCAGGATCACAAGCCGACGAGACTGACCGGAGAACATGACAAACAAAGCGCTACATGATAAGTTTCAACAAATGATGAGTGGGCAGGTGGACGATGTGCTAAATAGATTTGAAGAGGCCATGGAGAAGATAGATGGCATTGAGAAGGCGTTGAAACAAAGCTCGATAACAAGTTTACTGAATTGCTCGCGTCTACCACTACCACCACCGGCTGCACCTACCGCACCTCTACTACAACAACACGGACTACCTCCACATCGTGAAACAGCCCTCCGCCGAGCTTCCGTGTCCCTCTTCACTGGCCAAGCTGCTGGTGCTCTTGTTGATACTACAGGGCTCCTGCTGCTGCAAGCGGGGAGGATGATTATGTGAGAGCTTACGAGGATGAGGTTGATCAACATCGAACTACGTGCAACCACCAGCACCACAACCACCAGGTCGTCCACATGCAAATAATGGCAATGTTCGGCTCCCCTTGAGTGCGAGATCATGACCATCTCCCTAAACTGAAATTGAATATTCCACCATTTGAGGGTAGATATGTTCCTGATATATATCTTACTTGGGAGTTAGAAACTGAACAACGATTTACATGTTTACAATATCCTGAGGAGAGACGTGTTCCTGCTGCTGTTTGTGCTTTCACTAGCTTTGCATGTGTTTGGTGGTCTGAACATTGTAGATTATATCCTGTTCCAGATACTTGGGCTGCTTTGAAAACTGTTATGCGTACTCGTTGGGTTCCACCATATTATCAACGTGAATTACTTCAAAAATTGCAGCGCTTAAGACAAGGAAAAAATTCGGTAGAAGAATATTATCAGGAATTACAAACTGGCTTGATTAGATGTGGTATTGTTGAGGAGAATGAAGCTATGCTTGCACGTTTTCTGGGTGGACTAAATAGAGAGATTCAAACCATTCTAGACTACAAGGATTATAATAATATCACTCGATTATTCCATCTTGCTTGTAAAGCTGAACGTGAAGTGCAGGATCGACAGGCGTTGGCGCGGACTAACTTTTCTGCAGGTCGACCTCCTCATGGACACCACGTGCATCATCTACTTCCCACACGTTCTACTACACGGCACCTCCGTCGGCTGCCACCTCCAACCGTGATACAAGAAAGCAGCACAACCACCACTATCTCGCCAAGAGCACACTGCTGGGCCTACACAGCAGCTCTTCTTCTTCCATGGCGTCAACAGGGCACACAAGTGATATTATTTGTCGTCGTTGTAAGGGAAGAGGACATTTCTTGAGAGAATGCCAATCTCAGCGTGTGATGATTGCTCTTGAGGATGGTGGGTATGAGTCCGCTAGTGACTATGATGAAGAGACTTTGGCTCTTATTACACATGAAGAACACGGTGGAGATGATTACGATCTTGAGGCGCAATACATGGCTGCTGAAGATCTTGACAGTATGAATGTTTAGTTGCTCAACGTGTTTTGAGTGTGCAGGTTACACAAGCTGAGCAAAATCAGAGGCATAACTTGTTCCATACAAAGGGAGTGGTGAAGGAGCGTTCTATTAGCGTCATCATAGATGGAGGGAGCTGCAACAACTTGGCTAGCATGGATATGGTGGAGAAGCTTTCTCTCACTACAAGACCACATCCACATCCTTACTACATCCAATGGTTCAACAACAGCGGCAAGGTTAAGGTAACACGTCTGTTAGTGTGCATTTTAGTATCTCTACATATGCTGATTATGTTGATTGTGATGTGGTACCTATGCAAGCATGTTCCTTATTACTTGGTAGACCATGGCAATTTGATAAAATTCTGTACACCATGGTAGAAACAATCAGTATACTCTTGTTCACAAAGATAAAAATATTACTTTGCTTCCTATGACTCCTGATTCCATTTTGAAAGATGATATTAATAGAGCTAATAAAGCAAAACAGGAGAAAAATAAGAGTGAAAATCAGATTGTGGCAAAAGAATTTGAGCAACAAATGAAGCCTAATAATAAACCATCTAATGTTGCTTCTGAAATTAAACTGAAAAGTGCATGTTTATTTGCCACCAAATCTGATATTGATGATCTAGATTCTAGCAAATCTGTTTGCTATGCTTTTGTGTGCAAAGAGGCATTATTTTCATTCGAGGACGTGCCTTTCCTCTTTGCCCCCTGCTGTCACTAACATTTTGTAGGAGTTCATTGACGTCTTCCCACAAGGCGTGCCACCGGATTACCACCTATTCGAGGATTGAGCATCAAATTGACTTAATTCGGTGCATCGCTACCCAACCGTGCACCATACCGTACCAATCCAGAGGAGACGAAGGAGATTATCGTCAAGCACAGGAGCTGCTCGACAAAGGTTATATCTGCGAATCTCTTAGTCCTTGTCTGTTCCTATTATACTAGTGCCTAAAAAGGATGGTACGTCGGCGTATGTGTGTTGATTGTAGAGGCATTAATAATATTACTATTCGTTATCGTCATCCTATTCCTAGGCTAGATGATATGCTTGATGAATTGAGTGGCTCTACAATATTCTCCAAAGTTGATTTGCGTAGTGGATACCATCAAATTCGTATGAAATTGGGAGATGAATGGAAAACAGCATTTAAAACTAAGTTTGGATTATATGAGTGGTTAGTCATGCCTTTTGGGTTAACTAATGCACCTAGTACTTTCATGAGATTAATGAGCGAAGTTTTACGTGCTTTCATTGGACGATTTGTGGTAGTTTACTTTGATGATATACTGATTTATAGCAAATCTTTGGAAGAACATTTGGAACATTTACGTGCTGTTTTAATGCTCTCGTGATGCACGTTTGTTTGGTAACCTTGGGAAGTGCACCTTTTGCACCGACCGAGTATCTTTTCTTGGCTATGTTGTTACTCCACAGGAATTGAAGTTGATAAAGCCAAGATTGAAGCTATTGAGAGTTGGCCGCAGCCCAAAACGGTCACACAAGTGAGGAGTTTTCTTGGACTCGCTGGTTTCTATAGGCGTTTTGTGAGAGACTTTAGCACCATTGCTGCACCTCTCAATGAGCTTACAAAGAAGGATGTGCCTTTTGTTTGGGGTACCGCACGGAAGAAGCCTTCACGGTATTGAAAGATAAGTTGACACATGCTCCTTTACTCCAACTTCCCGACTTTAATAAGACTTTTGAGCTTGAATGTGATGCTAGTGGAATTGGATTAGGAGGTGTGTTATTACAAGATGGCAAACCTGTTGCATACTTTTCGAAAAATTGAGTGGGCCTAGTCTGAACTATTCTACTTATGACAAAGAATTATATGCTCTTGTTCGGACTTTAGAGACATGGCAACATTATTTATGGCCCAAAGAATTTGTTATACATTCTGATCATGAATCTTTGAAACATATTAAAAGTCAAGCTAAACTGAATCGTAGACATGCTAAATGGGTTGAATTCATTGAGACTTTCCCTTATGTCATTAAACACAAGAAGGGTAAAGAAAATGTTATTGCTGATGCTTTGTCTCGTCGATATACTATGCTTTCACAACTTGACTTCAAAATATTTGGTTTGGAGACCATCAAAGATCAATATGTGCATGATGCTGATTTTAAAGATGTAATGCAGAATTGTAAAGAGGGAAGAACATGGAACAAGTTCGTTATTAATGATGGTTTTGTGTTCCGTGCTAACAAGCTATGCATTCCTGCTAGCTCTGTTCGTCTTTTGTTGTTGCAGGAGGCGCATGGAGGAGGATTAATGGGACACTTTGGCGTGAAGAAGACGGAGGATATACTTGCTACACATTTCTTTTGGCCAAAGATGAGACGGGATGTTGAGCGTTTTGTTGCTCGCTGCACTACATGTCAAACAGCTAAGTCACGACTCAATCCTCATGGTTTATATATGCCTTTGCCTGTGCCTAGTGTTCCTTGGGAGGATATATCTATGGACTTTGTTTTAGGTTTACCTCGAACAAAGAAGGGAGGATAGCATATTTGTTGTCGTGGATAGATTCTCGAAAATGGCACACTTTATACCATGTCATAAAAGCGATGATCTTTGTTAATGTTGCTGATTTGTTCTTTCGTGAAATTATTCGCTTGCATGGTGTGCCAAATACTATTGTTTCAGATCGTGATACTAAATTTCTTAGCCACTTTTGGAGATGTTTATGGGCTAAGTTGGGGACTAAACTGCTTTTAGTACTACTTGTCACCCCAAACTGATGGACAAACTGAAGTAGTCAATAGAACATTGTCTACTATGCTTAGGGCTGTTTTGAAGAATAATAAGAAAATGTGGGAAGAATGCTTGCCTCATATTGAATTTGCTTATAATCGTTCATTGCATTCTACTACTAAGATGTGCCCTTTTGAAATTGTGTATGGCTTCCTACCTCGTGCACCTATTGATTTGTTGCCTCTTCCATCTTCGGAGAAGGTTAATTTTGATGCTAAAGAACGTGCTGAATTGATTTTAAAAATGCATGAGTTAACTAAGGAAAACATTGAGCGTATGAATGCTAAATATAAACTTGCTGGAGATAAGGGTAGAAAACATGTTGTCTTTGCACCGGAGATCTTGTTTGGTTACATTTGCGTAAGGACAGGTTTCCTCATTTGCAAAATCAAAGCTAATGCCACGTCTTGATGGTCCATTTAAGGTGTTAGAGAAAATAAATGATAATGCATATAAACTTGAGCTGCCTGCAGATTTTGGGGTTAGTCCCACTTTTAACATTGCAGATTTGAAGCCTTATTTGGGTGAGGAAGATGAGCTTCCGTCGAGGACGACTTCATTTCAAGAAGGGAGGATGATGAGGACATCAATACCATTGTTACACCCACAACCCCTGCTGCTATACATACTTGGACCAATTACTAGAGCTCGCAGACGCCAATTGAATTATCGGTACTTTCGTTTCTTGTAACGATTCCAATGTTCATGAGAATATGATGCTGCCTAAATTGGATACATTTGTTTTGCTTACAAATGAAGGGCCTACCATGGACAAGAAAGATGAACCTTGGAGCAAGTTCAAGCATGGAGATGTTGGCATGCGCAAGGAGAACAAACGGAGTTACAAGTGATGATTCCAGGACTTTGAAGCCACCCTAATGAGTGCATGAGGCCTTGGACGAAATATACAAGATGCCACTTCATAATATTCGTCCATAGGCTATTCTAGGTGCTGCGTCACCTTATTATTGGGCCAGGCCCATGTAATTTCGAAATACTTAAGTATAGGCTGTTTTAGAGTCCGTATGTGTGGGGAAACAAGAGTTAGGGTTGATTTGGACCCCTCCACCAAGGGCCACGAAATTCCCCCTCTTTCTCCATATATACAGCCCTTAGGGCACCGTTTAGACCTTGGGTTTTGTTTAGATTAAAAGTTCGCCATAGCTGCAACTTCACAGCGTGCCGTTTGTGTTCAACGACCGGACAAAGGCGTCCACAGAACCCCACCTTGATCAATAAAGCTTTCATCTTATATTCGCAATATCCAGATTGCAATCTCAGTTTCTTGCTTGTTCTTCGTTTGCTCGCAGGAAACAGGCCCTCGTGGTCGAGTTGATCGTGCTCGGCGTGGTCAATAACCCTCGGAAGTTGGTTTAGCGATTGCTAAGGCGCGACGTCTCAAGACGTTAAGTAGTCGGATCGTCAAGGTCGACTCCCACAGAAACGATAGCCACCATCTCATCGAAACATCGGGACACCTTTGCCTCTATCACTCGGGAATGCAAAGTTTGTTAGCTCTCATAAGATAACCGTCCTTGATGTAATATTGTTCCCAAGAAGTATGCGTCAAACACTTAGCATAAGGAGAAGCAAAAGATGGATCATGCTCATACAAGTCTTTTATATGCTCAAAACCAATAATATTCAACTCAAGTTGAGTGACAAGCATGCATATGCGTGAAAGCACGTCGGCAACTACATTTTGTTTACCCTTAATGTACTTGATCACGTAAGGAAAAGATTCAATGAATTCACTCCATTTGGCATGACGCTTGTTTAATTTAGTTTGACCTTTGAGGTACTTAAGCGTTTCATGATCGGTATGGATGACAAACTCGTGAGGTCTAAGGTAATGTTCCCAAACATGTAGCACACGCACTAAAGCATATAACTCTTTGTCATAAATGGGATAATTAAGTTGAGCACCGGATAGTTTTTCACTAAAATAAGCAATGGCTCATTTTTCTTGCATCAAAACTCCGCCAATTCCGGTACCACTTGCATCACAATGAACCTCAAAAGTTTTGTCAAAATTGGGCAAAGCAAGAATCGGAGCATGAGTAAGCAAAGACTTGAGCTCATCAAAAGCGGTTGATTGCAAAGTTCCCCAAACCAAGGGAGTATTCTTCTTACTCAAAGCATGCAAAGGAGCAGCAATTGTGCTAAATTTTTTCACAAAGCGACGATAAAAACCCGCAAGACCAAGAAGACTTCGCACTTGTTGCAAATTTGTGGGTTGGGGCCAAGTTTTAATTGCTTCAATTTTAGAGTCATCAACTTGGACACCTTTTGAGGAAACTACAAAACCCAAGAAAACCACTTTGTCAACTCCAAAAGTGCATTTTTTCATGTTTGCATAAAGGCTTTCCTTTCGAAGAGTTTGCAACACAGATTTTACATGATTGACGTGCTCTTTCATGGTTTTGCTAAACACAACAATATCGTCGAAGTAAACCTGATAGAGGCGAGGGTGTCCCGATCTTTCGATGAGATGATAACTATCAATTTGGTGGAGACGACTTTGACGATCCGACTACAAACGTGCAAGACGTTGCGCCTTAGCAATCGCTAAACCAATCTCCTGAGGTTACTGACGATGCCGGAAGCACGATCAGCCTGACCACGAAGGTCTATTCCTGCACGCAATCGAAGAACAAGCAAGAATATGATAATGCAATCTGAATATTGCGAATATATATGAAGTATTGATAAACGTGGGGATCCGTAAGCGGTCTTGGCCTGGTCGTGGGACACAAACGAAGTACACGAAGTTGCAATGGCTAACTTTTAACTAAACAAATCCCAAGGAAAAAGCTACTAGATGGATCTACTTATATAGGAGCAAGGGGTGGCAGCCAAGGAGGTGGGAGGACGTCCCAAGGCAGCCTAACACTAACCCTAGGTCGTACAAGTCCAATGGGTCCAAGTGGAGGTGACGTAACACCTTTGTACTTGTAGTTTGACTCGGATTCTGCTGCAGCATCAGATTGTTTCGTCCATAACTCAACACTCCGGACGGATTTTAAGGTGATTCCAATTGGGTTGGAAAATGCACGAAATCTATTTTCCAACAAAAAAAGAATCAACCAATTTGGAGTCCGTATGAAAAAGTTATTGACGTTTTGATTCAGGTATGTCTGTGCAGTCCGAATCTGAGTCCATAACGTGAGAGACTTGGACTCTATCTTCTCTTGGGCCAAAAGTGACGTGAGAGAACTTTTTGAACAGCAGGTAAACATCTCTTTCTCCCTTATCTTCATATGTGGATTGTACAAATGTCCCATACACCTGCAATTAGACACGACACAAAAGTTTGTGAAGTATTTTGTCTGGATGACATAAATAAATTATTGCATAGTTTGCATTAGAAATCACCTCACAAATATACATGTATGCAATATTTTGGTCGTATCCGAGGTAATCATGTCCTCATCATCCTCCCTTCTTGAAAACAAAGCCGTCCTCGGCGTTGCTTAGTCTGAAATATGGCTAACAAAAGAGACAAGGTGTACATGTTGTATATGTATATGTCATCCATTTTTACTTCCCTTGATTTTTGCACATATGACACATGAATAGATGAGTAACTTGCATAGTTCATAAAATCTAAAGCCAAAACATTATCACAAGAAGTAGAAGGCATGAAAATATTACAACTCAGTTTGCACATATAAGTGAAGCTCTTATTCATTTCAAAAGATTGACAATGTTCATCATTAAACCATCCCAACATTGGTGAATAAACCTTACTTGCATCAAGTTTACATGCTACAACATGCTTAAATAAGCAAACATGCAATAAGTCATTCGACACAGAATCATCCCCAAGATTAGAGGTCATATCAAAATGATTAAACATTGATTCTTTTGCATCAATAGTTAATTCAATGGGTGCACTCAAAATTGTTGGTATTTCAGTTGTTTGATCACACGACGCATTCATGATAGTATCAAGATTCTCTAAAATAGGTGATGTGCTCAAATCACCAGTTAACTCAACACATGATGCATTCAAGTTAACTAGGGATGCATCATTCTCATGTGAAGTTATATCATTAATACCTTTATCATTACCTTCTAAAGGCGTAGCTGATGTAGGTACGGGCCTTGATAATGCACCATACACTTGAGATGATGTCGCTCACAATCTGGGGTGGGGCTGCTCTAGTAGGTGCAATGGTGGAGGAACCAACTGACGATGGTGAGCATGAACTGGAATAGTAGTTGTTGTAGTCACCCAATGCATCCTCCTAGCTGTCTCTCAAAGGTACAAGCGAACATACATACCAATAATGGAACGAGGAATATAGTGAAATCTTGCACGGATATCATGGTTCAAACCACCAAAAATCTATTCATTGTATCATCCTCAGATTCTTCTATGTCACAATGATGCATATAAGATTTGAACTCTTTGTAGTAAGCATGAACAGTGTTACTGCCTTGTTTTAATTGTTCAAATTTATGAAGCAATTCACGACGATAGTAAGGAGGAAAAATTGTTGTCTCATTACAGCTTTCAAAAGTTTCCAAGTTGTGGGTTGGTTATCAATGTTTTTCTTACAATGTACACTCCACCAAATGAAGCAAAACCAGTAAATGCTCTAGTGGTAGCTCGTACTCTCTCAAGTTCAGAAAAATCATGGTGACTAAAACTTCTTCTAATTCAAGCTCCCAAGCTAGATAAATAGCAGGATTAAATCTACCCTCAAATGATGGTAAAGACATACCCTGACCATATGCTTGTGTGTGTTGTCCCAACTCTCGCGATGATGAAGATGTGTCCGTCGTCCAAGAACTTCTATCTCCGAACCTGTCATGATTAGTAGAAACAAGAAACAAAATTCGAGAATAATGTTCCTATGAACTACTAGGATGTGGTTGTAAAGTGCTCACAGAAAAGCAAATATCAATATCTTACAAGTTCTTACCATGCGGCGGTGGTGACAGCAACCAGCGGTGTCAAAGAACTCAAGATTGTGTAAAGCGATTGCCGGGGAACGACGATACACGGTGTAGAAATATGTGGAGCTGGGTTGGCTATATATGGTAGCAAAAAATTAGCAATAATCAATTCAAAGATGCAATGTTGAATAAGCGTTCAACGACAGTCTCTGTGCTGGTCCTAGGCTAGACCAGACTAGAGACGCGAGCCTAGAACACTAATGAGGTCACGGCGTAGCACAACTAGCATCAATGAAGGATAATAAGTAGCTCTGGACAGCAAGATATAAGTGAAGATCACAACGGCAGTAAAGATAATGATGAAGAACAACGCCAAGCAGGATATACAACAACTCTCTCTCAATTTTCCTCTTGAAAAGTTTGAGCCAATTTTTTGATATTTTTTTTAAAATAATGCTACTAACTCAAGCTTTCCAATTCAAAAAGAATCACTCAATTCCGAGTTGATATGAGGAGTCAAAAAATTCTAAAACTGGTTTGAAAAACTGGAATAAGCTGTGTTCACGAACTTCGGAGGGCAAAAAGACCTATTTAGGAGCCGATTTTGAGGTGCCAAATATTGAACTTGCTTCTGCAACTATTTAGATGCGGCTCGTCTCTGGCTTTAATTTGAGTACTTGCGGAGCCAAAACGGACTTCGTATGAGGAAGTTATACCTGTTTTACTGAACAGTGCACAAAACACATTCCAATCCGAATTCAGCTACGAGATTGAGTCTAGATAGATCCGAACTTTGTTTTTTTTCCTTCTCTCTTTTCTTTTCTCACACTTATTTTTTATTTTTCTTTCTCTCTTTTTTTTCTCTGACTTTTTTCTTTTACTTTTTTTTCTCTTTTTTTTCTCTCTCCCTCTTTCCAAACAAACTAGATAAGATGCAGATTGGATCAAGTGAAGATGTGAACGATCTCAACTATGATTATGACAATGAATGGTGGGTAGCATGTGGGAAATTGATGGATGGATGGTGGTCAATGGAAGGGATAACGATGCAGCGGCGGCGTGACTAATGTGAACAGAACTCGAAACTCTAAACGAACTAGACACTAAGACCAGCAACTCGACACGACGATGCAACTGATAATTCAATAATGCAAACAATAAAAAGAAACTGCAAAGGCTCAGACTGGCTTGGACAAAGGATGAATAGATCTAACTTTTTTTTGTGGCTTTTTCTTGGACAATAGGTAAGAAAATAAATCTAATCTAGGGACAATTGGAAATTCTCACCGAGCAACCTGAAAACTGATACCACTTGATAGAGGCGAGGGTGTCCCGATCTTTCGATGAGATGATAACTATCGATTTGGTGGAGACGACTTTGACGATCCGACTACAAACGTGCCTGACGTTGCGCCTTAGCAATCGCTAAACCAATCTCCCGAGGTTCTTGACGATGCCGGAAGCACGATCAGCCGACCACGAAGGTCTATTCCTGCACGCAATCGAAGAACAAGCAAGAATATGATAAAGCAATCTGAATATTGCGAATATAAATGAAGTATTGATAAGCGTGGGGATCCGTAAGCGGTCTTGGCCTGGTCGTTGGACACAAACGAAGTACACGAAGTTGCAATGGCTAACTTTTAACTAAACAAATCCCAAGGAAAAAGCTACTAGATGGATCTACTTATATAGGAGCAAGGGGTGGCGGCCAAGGAGGTGGGAGGACGTCCCAAGGCAGCCTAACACTAACCCTAGGTCGTACAAGGCCAATGGGCCCAAGTGGAGGTGACGTAACACCTTTGGACTTGTAGTTTGACTCGGATTCTGCTGCAGCATCAGATTGTTTCGTCCATAACTCAACACTCCAGACGGATTTTAAGGTGATTCCAATTGGGTTGGAAAATGCACGAAATCTATTTTCCAACAAAAAAAGAATCAACCAATTTGGAGTCCGTATGAAAAAGTTATTGACGTTTTGAGTCGTATGTATGCAGCAGTCCGAATCTGAGTCCGAACGTGAGAGACTTGGACTCTATCTTCTCTTGGGCCAAAAGTGACGTGAGAGAACTTTTTGAACAGCAGGTAAACATCTCTTTCTCCCTTATCTTCATATGTGGATTGTACAAATGTCCCATACACCTGCAATTAGACATGGCACAAAAGTTTGTGAAGTATTTTTGTCCTGGATGACATAAATAAATTATTGCATAGTTTGCATTAGAAATCACCTCACAAATATACATGTATGCAATATTTTTGGTCGTATCCAAGGTAATCATGTCCTCATCAAAACCACAACAAAGACTTCAATGTAAGGACGAAGCACATGATGCATAAGACGTACAAAAGTCTCGGGAGCTTCAGAAAGACCCATAGGCATCACTAACCACTCATATAAACCAAATTTGGTTTTGAAAGCAGTTTTCCATTCATCACCCTCTTGTATCGGATTTGATAATAGCCACTTTTAAGATCAATTTTGAGAAAAGTTGGCTCCACTAAGTTCATCAAGCATGTCATCTAAGCGAGGAATTGGATGTCTATATCGAACGGTAATAGCATTGATAGGTCTACAATCGGAACACAAGCGGAAACTTCCATCGGGCTTAGGCACAAGAATAACCGGAATGGCACAAGGGCTTAGGCTTTCACGTACATGGCCGTTGTCGATGAGTTGTTGTACTTGCTGTTGAATCTCCTTGGTTTCTTGAGGTTGACTCGGTATGGAGCTTTGTTTGGTAGAGGCGCTCCGGGATGAGGTCGATTCGATGCTCAATGCCTCGAAGAGGAGGTAGACCCGAGGTAGCTCATCGGGAAAACATCTTGAAATTCCTGCAAAGAGATTGAAACACCAAAGGTAGCTCGTGAATGGTGTTAGTTTTGGTTCTCCATCCTTGCACACAAGGACAAAGTGCATCACACTCAAGGGTTCTCACACACTTCTCTCATCTCACTTTTGGTGGCAAATAAAATGAGGTTTTTCTCTCTAGGCTAAGAGTCGCTCAAATTTGGCTTGTGGCTCTCACTCACTTTTGGGTGGATCACTTTCTCCTCTTTTCTCTATGATGGGTGGCTTGTTTGTCAGCTATCACTTGACTAGGAGACATAGGTCGTAGCACATATTCTTTCCCTTTCATCTTGAAGCTATAGTGATTGGTACGCCCATTGTGTATGACACCACGGTCGAATTGCCATGGTCGACCAAGAAGTAGGTGACAAGCGGTCATTGGAACCACATCACACTCCAAAGTGTCTTCAGATGCACCAATTTTGAAAGAGACTAGGACCGTATGCTCAACTCAGATAGTGCCGAGTCACTTAGCCATTGAACCTTGTAGGGATGCGGTGCTTCCTCTTTACCAATTGGAGCTTGGAGCATAGTTCTTCACTTGCCAAGTTGTGGCAACTACCTCCATCGATGATGACCTTGATGGACCGTCCATTGATGCGGCTTTTGTGTGGAAGATGTGGCATCGTTGGTCTTCTTCTTGTTGATGTTGAAGAGTCAAGACCTTGGAGACAACGAGAGCGGGGCTCGAATCCTCATCACAAAAGACTTGATCATCTTCATCTTCGTTCACTCGCCGGTGCATGGCCACTTGCTCAAGAGCTTCCATCTCCTCTTCACTCATGGAGTCATATGTGCCGTCGTCGTTGAGGATCATGGTGTGCTTGTTGGTGCACTCGTAGTACTTGTGGCCTCGGCCGCCGCAAGTGAAACACTTGAAGGAGCTTGTCTTGATGGTCTCATCGGTCGGAGTAGAGGATGAAGCACGCGGCTTGAGGTTGCTTGTAGTAGGAGGAGGGCGACTTGAACTTGTCGAAGTCTTCTTGTAACTTGACTTGTCGTCGTTTCGTGAAGAGAGCTTGGTTGATGTAGATGTTGGAGGAGTCGTTGAAGCTTGGTTGTTGGAGAAGCCGTAGGTCTTGGATGAGTACTTGGCATACTTGAAGTCATCTTGCACTTAGCGTTCCGCCTTTGTAGCTTGATGCACGAGCTCAATGAGGGATGAGTATGGTTGGAAGTTGGCGATCTTCTTGATGGGATGATTGAGTCCATTCAAGAAACGTGCCATAGTTTGCTCATCATCTTCCTTGACATTGGCTCGAATCATGGCTATCTCCATTTCCTTGTAATATTCTTCAACACTCTTTGTTCCTTGCTTGAGTAGTTGGAGTTTCTTGAAGAGGTCGCGGTTGTAGTAGGTTGGCACAAAACGTGCTCGCATGACATCCTTCATTTGAGCCCAAGTGGTGATTGGAGGTTCACCTCTTGCTTGTCGTCGCTCAATGATTTGTTCCCACCATATGAGCACGTAGTCTTGGAACTCAAGTGATGCCATAGCGATTTTCTTCGCTTCATCGTAGTTGTGCAACCGGAATATTTTGTCAACCTTCAATGCCCATGAGAGGTAGTCTTCGGGGTCATTGCTTCCATTGAACTTGGGCATGGTGAATTTTAGCTTGCCGTAGCGTTGCTATTCATTGTGTTGTTGGCGATGTTGATGATGACGTCCTTGACGTGGATTGTAATCGTCTTCATGTTGCTCTTGGCGCGGAGGAAGACCATTATCAACTTGTCCTTGTTGAACTTGAGGTTGGGGTGGAGCTTGACGAGCTTGTGGAGGGGCTTGAGGAACTTGACGTTGTACATGAGTTTGGTAGTTCCTCTCTTGGATTTCTTCTCGAAGGGCTTCCTCTTGATTGCGCCGTTCGCGATTGCGATGGCGAAGGCTCTACTTGATTCTTGAAGGGCACCTTGCGCCTCAAGAGCTTGCGCTTCACGTTGTTGTTGAAGACGTTGAGCCTTGGCGTCTTGTTCGTCTTGGTGAAGACGTGCTCATTCTTCCTCTTGTTGGCGATGAAGATGTTGTCTTTCTTGAGCTTGAGCAAAAGCCTCTTGGTTTGATTGAGGACGAGGAACTTGATCATCAACTTGCTCTTGTGAATGCTTGTCATGTAGCGGGTTGCGAGATGCATGACGGTCTTGACGAGCGGCACGACGAAGAGTGTTCAAGTAGGTGTACTTGAGTCGTAGAAGGTGTCGCGAAGTGTCGACTCGAGCGGCTCCGTCTTGATGATGAAGAAGTTGAATGATGCCGGTTTCTCATCAAAGCGCGGATCTCGTCCATTCTTGCATCATTCTCTTGCTTGTGAGCCTCGAACTTGTTGTCGAAGTAGTCTCTTGTACGTTGCTCGGAGAGTCGTAAGTCGGTGGCGAGGTTGTCGATGCGGTCGCTCATTGCTTGTTGTTCTTGGTGCAACGCTCGTTGTGCACCAAAGAGGTGGCTCTTGGTGACGTATGAAGACATGTCGTCGTCTTGCTCGATGAAGAGTGGATTGGTAGAAGAACTTGGCCTATCCATCATTCCAAGCAAAATGTGAGTGGTAGTACGGAAAAGAACTTATACCAATGTACCTTTGACCGATGTTGAAAATGAATCAAGTTCACTCAAATGCGGACAATGAAATAGCACTCTTGGTACCGATTCTTGTAGGTTCTCACACCTACACAAATAAAAGCTTATGGTGGAGCTCGGTTAGGATGGTGGCACGAAATTTGATGCAATTGTAAGTGAGACTCAATAAAGTTGGAAATGATTCACAAATTTGCAAATGCAACAAGTAGACCAATAGCAAGATATGGTACACGGAAACACACGCGCAAATAGATAATATGGGGTTATGCAACCAAGGATGAGCCAAAATTTGGAATTCACCAAGATGCTCTTGTTGCACAACACTAGAGAGACGCTAGGACGATTGCACAATAGGCGAATACGAACTTGTGCACAACCTACTAAGCAGAAATGCAACAACTTCTATCCGAAGTATGCTATATGTATGGTGTTTCGATGTGTTGATCCAAGATGATCAAGTATGACAATCTTAATGTTGTATGATGCTATGGTTCTTGCTCATAAGCTCTTTGCTTATCTTTCTCTCTTTGCTTAAACGCTTGATTGGCTCTTTCTCTTTTGAGCTCTTTTTCTCATGCAAAACTTCACGAACCAAGATAGCAATTGTGTAAGCGATGACAACTTTGTGACACACAAGTTGATGGTAAGATATGCACCACTTTGGTATGGTATGTATGCTATGGAGTATGATCACTAATGTGCACAAGTCACGTTGCCGGCAATACTCAATGGCTAGTCTCGATGGGGAAGCAACACAAAGGATGGGTTATGATGGTTATCAATGCAATTGCAAGTAATGTCAAAGGTGTCGACGATGTTACCGTCCTTGGTGAAGATGAGTGGTGGTGATGTTGATGTTGAACCGTACCTAGATAGCCGAAACACAAAAGGATACGGGAAACCCCAACTCAAATTCTCAAGGAAAAAGTTGGCAACATTGTCGGAATTGGTAGTGGGAAAGGCTATGGTGGCGTTATGCGGAAGTGGTGGAGGTGTATGGAAGTGTATGTGGGCACGGGACAAAATTTGGCGAAAGTTAGGCAGTGAACGGGGTGGTGGATGGTAATTGGTCCTACCAGGGGCCGGATTTCCGGGCTGGAAGCCGGATGTCCGGGGCGCTGGATGTCCGGGCTGCACGGGCCGGATGTCCGGGCTCGATGAACACCGCGTGGAGAGGTGGAATCCAGGGAAAAATTCGGGGGATTTTGTGGATGGAAATTGTGGAAATGGTGGTGGAAAGCTAGATCTACCTGCAACACTCGAAATCCACGGATCAAATCCAACAAAACTTCATCACACTAACAAATCACAAAAAAAAATTGGGGCTATTTTTGTGGGGAATTTTCGGAATTAGGACAAAAACAACAAAATCAAGCTAGAAAAAGAGGGGTAGGGGCTCCAATAACGTGATCAACGTGGCTCATGATACCATAGATGATGTAGGGCGGAACCCTACGTGGATGATCTTTCACGTTGGAGCGGATCCTACGGTGATTCACGAAGAACACGCGGAAGAACAAGAGGGAAACACGGGGAAAACGAGAGAGAATTCACTCAACCGACAAGAGATCAATCACACAAGTGCTAGATTATCGATCACATAGAGTGGCACAAGATTCAAGAACAACAAAGGAAAGATACAAACGGTAGCCGTTCTTCTCCGTGAGGAGGCCTTGATGGGGTCCACCCTAGAAGGGGGTCTTGAATCCGCTTGGGGGATCTTCTCCGTAGAGGTCCTGATCTCCGAGGAGAAGTAGCCAAGCGGATGAGCAAAGGCTCTCACACAAGAATATGAGCTAATCCAATGCTAACCCTAGAAAGAGGAAGGGGATGAAGTATATATAGTCTCGGGCGAAGGGTACAAGGACAAGTCCGGAAGCACTGCCTTGCAGGGGGAGGCCGGACGTCCGGGCGTTGGGCCGGATGTCCGGGCCTTCACGAGGCGCCGGATGTCCGGGCTATCAGCCCGGATGTCCGGGCTGGGGCGACCGTTTCTGTTGAATCGGGAGAGGGGCGCCGGATTTCCGGGCTGGGAGCCGGATATCCGGGCTGGGGCGGATGTCCGGGCTTGGACGCCGGATGTCCGGCCCCGAGACTTGGGCAGTTTGGTGCATGTTGAGGTAGAAGCTCCAGGGGCCGGATGTCCGGGGTCAGGGCCGGATGTCCGGGGCCTGGAAAGGGATTTTGCCCGACTCCGTTGGTTCTCTTCGTCCATGGACTTGGCGGATTGTCCACCTTCGCGTGCATCCTCGAGAGGTTCCCCTTGACACCTAATCATGCATAGCATATCGGACTTAGGTAGTAGCCATGTCTCGAGTGGATCATATGGGATATCAATAAGGAAAGAGGTCACCTCGTTCTTGAGAGCTCTAGCTCTAGCTCGTGTCATGGGTCCTCTTGGCTCTTGATGAGACGGTTGTAGGTCCATGGGGATGATCGTGGGATGCTCCGCATCAGTCCGGAAGCAGGCCTTGGAGAGGCAGCATGTCGGTGTACAAAAGTAGGGGCTCTCCTTTTGACCCCTCTACTTGTGCATGGCAGTCAAAACCGCGCCCGCGGCCACACTTGGCAAGACCGAGGAGGGAAGCCGTAGCACAAGGCAACCAGAGCAACGCCAAGACCAGAGACCACAAAGAGCAGTAGGGCGAGGTAGGCTCCCCCGGCAAGGCCCTTGCCGGGGAGGCCTCCGCAGCCCTGGCAACAGCCTTGCCGAAGCAACTTGCCTGACGCCAGCGGAGTGCGCCACCCTTGAGCCCAAGGGTTCCAACACCATCAACCACATTGGAACCAAGGCTCGGGAGGCACCTCCGTGGTGGCAAGCAGATCTTTGTGAAGATCATGAAGTATATAAGATAATATGAGGACCAGAAGACGACGATCCTCGGCGGGATCCTAGCCGAGGAAATCCACAAGACCCCCGGCAAGACCCTTGCCGGGGACGACCACGGTGCCACGGCAAGACCCTTGCCGGGGCCCCGGCAAGGCCCCGCCAAGGCTCCACCGCCGTTCCCATACAGCTGCCAGCCCGACAAGCTGGGCAGGCACCTGCATGGCGACGTGCGGCTTCCAGACCAACTCAGCAAGCACCTGCGTGGTGACATGCAGATCTTCGTCAAGATCCTTCCACCACGCCATCTCAGCAGCCTGCCAGCCTACATGGCACTGCATGCATCGTTGGCCTGGACGCACATCGGAGCGAGACGGAGCGGCGACGGACGGGACATGCCTCGTTGCCATCCCCATTAAAGCAATGGGACACCTAAGGGAGCACATTTAATGCGTCTTGTCCCGTAATGGCAAGCGATAAGCTTGCGCACTGTACACCTTTCCACCTCCTGTGTGCCACTGTGGCAACCCCTTTTTTCCTATAAAAGGAGGCCCAAGGCATCCAGGAGGAGGATTCGGATCTTTTGGGCAACACACACCCCGTAGCTAGCTCCAGAGCTCAAGAACATTCAAATACATGGACCAAAGCAGGACTAGGGTATTACGCGTCTCCGCGGCCCGAACCTGGGTAAACGATCCTTGTGCGGACCACCAGACCAGCTCTTTACACAACCCCGCGCCGCCAACCGTAGAAGGCATCCCAGTGATTCCATAGGTGTCATTTCCCCGACATCTTTGGCGCGCCAGGTAGGGGTCGCAGTTGTGAAAATCTGGTCTAGCAGTTAGTCTAGCAGTTCTTCATTGCCATGGCTCCCAAGAACAAGACGATCACGGCGGTCGGTTCATCGGGAGCCGAACGGCCCGTACCAGTGTGGGTGAGTGGCGGGGCGGACGCGGTCGAAAGCCAAGGCACCGCCCGCGAACACCCGCATCGCTCTGGCAATCAAAGCCGGGCGAGCGGCGTCGTTCGCGCGCGAGACGACGGGCCGCACGCCGCCAAATGCAAAGACGGAGCCGGGCCCCCCGCGGGTGGCGCAGGGCCCTCCAGGGGCGGCGTCGTGCTACCTACGGGCGGCGCGGCGACTTCCAAGACGCCTACGCCGGCGCCCATGACGCGCCCCTCCCAGGTTGTGCGCGATGAGCAGCGTCACCATGCTGGTGACCCTGGGCGCCGCCAGGGAAAGAGTCTTGCGCTTCATTCGCGGGACGTAGAAGGCCAGCATGCACGCCGAGACGCTGGCGAAAATGGCGCACAGCCGCCAGGCCGTGATAGAGCTCCTTCTAACGTGGTTGGAAGTCGGAGCGCGTCACGGCCCACGCAGCTTTCGCTGCCACCCACGCCGGCCGAAGCTTTGGTGCACGCAGTTGCTCCTTGACTTTCCTCCTGCTGCGGAGAAGCTCGACAAGTGGAGAGCCACCATCCGGAGCCTCATTGGCGTTGCCAAAAAAGATGAGCTGCAACCAGCGGGGCCCTCGGGCGGGCGCTCCGTCGAGCCACCCCTTGCAAGTGGTGGAAGGACCGGAGGTGCAGCGGCCACCGTGCACTCTCCTCCTCCACACCAGCCGCCACGGGTGTCTATCCATCGTGATGACGCTTGTGATAACATTTCCATAGCGTCGTCCGACCCGCGGACCCACGGCGACCAGCGCCAAGTTCTTCGGGAGCAAATCCATGAAGACACTCGAACCACCATCAAGCGCCGGCGCGATGCATGCCACCAGTCAGATAGGCGGGAGGGGCCTACTGCGGTCCACCCAGCTCCAGGAGGCGTTGGCGGCCTACCTTGCGAGGTGGGTGGCCCAGCCTTTACCCGTGAGCTACGGCAGTTCCAGTGGCCCTCCCACCGCATGTTCAAGCCCGACGTTGGTGAGAAATACAACAACAAGACCCACCCGTCAGAGTTCCTCAGCATCTACGCCATCGCGATGCAAGTTGCCAGAGCCCGCGACCATAAGGTGCTTGCCAATTACTTCCTATTGGCACTTAAACCCAATGTTATGTCATGGTTGATGCACTTGCCGGCGGATTCCATTTCTTCTTGGTCAGATTCGTGCCATGAGTTCATTGGCGCCTTCACCGGAGGCCACCAAGCTCATGGCCAGCCAAGCGATTTGCATATCATCCCCCAGAAGGAAGATGATACCCTGCGCAAGTACATACAGAGGTTCAGCCGGGTGCAGTACAACCGCAAGATGCGTGATCAGCACATTTCATCAGAATGTGCGCAACCGCAAGATGCGTGAAGAGCTTGCAATGAATAAGGTCAAAGATGTGGCCGAACTCTATGTTCTGGCTGATAGGTGCGCTCGAGCTGAAGAGGGGAGGAAGTACCCCGGCGAGGACGCCGGCGCGGAAACCGACTCCACAGACGAAGGCACAGCCACCCCGACGAAGAAGGGCGGGCTCCGCAACAGGAAGCGCAAGGGCAAGACTGTGCTTGCCGTCGAGGGATCCGAGGACACCGGCACTACCAAGAAGGCCAAGGCAGACGACCCCGGCAAGGAAATTTCTGGGTACGTCGCTTGCCGGGCCTTGGCGGTTGCCGACAAGCCAGGAGGCTCTGACAAGCAATACTGCAAGATCCACCGCACCAAGGGCCACGACCGCCAGAACTGCCGGCAAGTCGAGCTGCTTGCTGAGAAGCAAAAAGCTAAGTATGAGAGGCGGGACAAGGAGAAGGGCCAGGATGGTGCCGAGGGATCTGGCAAGAAGCGTGGCTGATAGAGGCGAGGGTGTCCCGATCTTTCGATGAGATGATAACTATCGATTTGATGGAGATGGCTTTGACGATCCGACTACAAACGTGCACGACGTTGCGCCTTAGCAATCGCTAAACCAATCTCCTGAGGTCACTGACGATGCCGGAAGCACGATCAGCCTGACCACGAAGGTCTATTCCTGCACGCAATCGAAGAACAAGCAAGAATATGATAATGCAATCTGAATATTGCGAATATATATGAAGTATTGACAAACGTGGGGATCCGTAAGCGGTCTTGGCCTGGTCGTTGGACACAAACGGCGAAGTACGGTTGCAATGGCTAACTTTTAACTAAACAAATCCCAAGGAAAAAGCTACTAGATGGATCTACTTATATAGGAGCAAGGGGTGGCGCCCAAGGAGGTGGGAGAACGTCCCAAGGCAGCCTAAAACTAACCCTAGGTCGTACAAGGCCAATGGGCCCAAGCGGAGGTGACGTAAAACCTTTGGACTTGTAGTTTGACTCGGATTCTGCTGCAGCATCAGATTGTTTCATCCATAACTCAACGCTCCGGACGGATTTTAAGGTGATTCCAATTGGGTTGGAAAATGCACGAAATCTATTTTCCAACAAAAAAAGAATCAACCAATTTGGAGTCTGTATGAAAAGGTTATTGACGTTTTGAGTCAGGTATGTCTGTGCAGTCTGAATCTGAGTCCAGAACGTGAGAGACTTGGACTCTATCTTCTCTTGGGCCAAAAGTGACGTGAGAGAACTTTTTGAACAGCATGTAAACATCTCTTTCTCCCTTATCTTGATATGTGGATTGTACAAATGTCCCATACACCTGCAATTAGACATGGCACAAAAGTTTGTGAAGTATTTTTGTCCTGGATGACATAAGTAAATTATTGCATAGTTTGCATTAGAAATCACCTCACAAATATACATGTATGCAATATTTTTGGTCGTATCCAAGGTAATCATGTCCTCATCAGTGGCGGCCAAGGAGGTCGCTGCGGCAAGGATAACCAGGAAGAGAGGCCCGCTCGGGGCCGCGACAAGAAGCAGGATGACGATGATTATGACTAGGACGACGAGTCCGGCGAGCATGAGTTCCAGAAAGCTACGGAGGCCATGTGCGTCGATCGTGGCGCCTTTCTGCATACTTCTCACCGGCAACTCAAGCAGTGGGCGCGTGAGATCGCAGCAGTGGAGCCATCATTCAACGCTCAGAAGCCACTGAAGTGGTCCAGCACGCCTATCATCTTTGACACCGAGGACCACCCTGATCGCTCAACTGCGGTCGGGTGTTTGCCATTGTTGGTTTCATCGATGATACGCAACCTCAAGGTGACCAAGATGCTAGTTGATGGCGAGGCCGGTCTGAACTTGATCTCGCCCGTTGTGATCAAAAGGCTGCAGATTTCTGATGGAGACGTCGAGGAGACGGGCACGTTTCAAGGGGTCAACCCTAGAAGGAGTCAGCCGAAGGGTAAGGTCACGCTGCTTGTGACGTTTGGAGGCGAGTTGAACTACAGGACGGAGAGGATTGTATTTGATGTAGCCGAGATCCCCTTGCCCTACAACAGTGATGCGGAGCATCCTTCGGTTATCCCCATGGACCTTCCATCAACTATCCAAGCTCCAAGTGGACCCATGATGATAGAGGCAAAGGCCGGAGCACGATCAACCTGACCACGAGGGTCTGTTTCCTGCGAGCAAACGAAGAACAAGCAAGAAACTGAGATTGCAATCTGGATATTGCGAATATAAGATGAAAGCTTTATTGATCAAGGTGGGGTTCTGTGACGCCTTTGTCTGGTCGTTGAACACAAACGAAGTACGGAAGTTGCAGCTATGGCGAACTTTTAATCTAAACAAAACCCAAGGTCTAAACGGTGCCCTAAGGGCTGTATATATGGAGGAAGAGGGGGGAATTTCGTGGCCCTTGGTGGAGGGGTCCAAATCAACCCTAACTCTTGTTTCCCCACACATACGGACTCTAAAACAGCCTATACTTAAGTATTTCGAAATTACATGGGCCTGGCCCAATAATAAGGTGACGCAGCACCTAGAATAGCCTATGGACGAATATTATGAAGTGGCATCTTGTATATTTCGTCCAAGGCCTCATGCACTCATTAGGGTGGCTTCAAAGTCCTGGAATCATCACTTGTAACTCCGTTCTTGTTCCCCTTGCATGCCAACATCTCCATGCTTGAACTTGCTCCAAGGTTCATCTTTCTTGTCCATGGTAGGCCCTTCATTTGTAAGCAAAACAAATGTATCCAATTTAGGCAGCATCATATTCTCATGAACATTGGAATCGTTACCAAGAAACGAAAGTACCTGATAATTCAATTGGCGTGCGCGAGCTCTTGTAATTGGTCCAGTATGTATAGCAGCAGGGGTTGTGGGTGTAACAATGGTACTGATGTCCTCATCACATGACAAGAGCAAGAGCTCGTGCTATTCAATCCGAGGTGACATCACTCCTATTCGATATCCCTTTTCCTTCCAGTGAGGCATGGCTACTACCTAAGTCCGAGACACTATGCGTGATCAGGTACAACGTTCAAGCCAAGGAACCAGTTGCTGAAGAAGAAACGACAAGCGTCAACACTCTGGACAGCCCGGAACTTTCGGCCTCCGACGACTTCGACCAGCCCGGGCGTGCCCACTTTCTGGTTAGCCCGGAACCTGCCCGGAACCCGGCCCGGAACTTCCGGCCCCCGGAACTTCCGGCCCGTCCGGACCTTCCGGCCCCCGGAAGCCATCCTCGCTCCACCCGCGTCAACTCTCGGCTTAGGCCGGACCCTGCCCGGAACTTCCGGCACCTGGAACTTTCGGCCTAGCCCGGAACTTCTGGCCCTTCCTGCGTGCAGCCACTTGGGCCGAGGCCCGTGTACCCTTTCGTCCCATAAACTATAAATACTCTCCCACCTCCTCCTAGTTAGGGTTAGCATTGGTTTAGCTCATCTATGGTGTGAGAGCCCTTGCTCATCCACTTGGTACTTCTCCTCGGAGTTCACGACCTCTTCGGAGAAGATCCCCCAAGCGGATTCAAGACCCCTTCAAGGGAAGACCATCAAGACCTCCTCTCGGAGAAGATCGGCTACTCGTGTATCTTTACCTTTGTTGATTTTGAATCTTGTCCTAGCTTATGTGTTCGGTGATCTAGCCCTTGTGTAATCAAAACTTGTCGGTTTAGTGTTCCTCTTGTGTGTGTTCCCTTGTGTTCTTCCGCCCGTTCATCGTATTTCCCCGTAGGATCCCCTCCAAACGTGAAAGATCTCCGATTAGGGTTCCACCTTACATCATATGGTATCATGAGCCACGTTGATCACGTTTTTGGAGCCCCTACCCCGTGTTTTCTAGCTTGATTTTGTTGTTTTCGTCCTAATTCCGAAAATTCCCCACCAAAATAGCCCCAATTTTTTTGTGATTTGTTGGTATGATGAAGTTTTGTTGGATTTGATCCGTGGATTTACTTTGCTTCGAGTGGATCTAGCATCCCTACCTTTCTTTCCTTCTAATTCCTTCTTTTCCCCTAAGCATTTGGGTTTTGCCCCCAATTTTTCCGCCCAAACCCTCGATCCCGAAGTTCCTGTTCTTGGCAGATTCCCGACCCCCGGAACTTCCGGCCCAGCCCGGAACTTCCGGCCCAGCCCGGAACTTCCGGCCTAGACAGAAAGGTCGCGCACCTTCGGTGACCCCCGCTTCTTCGGCAACTTCGACAACGGTGCAGCGGCATCTTCGCCAACGTACTGAAGATCGTGCATCACATCATCGTCCACATTCGCATCCGTTTGGAACCTCGACCGTAAGCAAGGACGGTAATCTCGACGACATCTTTGTCCAAACCTTGCCTTCGCATTGATAAACATCATAGCCATCTTTTGCGTTGCTTACCCATCGAGACTAGCCATTCAGTATTACAGGCAATGTGACTTGTGCACATTAGTGATCATACTCCATAGCATACATACCATACCACCGTGGTGCATATCTTGGGATCCATTTGTGTGTCACAAAGTTGTCATGGCATACACAAGTGCTATCTTGGTTAGTGAAGTTTTGCATGAGAAAAGAGCTCAAAAGTGAAAGAGCCACCCAAGCTTTTAAGCAAAGAGGAAAGATAAACAAAGAGCTTATGAGCAAGAACCATAGCATCATACTATATTAAGATTGTCATATTGGATCATCTTGGATCATAGCACCAAAATACCATACATATAGCATACATGGGATAGAGATAGTTGCATTTTTGCCTAGTAGGTTGTGCACAAGTTCCGTATCCGCCTATTATGCAATCGTGCTAGCGTCTCTCTAGTATTGTGCAACAAGAGCATTTTTGTGGATTCCACATTTTCGCTCACTTTTGGCTTGCACAATCCCACTTATGTATTTGCGAGTGTGTTTCCGTGTACCCCTACTTGCTTGGTCAACTTGTTGCATTTGCAAATTTGTGAATCTTTTCCAACATTATTGAATCTCACTTACAATTGCATCAAATTTTGTGCCACCATCCTCACCAAGCTCCACCATAAGCTTTTTATTTGTGTAGGTGTGAGAAACGACAAGGATTGGTACCAATAGTGCTATTTCATTGTCCGCATTTGGGTGAACTTGATTCATCATCAACATCGGTCAAAGGTACATTGGTATAAGTTCTTCTCCTTCTACCACTCACATATTTTGCTTGGAATATGGATAGGCCAAGTACCTCTACCAACCCACTCTTCATCGAGCAAGACGATGACATGTCTTCATTCGTCACCAAGAGCCACCTCTTTGGTGCACAACGAGCGTTACATCAAGAGCAACAAGCAATGAGCGACCGCATCGACAACCTCGCCACCGACTTGCGACTCTCCGAGCAACGTACAAGGGATTACTTCGACACCAAGTTCGACGCGCACAAGCAAGAGAATGATGCAAGAATGGACGAGATCCGCACCTTGATGAGGAACCGACATCATTCCAATTCGTCATCATCAAGACGGAGCCGCCCGAGTCGACACTCCGACGACACCTTCTACGACTCAAGTACACCGTCATCGAACACCCTTCGACGAGCCGCGCGTCAAGACCGTCATGCATCTCGCAACCCGCTACATGACAAGCATTCACAAGAGCAAGTCGATGAGAAAGTTCACCGTCCTCAATCAAATCAAGCCGCTTTTGCAGAAGCTCAAGAACGACAACGACTAAGGCGCCAAGAGGAAGAACGAGCGCGTCTACATCAAGACGAACAAGATGCAGAGGCTCAACGCCTACAACAACAACGACGAGAAGCGCAAGCTCTTGAGGTGCAACGTGCCCTTCAAGATTCATGTCGAGCCATCGCCAACCGCAATCTCGAACGGCGCAATCAAGAGGAAGCCCTTCGAGAAGAAATCCAAAAGAGGAACTACCAACCACGTGTGCAACGTCAAGTCCCTCAAGCTCCTCAACAAGCTCGTCAAGCTCCACCTCAACCTCAAGTTCAACAAGAGCAAGTTGATCATGGACTTCCTCCACACCAAGAGCAACAAGAAGATGATTGTCATCCACGTCAAGGGCATCATCATCCTCGACCACAACAAAATGAAGAGCACCGATATGGAAAGCTCAAATTCACCATGCCCAAGTTCAACGGAAGCAATGACCCCGAAGAGTACCTCTCATGGGCATTAAAGGTCGACAAAATCTTTCGTTTGCACAACTATGAGGAAGAGAAGAAGATCGCTATGGCCTCACTTGAGTTCCAAGACTATGTCTCATATGGTGGGAACAAATCATTGAGCGACAACAAGCAAGAGGTGAACCTCCAATCACCACTTGGGCTCAAATGAAGGATGTCATGAGAGCACGTTTTGTGCCAACCTACTACAACCGCGACCTCTTCAAGAAACTCCAACTTCTCAAGCAAGGAACAAAGAGTGTTGAAGAATACTACAAGGAAATGGAGATAGCCATGATTCGAGCCAATGTGAAGGAAGATGATGAGCAAACAATGGCACGTTTCTTGAATGGACTCAATCATCCCATCAAAGAAGATCGCCGACTTCCAACCGTACTCCACTCTCATTGAGCTCGTGCATCAAGCTACAAAGGCGGAACGTCAAGTGCAAGATGACTTCAAGTACGCCAAGTACTCGTCCAAGCCCTACGGCTTCTCCAACAACCAATCTTCAACAACTCCTCCAACATCTACATCAACAAAACCTTCTACAAGCAACGACGACAAGTCAAGTTACAAGAAAACTTCGACAAGTTCAAGTCGTCTTCCTCCTACTACGAGCAACTTCAAGCCGCGTGCTTCATCATCTACTCCAAACGATGAGACCGTCAAGACAAGCTCCATCAAGTGTTTCACTTGCGGCGGCCGAGGCCACAAGTCATATGAATGCACCAACAAGCGCACCATGATCCTCAACGACGATGGCACCTATGACTCCATGAGCGAAGAGGAGATGGAAGCTCTTGAGCAAGTGGCCATGCACCGGCGAGTGAACGAAGATGAAGATGATCAAGTCTTTTGTGATGAGGATTCGAGCCCCGCTCTCGTGGTCTCCAAGGTCTTAACTCTTCAACATCAACAAGAAGACGACCAAAGATGCCACATCTTCCACACAAAGGCCGGCATCAAGGGAAGATCTGTCAAGGTCATCATCGACGGAGGTAGTTGCCACAACTTGGCAAGTGAAGAACTATGCTCCAAGCTTCAATTGGTCAAGAGGAAGCACCCGCATCCATACAAGGTTCAATGGCTAAGTGACTCCGGAACTATACGAGTCGAGCATACGGTCCAAGTCTCCTTCAAAATCGGTGCATATGAGGACACTTTGGAGTGTGATGTGGTCCCAATGACCGTTTGCCACCTCCTTCTTGGTCGACCATGGCAATTCGACCGGGGTGTCTTCCACAATGGGCGCACCAATCACTATAGCTTCAAGATGAAAGGGAAGGAATATGTGCTACGACCTATGTCTCCTAGTCAAGTGTTAGCCGACAAGCAAACCACCCGTCACGGAGAAAAGAGTGAGAAAGTGATACACCAAAAAGTGAGTGAGAGCCACAAGCCGAACTTGAGCGCCTCTTCCCCTAGAGAGAAAAACCTCATCCTATTTGCCACCAAAAGTGAGATGAGAGAAGTGTGTGAGAACCCATCTAGTGTGATGCACTTTGTTCTTGTGTGCAAGGATGGAGAGCCAACAACTAACACCTCTCATGAGCTCCCCTTAGTGTTTCAATCTCTTTTGCAGGAATTCCAAGATGTTTTCCCCGATGAGCTACCTCCGGGTCTACCTCCTCTTCAAGGCATTGAACATCGAATCGACCTCATCTCCGGAGCGCCTCTACCAAACAAAGCTCCATACCGAGTCAATCCGGAAGAAACCAAGGAAATTCAACGACAAGTACAACAACTCATCGACAATGGTCATGTACGTGAAAGCTTAAGCCCTTGTGCCGTTCCCGTTATACTTGTGCCTAAACCCGATGGAAGTTTCCTCTTGTGTTCCGATTGTAGACCTATATATGCTTGATGAACTTAGTGGAGCCAACTTTTTCTCAAAAATTGATCTTAAAAGCGGCTATTATCAAATTCGCATACAAGAGGGTGATGAATGGAAAACTGCTTTCGAAACCAAATTTGGCTTGTATGAGTGGTTAGTGATGCCTATGGGTCTATCGGAGGCTCCCGGTACTTTCGTGCGTCTTATGCATCATGTGCTTCGCCCTTATATTGGAGTCTTTGTTGTGGTTTACTTCGACGATATTCTCGTGTTTAGCAAAACCATGAAAGAACATCTTGATCATGTTAGGGCTGTTTTGCAAACCCTTCGCAAGGAAAGTCTTTATGCAAACATGAAAAACTAGCAATTGCATATTTTAGTGAAAAACTCTCTGGTGCTCAATTTAACTATCCCATCTATGACAAGGAAATATATGCTCTAGTGCGTGTGCTACATGTTTGGGAACATTACCTTAGACCTCATGAGTTTGTCATCCATACCGATCATGAAACGCTTAAGTACTTAAAAGGTCAAACTAAGTTGAACAAGCGTCATGCCAAATGGAGTGAATTTATTGAATCTTTTCCTTATGTCATCAAATACATTAAGGGTAAGGAAAATTTAGTTGCCGATGCACTTTCACGCATATGCACGCTTGTCACTAAATTTGAGTTGAATGTTATTGGCTTTGAACACATAAAGGACTTGTATGCTAACGACCCATCTTTTGCTATTCCTTATGCTAAGTGTTTGACGCATACGTCTTGGGAACAATATTATATCAATGATGGTTATCTTATGAGAGCTAACAAACTACGCATTCCCGAGTCTTCTCTTCGTTTGCTCCTTTTGCAAGAGGCTCATGGAGGCGGACTCATGGGACACTTTGCACGCGACAAGACATTCGCCACGCTCACCAAGAACTACTTTTGGCCCAAGATGTTCCGCGACGTCTCACGCTTCACCAACCATTGTTCTATATGTCGCAAAGCTAAGTCTAAAGCTCAATCTCATGGTCTTTACATGCCTCTTCCTATTCCCTATCAACCTTGGGAAGACATTAGCATGGATTTTGTACTTGGTTTGCCTAGAACTCAAAATGGAAAGGATTCCGTGTTTGTTGTTGTGGATAGATTTTCCAAGATGGCACATTTCATTCCTTGCAACAAGATAGACGATGCTTCACATATTGCTAATCTTTTTTGTAGGGAAATCTTGCGACTCCATGGAGTACCAAAGATAATCGTCTCCGATCGTGACGTCAAGTTCTTGAGTTACTTTTGGAAGACCCTATGCGCCAAGCTCGGAATTCAGCTCTTGTTCTCATCCGCATACCATCCTCAAACTGACGGCCAAACGGAGGTGACGAACCGCACCCTCTCCACTCTTGATGCGGAGCATCCCACGATCATCCCCATGGACCTACAACCGTCTCATCAAGACCCAAGAGGACCCTGAAGGAAATATGCCCTAGAGGCAATAATAAATGTTATTATTTATTTCCTTATATCATGATAAATGTTTATTATTCATGCTAGAATTGTATTAACCGGAAACATAATACATGTGTGAATACATAAACCTACAGAGTGTCACTAGTATGCCTCTACTTGACTAGCTCGTTAATCAAAGATGGTTATGTTTCCTAACCATGAACAAGGAGTTGTTATTTGATTAATGGGATCACATCATTGGTTGAATGATCTGATTGACATGACCCATTCCATTAGCATAGCACCTGATCGTATAGTTTGTTGCTAGTGCTTTTCTTCATGACTTATACATGTTCCTATGACTATGAGATTATGCAACTCCGTTTGCCGAGGAACACTTTGGGTGCTACCAAACGTCACAACGAATCGGGTGATTATAAAGGTACATTACAGGTGTCTCCGAAGGTACATGTTGGGTTGGCATATTTGAGATTAGGATTTGTCACTCCGATTGTCGGAGAGGTATCTCGGGGCCCTCTCGGTAATGCACATCACATAAGCCTTGCAAGCATTGCAACTAAAGGTGTTAGTTGTGAGATGATGTATTACGGAACGAGAAAAGAGACTTGCCAAGATGTGAGATTGAACTAGGTATTGGATGCCGACGATCGAATCTCGGGCAAGTAACATACCGATGACAAAGGGAACAACGATGTTGTTATGCGGTCTGACCGATAAAGATCTTCGTAGAATATGTAGGAGCCAATATGGGCATCCAGGTCCCGCTATTGGTTATTGACCGAGAGGTGTCTCACCATGTCTACATAGTTCTCGAACCCGTAGGGTCCGCACGCTTAAAGTTTCGATGGCAGCTTATTATGAGTTTATATGATATTGATGTACGAAGGTTGTTCGAGTCCGGATGAGATCACGGACATGACGAGGAGTCTCGAAATGGTCGAGACATAAAGATTGATATATTGGAAGCCTATATTTGGACTCGGAATCACTCCGGGTGAAATTGGGAATTTTACGAGTACCGGGGTTACCGAACCTCCCGGGAGTCAATGGGCCTTGATGGGCCTTAGTGGGAAAGAGAAAAGGGGCCCTATAGCTGGCGCAGCCTTCCCCTTCCCTAGTCCTATTAGGATTAGGAGAAGGGGTGGCGCCTCTCTCCCTCTCCCTTGGTCAAACCCTAGTTGGACTAGGATTTGGGGGAATCCTACTCCTAGTAGGAGTAGGACACCCTGTGCGCGCCTCCCTCCTGCCGGCCAGCCCCTCCCTTCCCTCCTTTATATACTGAGGGGGGGCACCCCATGACACACAAGTTGATCGATTAGATCGTTCCTTAAGCCGTGTGCGTGCCCCTTCCACCAGATTACACCTCGATCATACCGTGGCGGAGCTTAGGCGAAGCCCTGCGTCGGTGGAACATCATCATCGCCACCACGCCGTCGTCTTGACGAACTCTCCTCGACACTCGGCTGGATCGGAGTTCGAGGGACGCCATCGAGCTGAACGTGTGCGTAACTCGGAGGTGCCGTCGTTCGGTGCTTGGATCGGTCGGGTCGTGAAGACGTCGACTACATCAACAGCGTTGTTATAACGCTTCCGCTTTCGGTCTCACGAGGGCGTGGACAGACACTCTTCCTCTCGTTGCTATGCCATCACCATGGTCTTGCGTGATCGTAGGAAAATTTTGAAATTACTACGTTCCCCAACAAAGGTATCCGAGCCTGGTTTTATGCGTTGATGTCATATGCACGAGTAGAACACAAGTGAGTTGTGGGCGATACAAGTCATACTACCTACCAGCATGTCATACTTTGGTTCAGCGGTATTGTGAGATGAAGCGGCCGGACCGACATTACGCGTGACGCTTACGCGAGACTGGTTTCACCGCTGTGAGCACTCGTTGCTTAAAGGTGACCGCGGGTGTCTGCTCTCTCACTTTAGTTGAACTGAGTGTGGCTACGCCCGTCCTTGAGAAGGTTAAAACGGAGTCTATTTGACGAAGTATCGTTGTGGCTTTGATGCGTAGGTAAGAACGGTTCTTGCTCAGCCCGTAGCAGCCACGTAAAACTTGCAACAACAAAGTAGAGGACGCCTAACTTGTTTTTGCAGGGCATGTTGTGATGTGATATGGTCAAGACATGATGCTATATTTTATTGTATGAGATGATCATGTTTTGTAACCGAAGTTATCGAATCGGGCAGAGCCATATGGTTGTCGCTTATTGTATGAGATGCAACGCCATGTAATTGCTTTACTTTATCACTAAGGAGTAGCGATAGTCGAGAAGCAATAGTTGGCGAGACGACAATGATGCTACGATGGAGATCAAGGTGTCGCGCCGTGACGATGGTGATCATGATTTGCTTCGAGATGGAGATCACAAGCACAAGATGATGATGGCCATATCATATCACTTATATTGATTGCATGTGATGTTAATCCTTTATGCATCTTATTTTGCTTTGATTGACGGTAGCATTATAAGATGATCCCTTACTAAATTATCAAGAAGTGTTCTCCCGAGTATGCACCGCTATGCGAAAGTTCTTCGTCTTTGAGACACCACGTGATGATCGGGTGTGATAGGCTCTACGTTCAAATACAACGGGTGCAAAACAGTTGCGCACGCGGAATACTCAGGTTATACTTGACGAGCTATGCATATAAGATATGACCTCGGAACACGGAGACCGAAAGGTCGAGCGTGAATCATATGGTAGATATGATCAACATATTGATGTTCACCATTGAAACTACTCCATCACACGTGATGATCGGTCATGGTGTAGTTGAAATGGATCACGCAATCACTTAGAGAATTGGAGGGATATTTTTCTAAGTGGGAGTTCTTAAGTAATATGATTAATTGAACTTAAATTTATCATGAACTTAGTACCTGATAGTATCTTGCTTGTCTATGATGTGTAGATAGATGGCTCGTGCTGTTGTTCCGTTGAATTTTAATGCGTTCCTTGAGAAAGCAAAGTTGAAAGATGATGGCAGCAATTACACGGATCGGGTCCGTAACGAGGATTATCCTTATTGCTGCACGGAAGAATTACGTCCCGGAAGCACCGTTAGGTGCCGTGGCCTGGTGCAAGGGCTGCGCCGAAGTTGTGAACGTCTGGCAAAGCAAAGTGATGACTACTCTATAGTTCAATGTGCCATGCTTTACGGCTTAGAACCGGACTTCAACGTCGTTTTGAACACCATGGAGCATATGAGATGTTCCAGAGTTGAAGTTAATATTCCAAGCGAATGCCCGGATTGAGAGATATGAAGTCTCCAATAAGTTCTATAGCTGTAAGATGGAGGAGAATGGTTCTGTCGGTGAGCATATACTCGTAATGTCCGGATATAACAATCACTTGATTCAACTGGGAGTTAATCTTCCGGATGATTGCGTCATTGATGTAATTCTCCAATCATCGCCACCAAGCTACAAGAGCTTCGTGATGAACTATAATATGCAAGGGATGACCAAAACTATGCCCGAGCTCTTCGCGATGCCGAAAGTCATGGAGGTAGAAATCAAAAAGGAGCATCAAGTGTTGATGGTTAACAAAACCACTAGTTTCAAGAAAAGGGCAAAGGAAAGAAAAGGAAACTTCAAAAGAGCAGCAAGCAAGTTGCTGATCAAGAGAAGAAACCCAAGTCTGGTCCTAAGCACAAACCGAGTGCTTCTATTGCAAGCAGGCTGGTCACCGAAGCGGAACTGCCCCAAGTATTTGGCGGATAAGAAGGATGGCAAGGTTAACAAAGGTATATGTGATATACTTGTTATTGATGTGTACCTTACTAATACCGCAGAGCACTGGTATTTGATACTGGTTACTTGCTAATATTTGCAACTCAAACAGGGCTACGGATTGCGAAGATTGGCTAAGGACGAGGTGACGATCTTGCGTGGGAAATGGTTCCAAAGTCGATGTGATCGCAATCGCACGCTACCTCTACATCTACCTTCGGATTAGTATTAGACCTAAATAATTGTTATTTAGTACCATCGTTGAGCATGAACATTATATCTGGATCTTGTTTGATGCGAGACGGTTATTCATTTAAATCGAGAGAATAATGGTTGTTCTATTTATATGAATAATATCTTTTATGGTCATGCACCATTGAAGAATGGTTTGTTTTACTTAATCTTGATAGTAGTGATACACATATTCATAATGTTGAAACCAAAAGATGCAGAGTTGATAATGATGGTGCAACTTATTTGTGGCACTTGCCGTTTAGGTCATATCGGTGTAAAGCGCATGAAGAAACTCCATGCTTGATGGACTTTTGGAGTCACTTGATTATGAATCACTTGGCACTTGCGAACCGTGCCTTATGGGCAAGATGACTAAAACACCGTTCTCCTGAACTATGGAGAGAGCAACAGATTTATTGGAAATCATACATACCGATGTATGTGGTCCAATGAATGTTGAGGCTCGTGGCGGATATCGTTATTTTCTCACCTTCACAGATGATTTGAGCAGATATGGGTATATCTACTTAATGAAACACAAGTCTGAAACATTTGAAAAGTTCAAAGAATTTCAGAGTGAAGTGGAAAATCATCGTAACAAGAAAATAAAGTTTCTGCGATCCGATCGTGGAGGAGAATATTTGAGTTACGAGTTTGGCCTACATTTGAAACAATGCGGAATAGTTTCGCAACTTACGCCACCGAACACCACAACGTAATGGTGTGTCCGAACGTCAGAATCGTATTTTATTAGATATGGTGCGATCTATGATGTCTCTTACTGATTTACCGCTATCGTTTTGGGGTTATGCTTTAGAGACGGCTGCATTCACTTTAAATAGGGCACCATCTAAATCCGCTGAAGCGACGCCTTATGAACTGTGGTTTGGCAAGAAACCAAAGTTGTCGTTTTTGAAAGTTTGGGGCTGCGATGCTTATGTGAAAAAGCTTCAACCTGATAAGCTCGAACCCAAATCGAGAAATGTGTCTTCATAGGATACCCAAAGGAGACAGTTGGGTACACCTTCTATCACAGATCCGAAGGCAAGATTTTTGTTGCTAAATTGAAACTTTCTAGAGAAGGAGTTTCTCTCGAAAGAAGTGAGTGGGAGGAAAGTAGAACTTGATGAGATAATCTGTATCTACTCCCTTATTGAGAAGTAGTACATCACGTAAAACAGTTTCGTGACACCTACACCAAATAGGGAGGAAGCTAATGATGATGATCATGAAACTTCAGATCAAGTTTCTACAGAACTCAGAGATCAACCAGAGCAAGATCCGCACTGAGTGGTACGGTAATCCTGTTTTGGAAGTCATGTTCTTTGGAACATGATGAACCTCGAACTATGAAGAAGCGATGGTGAGCCCAGATTCCACAAAATGGCTTGAGGCCATGAAATCTGAGATGGGATCCATGTATGAGAACAAAGTGTGGACTTTGGTTGACTTGCCCGATGATCGGCAAGCAATTGAGAATAAATGGATCTTCAAGAAGAAGACCGACGCTGATGGTAATGTTATCGTCTATAAAGCTCGACTTGTTGCAAAAGGTTTTCGACAAGTTCAAGGGGTTGACTACGATGAGACTTTCTCACCCGTAGCGATGCTTAAGTCCGTCCGAATCATGTTAGCAATTGCCGCATTTTATGATTATGAAATTTGGCAAATGGATGTTAAAACTGCATTCTGAATGGATTTACGGAAGAAGAGTTGTATATGATGCAACCGAAGGTTTTGTCGATCCAAAGGAGCTAACAAAGTGTGCAAGCTCCAGCGATCCATTTATGGACTGGTGCAAGCCTCTCGAGTTGGAATAAACGTTTTGATAGTGTGATCAAAGCATTTGGTTTTATCTGAGACTTTTGGAGAAGCTTTGTATTTACAAGAAAGTGAGTGGAGCTCAGAGCATTTCGATATTATATGTGGATGACATATTATTGATCGGAAATGATATAGAATTTCTGGATAGCATAAAGGGATACTTGAATAAAAGTTTTTCGATGAAAGACCTCGGTGAAGCTGCTTACATATTGGGCATTAAGATCTATAGAGATAGATCAAGACGCTTAATAGGACTTTCACAAAGCACATACCTTGATAAAGTTTTGAAAAAGTTCAAAATGGATCGAGGCAAAGAAAGGGTTCTTGCCGGTATTACAAGGTGTGAAGTTGAGTAAGACTCAATGCCCGACCACCGCAGAAGATAGAGAGAAAATGAAAGATGTTCCTATGCTTCAGCCATAGGCTCTATCATGTATGCAATGTGTGTACCAGACCTGATGTGTGCCTTGTCAGTAAGTTTAGCGGCAGTACCAAAGTAATCCAGAGTGGATCATCGGACAGCGGTCAAGAACATCCTTAAGTACTTGAGAAGAACTAAGGATATGTTTCTCATTTATGGCGGTGACAAAGAGCTCGTCAGAACGGTTACGTCGATGCAAGCTTTGACACTGATCCGACGATTCTAAATCGCAAACCGGATAATGTATTTACATTAAACGGTGGAGCTGTCACCGGTGCAGTTCCAAACAAAGCGTCGCTATGGATCTACATGTGAAGTTGAGTACATAGCTGCTTCGAAGCAGCTAATGAAGGAGTCTGGATGAAGGAGTTCATAACCGATCTAGGTGTTGTACCTAGTGTATCGGGTCCAATGAAAATCTTTGTGACAATATCGGTGCAATTGCCTTGGCAAAGGAATCCAGATTTCACAAGAGAACCAAGCACATCAAAAGACGCTTCAACTCCATCCGGATTTGGTCCGTGGGAGACATAGAGATATGCAAGATACATACGGATCTGAATGTTGCGACCCGTTGACTAAGCCTCTTCCACGAGCAAAACATGATCAGCACCAAGACTCCATGGGTGTTAGAATCATTACTGTGTAATCTAGATTATTGACTCTAGTGCAAGTGGGAGATCAAGGAAATATGCCCTAGAGGCAATAATAAATGTTATTATTTATTTCCTTATATCATGATAAATGTTTATTATTCATGCTAGAATTGTATTAACCGGAAACATAATACATGTGTGAATACATAAACCTCAGAGTGTCACTAGTATGCCTCTACTTGACTAGCTCGTTAATCAAAGATGGTTATGTTTCCTAACCATGAACAAGGAGTTGTTATTTGATTAATGGGATCACATCATTGGTTGAATGATCGATTGACATGACCCATTCCATTAGCATAGCACCTGATCGTATAGTTTGTTGCTAGTGCTTTTCTTCATGACTTATACATGTTCCTATGACTATGAGATTATGCAACTCCGTTTGCCGAGGAACACTTTGGTGCTACCAAACGTCACAACGAATCGGGTGATTATAAAGGTACATTACAGGTGTCTCCGAAGGTACATGTTGGGTTGGCATATTTCGAGATTAGGATTTGTCACTCCGATTGCCGGAGAGGTATCTCGGGCCCTCTCGGTAATGCACATCACATAAGCCTTGCAAGCATTGCAACTAAAGGTGTTAGTTGTGAGATGATGTATTACGGAACGAGAAAAGAGACTTGCCAAGAACGAGATTGAACTAGGTATTGGATGCCGACGATCGAATCTCGGCAAGTAACATACCGATGACAAAGGGAACAACGATGTTGTTATGCGGTCTCGACCGATAAAGATCTTCAGAGAATATGTAGGAGCCAATATGGGCATCCAGGTCCCGCTATTGGTTATTGACCGAGAGGTGTCTCGGTCATGTCTACATAGTTCTCGAACCCGTAGGGTCCGCACGCTTAAAGTTTCGATGATGCTTATTATGAGTTTATATGATATTGATGTACCAAGGTTGTTCGAGTCCCGGATGAGATCACGGACATGACGAGGAGTCTCAAATGGTCGAGACATAAAGATTGATATATTGAAGCCTATATTTGGACTCGGAATCACTCCGGTGAAATTGGGAATTTTACCGAGTACCGGGGTTACTGGAACCTCCCGGGAGTCAATGGGCCTTGATGGGCCTTAGTGGGAAAGAGAAAAGGGGCCCTATAGCTGGCGCAGCCTTCCCCCTTCCCTAGTCCTATTAGGATTAGGAGAAGGGGTGGCGCCTCTCTCCCTCTCCCTTGGTCAAACCCTAGTTGGACTAGGATTTGGGGGAATCCTACTCCTAGTAGGAGTAGGACACCCCGGTGCGCCTCCCTCTGGCCGGCCAGCCCCTCCCTTCCCTCCTTTATATACACTGAGGCAGGGGCACCCCATGACACACAAGTTGATCGATTAGATCGCCCTTGCCGTGTGCGGTGCCCCTTCCACCAGATTACACCTCGATCATACCGTAGCGGAGCTTAGGCGAAGCCCTGCGTCGGTGGAACATCATCATCGCTACCACGCCGTCGTCTTGACGGAACTCTCCTCGACACTCGGCTGGATCGGAGTTCGAGGGACGCCATCGAGCTGAACGTGTGCGTAACTCGGAGGTGCCGTGCGTTCGGTGCTTGGATCGGTCGGGTCGTGAAGACGTCGACTACATCAACAGCGTTGTTATAACGCTTCGCTTTCGGTCTACGAGGGTACGTGGACAGACACTCTTCCCTCTCGTTGCTATGCCATCACCATGGTCTTGCGTGATCGTAGGAAAATTTTTGAAATTACTACGTTCCCCAACAGACCCATGACACGAGCTAGAGCTAGAGCTCTCGAGAATGAGGTGACCTCTTTCCTTATTGATATCACATATGATCCACTCGAGACATGGCTACTACCTAAGTCCGATATGCTATGCATGATTAGGTGTCAAGGGGAACCTCCGGAGGAGGCACGTGAAGATGGACAAGCCGCCAAGTACAAGGAGGAAGAACCACGACGAGAGGAACCGGAGGAGCCTGCCCAGCCCGGACATCCGGCCCCATGCCCCGGACATCCGGCTCTTCCTAACGCTCCGGATATCCGGCCCCGTCGCCCGGAAATCCGGCCCTCCCCATCACCGAATGCACCTGAGATACCCAGACCAGCCCGACATCCGCCTCTCCGCCGGACATCCGGCCCGTCCAAGCCGGATATCCGGCTCCCACCCGAAATCCGCGCCTCCCGTTCTCTGCTGAACGGCCGCTCTAGCCGGACATCCGGCTGAGAGCCCGACATCCGGCGCCTCGCGAGGTCCGGACATCCGCCCGACGCCTGGACGTCCGGCCTCCCCTCATGCAGCAGTGTCTCGAGGCCATGTCCCTTGTACCCTTCGCCGAGACTATATATACTTGATCCCTCCTCTTTCTAGGGTTAGCTTTGGATTAGCTCATGTTTAGGTGAGAGAGCCTTTGCTCATCCACTTGGCTACTTCTCCTCGGAGATCAGGACCTCTACGGAGAAGATCCCCAAGCGGATTCAAGACCCCTTCTAGGGTGGACCCCATCAAGACCTCCTCTCTGAGAGAAGAACGGCCACTCGTGTATCCTTACCTTTGTTGTTCTTGAATCTTGTGCCACTCTATGTGATCGATAATCTAGCACTTGTGTGATTGGTTTCTTGTCGGTTGAGTGAATTCTCTCTCGTTTTCTCCGTGTTTCCCTCTTGTTCTTCCGCGTGTTCTTCGTGATTCCCCGTAGGATCCGCTCCAACGTGAAAGATCGCCCACGTAGGGTTCCGCCCTACATCATCTATGGTATCATGAGCCACGTTGATCACGTTATTGGAGCCCCAACCCCTCTTTTTCTAGCTTGATTTTGTTGTTTTTGTCCTAATTTCGAAAATTCCCCACAAAAATAGCCCCCCAAAATTTTTTGTGATTTGTTAGTGTGATGAAGTTTTGTTGGATTTGATCCGTGGATTTCATGTGTTGCAGGTAGATCTAGCTTTTCCCCACCTTTTCCCCAATTTTCATCCACAAAATCGCCCAAATTTGACCGGTTTGACCTATTCCCATGGTGTTCTTCGTGCGGACGTCTGCCCGAGTAGCCCGGACATCCGGCAGCCGGACATCCGCCCGATCAGCCGGACATCCGGCGCCCGGACATCCGCTTCTAGCCCGGATTTCCGCCCCGTAGCATCCATCCTTCCACCACCCCGATCACCGCCTAACCTTCGCCAAATTTTGTCCCGTGCCCACATATACTTCCACTTACCTCCACCATTTCCGCATAACACCACCATAGCCTCTCCCGAAACCAATTCCGACAATGTTGCCACATTTTGACTTGAGAATTTGAGTTGGGGTTTTCCGTATCCTTTTGTGTTTCGGCTATCTAGGTACGGTTCAACATCAATCACCACCGCTCATCTTCGTCAAGGACGGTAACATCGTTGACACCTTTGTCATTACTTGCAATTGCATTGATACCCATCATAGCCCATCTTTTGCGTCGCTTACCCATCAAGACTAGCCATTGAGTATTGCCGGCAACGTGACTTGTGCACTTTAGTGATCATACTCCATAGCAGTCATACCATACCAAAGTGGTGCATTTCTTAGCATCAACTTGTGTGTCACAAAGTTGTCATCGCATACACAATTGCTATCTTGGTTCGTGAAGTTTTGCATGAGAAAAGAGCTCAAAAGAGAAAGAGCCAATCAAGCTTTTAAGCAAAGAGAGAAAGATAAGCAAAGAGCTTGTGAGCAAGAACCATAGCATCATCAAACATTAAGATTGTCATACTTGATCATCTTGGATCAACGCATCGACACACCATACATATAGCATACTTGGGATAGAAGTCGTTGCATTTTTGCTTAGTAGGTTGTGCACAAGTTCGTATCCGCCTATTGTGCAATCGTGCTAGCGTCTCTCTAGTATTGTGCAACAAGAGCATCTTGGTGAATTCCACATTTTGGCTCATCCTTGGTTGCATAACCCCATATTATCTATTTGAGCGTGTGTTTCCGTGTACCATATCTTGCTAGTGGTCTACTTGTTGCATTTGCAAATTTGTGAATCATTTCCAACTTTATTGAGTCTCACTTACAATTGCATCAAATTTTGTGCCACCATCCTAACCGAGCTCCACCATAAGCTTTTATTTGTGTAGGTGTGAGAACCGACAAGAATCGGTACCAAGAGTGCTATTTCATTGTCCGCATTTGAGTGAACTTGATTCATTTTCAACATCGGTCAAAGGTACATTGGTATAAGTTTTTTTCCGTTCTACCACTCACATCTTGCTTGGAATGATGGATAGGCCAAATTCTTCTACCAACCCACTCTTCATCGAGAAAGACGACGACATGTCCTCATCGTCACCAAGAGCCATCTCTTTGGTGCACAACGAAGCGTTGCACCAAGAACAACAAGCAATGAGCGATCGCGATCGACAACCTCGCCACCGACTTGCGACTCTCCGAGCAACGTACAAGAGACTACTTCGACAACAAGTTCGAGGCTCACAAGGAAGAGAATGATGCAAGAATGGACGAGATCCGCGCGTTGATGAGAAACCGGCATCATTCCACTTCTTCATCATCAAGACGAAGCCGCTCGAGTCGACATTCCGACGACACCTTCTACGACTCAAGTACACCGTCATCGAACACTCTTCGACGAGCAGCGCGCCAAGACCGTCATGCATCTCGCAACCTACATGACAAGCATTCACAAGAGCAAGTTGATGATCAAGTTCCTCGTCCTCAATCAAACCAAGAGGCTTTTGCTCAAGCTCAAGAACGGCAACGTCTTCTGATGAGGACATCAATACCATTGTTACACCCACAGCCCCTACTGCTACATATACTGGACCAATTACTAGAGCTCGCGCACGCCAATTAAATTATCAGGTACTTTCGTTTCTTGGTAATGATTCTAATGTTCATGAGAATATGATGCTGCCTAAATTGGATACATTTGTTTTGCTTACAAATGAAGGCCCTAGCTTGGAGAAGGATGGACATTGGAGCAAGAACAAGCATGGAGATAATGCCATGCGCAAGGAGAACAAGAACGGAGTTACAAGTGATGATTCCAGGACTTTGAAGCCACCCTAATGAGTGCATGAGGCCTTGGACGAAATATACAAGATGCCACTTCATAATATTCGTCCATAGGCTATTCTAGGTGTTGCGTCACCTTATTATTGGGCCAGGCCCATGTAATTTCGAAATACTTAAGTATAGGCTGTTTTTAGAGTCCGTATGTGTGGGGAAACAAGAGTTAGGGTTGATTTCGGACCCCTCCACCAAGGGCCACGAAATTCCCCCCTCTTCCTCCATATATGCTTAGGGCTGTTTTGAAGAATAATAAGAAAATGTGGGAAGAATGCTTGCCTCATATTGAATTTGCTTATAATCGTTCATTGCATTCTACTACTAAGATGTGCCCTTTTGAAATTGTGTATGGCTTCCTACCTCGTGCACCTATTGATTTGTTGCCTCTTCCATCTTCGGAGAAGGTTAATTTTCATGCTAAAGAACGTGCTGAATTGATTTTAAAAATGCATGAGCTAACTAAGGAAAACATTGAGCGTATGAATGGTAAATATAAACGTGCTGGAGATAAGGGTAGAAAACATGTTGTCTTTGCACCTGGAGATCTTGTTTGGTTACATTTGCGTAAGGATAGGTTTCCTAATTTGCGCAAATCAAAGCTAATGCCACGTGCTGATGGTCCATTTAAGGTGTTAGAGAAAATAAATGATAATGCATATAAACTTGAGCTGCCTGCAGATTTTGGGGTTAGTCCCACTTTTAACATTGCAGATTTGAAGCCTTATTTGGGTGAGGAATATGAGCTTCCGCCGAGGACGACTTCATTTCAAGAAGGGGAGGATGATGAGGACATCAATACCATTGTTACACCCACAGCCCTGCTGCTATACATACTTGGACCAATTACTAGAGCTCACAAGACGCCAATTGAATTATCGTACTTCCGCTTTCTTGGTAACGATTCCAATGTTCATGAGAATATGATGCTGCCTAAATTGGATACATTTGTTTTGCTTACAAATGAAGGGCCTACCATGGACAAGAAAGATGAACCTTGGAGCAAGTTCAAGCATGGAGATGTTGGCATGCTAAGGGGAACAAGAACGGAGTTACAAGTGATGATTCCAGGACTTTGAAGCCACCCTAATGAGTGCATGAGGCCTTGGACGAAATATACAAGATGCCACTTCATAATATTCGTCCCATAGGCTATTCTAGGTGCAAGTCACCTTATTATTGGGCCAGCCCTTGTAATTTCGAAATACTTAAGTATAGGCTGTTTTAGAGTCCGTATGTGGGGAAACAAGAGTTAGGGTTGATTTCGGACCCTCCACCAAGGGCCACGAAATTCCCCCCCCTCTTCCTCCATATATACAGCCCTTAGGGCACCGCTTAGACCTTGGGTTTTGTTTAGATTAAAAGTTCGCCATAGCTGCAACTTCGCAGCATTTTGTTTGTGTTCAACGACTGCATAAAGGCGCCACAGAACCCCACCTTGATCAATAAAGCTTTCATCTTATATTCGCAATATCCAGATTGCAATCTCAGTTTCTTGCTTGTTCTTCGCTTGCCCGCAGGAAATGCAGACCCTCGTAGTCGTTGATCGTGTTCGCGTGGTCAATAACCTCTCGGAGTTGGTTTAGCGATTGCTAAGGCGCGACGTCCTCGCACGTTCGTAGTCGGATCGTCAAAGTTGACTTCCTCCAAAGCGAAAACCAACATCTCATCGAAAGACGGGACACCTTTTCCTCTATCAAGTGGTATCAGATTTTCAGGTTGCTCGGTGAGATTTTACAGTTTTTCGAGATTAGATCGAGTCTGTTCTTCATACCTAAAGTCCACGAAAAAGCCACAAAAAAAATTAGGTTAGTTCATCATATCCGAACCAATCTGAGCCTTTGCATAATCTTTTTAGGGTTTTGCTTTGTTGAATTTGCGGTTGCATCATCGTGTCAAGTTGCTGGTCTTAGAGTCTAGTCTTTTAGAGTTTCGAGTTCTGGTCATAAGTTGTCACGCCGCCGCCGCACCATCATCCGTATCCATATACCACCACCAATCCGTATCCAAATACCACCACCAATCCGTATCCATATACCACCACCGCTACCATATACCACCACCGCTGCCATATACTACCACCATATATCCACCACCAATCCGAGTTCTTCTCATATTAGGTTTGTTTTCGAGATCCATCTAAATTCCGATTCGTGTTTCCTTGCCTGCGTAGGTTTTGGAAAAAAAAGAGTCTGGAAACCACCCTCCGTTTAGGCCCAAAATTTTCCGAAAACGCACTTGTCGAAAAATTTTCTGGCTATCCTATTTTTAGGTGTTTCTAAGTGTATTGAGACAACACCGTATATAAAAGTTTTTGACCCGCTTCAGCTTTTGGGTCCGGCAAATAAAAAAAAAAATTTGGTCGAAAAAATTTCGTGTCCATCCTGTCAGTTTGACCTGGGAAGAGTTTTGAGACACTCGCCATTATAGTGATTTTTCGCAAAAAAAAAAAAGCAGCGCAAAAAAAAAAACAACGCAAAAAAAAAGAGCGAAAAAAAATTCCAGAGTGTGCTTTTCCGTTGTTTCCGGCAGCGCCGTGATTTTGTTAGTGTTCTAGGCTCGCGTCTCTAGCACGGTTCAGCCTAGGACCAAAGACAAGATCGCTCGTTGAGCGCTTATTCAACTTTGCATCTCTGAATTGATTATTGCTGACCTTTTTGCTACCATATTATAAGCCTTCCCAGCCCCACATACATCTATATCGTATGCTTGACTCTCCCTCGTAATCGCTCTATCCAAGCTTTGAGAGTTTTGACTACATCGGTTGCCGATCTCCGCCTCTTCTGGGTAAGAACTGGTAAGAATTTGAGATTTGCTTGACGGATTTGTGACTGTCCACCACACCACCACCACCACTTCCTAGTAGTCCGTCAATCATATTCTTGTGTGTTTCTATTGCTGCTAACCATGGCAGGATCACAAGCCGATTTAGACCGACCGGGAGAACATGACAAACAAAGCGCTACATGATAAGTTTCAACAAATGATGAGTGGGCAGGTGGACGATGTGCTAAATAGATTTGAAGAGGCCATGGAGAAGATAGATGGCATTGAGAAGGCGTCAAACAAAGCTCGATAACAGGTTTAATGAATTGCTCGCGCGTACCACCACCACCACCGGCTGCACCTAACGCACCTCTACTACAACAACAAGGACTACCTCCACATCGCGAAACAGCCCTCCGCCGAGCTTCCCGTGTCCCTCTTCAGCGCCAAGCTGCTGGTGCTGCATGTTGTTGATACTTCCGTGGCTCCTGCCGCTTACGAGGATGAGGTTGATCAACATCGAACTACGCAAACCACCAGCACCACAACCACCAGGTCGCCCACATGCAAACAATGGCAATGTTCGGCTCCCCTTCAGGTACGAGATCATGACCATCTCCCTAAACTGAAATTGAATATTCCACCATTTGAGGGTAGATATGTTCCTGATATATATCTTACTTGGGAGTTAGAAACTGAACAACGATTTACATGTTTACAATATCCTAAGGAGAGACGTGTTCCTGCTGCTGTTTGTGCTTTCACTAGCTTTGCATGTGTTTGGTGGTCTGAACATTGTAGATTATATCCAGCCCAGCTACTTGGGCTACTTTGAAAACTGCTATGCGTGCTCGTTGGGTTCCACCATATTATCAGCGTGAATTACTTCAAAAATTGCAGCGCTTAAGACAAGGAAAAATTCGTAGAAGAATATTATCGTGAATTACAAACTGGCTTGATTAGATGTGGTATTGTTGAGGAGAATGAAGCTATGCTTGCACGCTTTCTGGGTGGATTAAATAGAGAGATTCAGACCATTCTAGACTACAAGGATTATAATAATATCACTCGATTATTCCATCTTGCTTGTAAAGCTGAACATGAAGTGCAGGATCGATGTGCCTTGGCGCTGACTAACTTTTCTCTCGCAGTCGACCTTCATCATGGACACCACGCATCATCTAGTTCCACACGTTCTACTACACCGCACCTCCGCTGGCTGCCACCTCCAACCGTGATACAAGAAAGCAGGCACAACCACCACTATCTCGCCAAGAGTACACCGCTGGGCCTACACAGAGCTCTTCTTCTTCCATGGCGCCAACAGGGCACACAAGTGATATTATTTGTCGTCGTTGTAAGGGAAGAGGACATTTTATGAGAGAATGCCAATCTCAGGTGTGATGATTGCTCACGAGGATGGTGGGTATGAGTCTGCTAGTGACTATGATGAAGAGACTTTGGCTCTTATTACACATGAAGAACACGGTGGAGATGATTCTGATTTTGAGACGCAATACATGGCTGCTCAAGATGCCGGCAGGTATGAATGTTTAGTGATAGAGGCAAAGGTGTCCCGATGTTTCGATGAGATGGTGGCTATCGCTTCGTGGGAGTCGACTTTGACGATCCGACTACGATCGCATGAGACGTCGCGCTTTAGCAATCGCTAAACCAACTTCCGAGGGTTATTGACCACGCCGAGCACGATCAACCCGACCACGAGGGCCTGCTTCCTGCGAGCAAACGAAGAACAAGCAAGAAACTGAGATTGCAATCTGGATATTGCGAATATAAGATGAAAGCTTTATTGATCAAGGTGGGGTTCTGTGGACGCTTTGTCCGGTCGTTGAACACAAACGGCACGCCAAGTTGCAGCTATGGCGAACTTTTAATCTAAACAAAACCCAAGGTCTAAACGGTGCCCTAAGGGCTGTATATATGGAGGAAGAGGGGGAATTTCGTGGCCCTTGGTGGAGGGGTCCAAATCAACCCTAACTCTTGTTTCCCCACACATACGGACTCTAAAAACAGCCTATACTTAAGTATTTCGAAATTACATGGGCCTGGCCCACTAATAAGGTGACGCAGCACCTAGAATAGCCTCGGACGACATTTATGAAGTAGCATCTTGTATATTTCGTCCAAGGCTTCATGCACCCATTATGGTGGCTTCAAAGTCCTGAAATCATCACTTGTAACTCCGTTTGTTCCCTTTGCATGGCATTATCTCCATGCTTGTTCTTGCTCCAATGTCCATCCTTCTCCAAGCTAGGGCCTTCATTTGTAAGCAAAACAAATGTATCCAATTTAGGCAGCATCATATTCTCATGAACATTAGAATCATTACCAAGAAACGAAAGTACCGATAATTTAATTGGCGCATGCGAGCTCTAGTAATTGGTCCAAGATATGTAGCAAGAGGGGCTGTGGGTGTAACAATGGTATTGATGTCCTCATCATCCTCCCTTCTTGAAATGAAGTCGCCCTCGACGGAAGCTCATATTCCTCACCCAAATAAGGCTTCAAATCTGCAATGTTAAAAGTGGACTAACCCCAAAATCTGCAGCAGCTCAAGTTTATATGCATTATCATTTATTTTCTAACACCTTAAATGGACCATCAAGACGTGGCATTAGCTTTGATTTATGCAAATTAGGAAACCTATCCTCACGCAAATGTAACCAAACAAGATCTCCAGTGCAAAGACAACATGTTTTCTACCCTTATCTCCAAAGAAGTTTATATTTAGCATTCATACGCTCAATGTTTTCCTTAGTTATCTCATGCATTTTAAAATCAATTCAGCACGTTCTTTAGCATCAAAATTAACCTTCTCCAAGATGGAAGAGGCAACAAATCAATAGGTGCACGAGGTAGGAAGCCATACACAATTTCAAAAGGGCACATCTTAGTAGTAGAATGCAATGAACGATTATAAGCAAATTCAATATGAGGCAAGCATTCTTCCCACATTTTCTTATTATTCTTCAAAACAGCCCTAAGCATAGTAGACAATGTTCTATTGACTACTTCAGTTTGTCCATCAGTTTGGGGTGACAAGTAGTACTAAAAGCAGTTTAGTCCCCAACTTAGCCCATAAACATCTCCAAAAGTGGCTAAGAAATTTAGTATCACGATCTGAAACAATAGTATTTGGCACACCATGCAAGCTTAATAATTTCACGAAAGAACAAATCAGCAACATTAACAAAGATCATCGCTTTTATGACATGGTATAAAGTGTGCCATTTTCGAGAATCTATCCACGACAACAAATATGCTATCCTCCCTTCTTTGTTCGAGGTAAACCTAAAACAAAGTCCATAGATATATCCTCCCAAGGAACACTAGGCACAGTGCAAAGGCATATATAAACCATGAGGATTGAGTCGTGACTTAGCTTTTTGACATGTAGTGCAGCGAGCAACAAAACGCTCAACATCCCGCCTCATCTTTGGCCAAAAGAAATGTGTAGCAAGTATATCCTCCGCCTTCTTCACGCCAAAGTGTCCCATTAATCCTCCTCCATGCGCCTCCTGCAACAACAAAAGACTAACAGAGCTAGCAGGAATGCATAGCTTGTTAGCACGAACACAAAACCATCATTAATAACGAACTTGTTCCATGTTCTTCCTTCTTTACAATTCTGCATTACATCTTTAAAATCAGCATCATGCACATATTGATCTTTGATGGTCTCCAAACCAAATATTTTGAAGTCAAGTTGTGAAAGCATAGTATATCGACGAGACAAAGCATCAAGAATAACATTTTCTTTACCCTTCTTGTGTTTAATGACATAAGGGAAAGTCTCAATGAATTCAACCCATTTAGCATGTCTACGATTCAGTTTAGCTTGACTTTTAATATGTTTCAAAGATTCATGATCGAATGTATAACAAATTCTTTGGGCCATAAATAATGTTGCCATGTCTCTAAAGTCCTAACAAGAGCATATAATTCTTTGTCATAAGTAGAATAGTTCAGACTAGGCCCACTCAATTTTTCGTAAAAGTATGCAACAGGTTTGCCATCTTGTAATAACACACCTCCTAATCCAATTCCACTAGCATCACATTCAAGCTCAAAAGTCTTATTAAAGTCGAAGTTGGAGTAAAGGAGCATGTGTCAACTTATCTTTCAATACCGTGAAGGCTTCTTCCCGTATGGGTACCCCAAACAAAAGGCACATCCTTCTTTGTAAGCTCATTGAGAGGTGCAGCAATGGTGCTAAAGTCTCTCACAAAACGCCTATAGAAACCAGCGAGTCCAAGAAAACTCCTCACTTGTGTGACCGCTTTGGGCTGCGCCAACTCTCAATAGCTTCAATCTTGGCTTTATCAACTTCAATTCCTGTGGAGTAACAACATAGCCAAGAAAAGATACTCGGTCGGTGCAAAAGGTGCACTTCCCAAGGTTACCAAACAAACGTGCATCACGAGAGCATTAAAAACAGCACGAAATGTTCCAAATGTTCTTCCAAAGATTTGCTATAAATCAGTATATCATCAAAGTAAACTACCACAAATCGTCCAATGAAAGCACGAAACTTCGCTCATTAATCTCATGAAAGTACTAGGTGCATTAGTTAACCCAAAAGGCATGACTAACCACTCATATAATCCAAACTTAGTTTTAAATGCTGTTTTCCATTCATCTCCCAATTTCATACGAATTTGATGGTATCCACTACGCAAATCAACTTTGGAGAATATTGTAGAGCCACTCAATTCATCAAGCATATCATCTAGCCTAGGAATAGGATGACGATAACTAATAGTAATATTATTAATGCCTCTACAATCAACACACATACGCCGACGCACCATCCTTTTTAGGCACTAGTATAATAGGAACAGCACAAGGACTAAGAGATTCGCAGATATAACCTTTGTCGAGCAGCTCCTGTGATTTGACGATAATCTCCTTCGCCTCCTCCGGATTGGTACGGTATGGTGCGCGGTTGGTAGCGATGCACCGGAATTAAGTCAATTTGATGCTCAATCCTCGAATAGGTGGTAATCCTGTGGCACGCCTTGTGGGAAGACGCCAAATAACTCCCCGCAAAATGTTAGTGACAGCAGGGGCAAAGAGGAAGGCACGCCCTCGAATGAAAATAATGCCTCTTTGCACACAAAAGCATAGCAAACAGATTTGCTAGAATCTAGCTCATCAATATCAGATTTGGTGGCAAATAAACATGCACTTTTCAGTTTAATTTCGAAGCAACATTAGATGGTTTATTATTAGGCTTCATTTGTTGCTCAAATTCTTTTGCCACAATCTGATTTTCACTCTTATTTTTCTCCTGTTTTGCTTTATTAGCTCTATTAATATCATCTTTCAAAATGGAATCAGAGTCATAGGAAGCAAAGTAATATTTTTATCCTTGTGAACAAGAGTATACTGATTGTTTCTACCATGGTGTACAGAATTTTATCAAATTGCCATGGTCTACCAAGTAATAAGGAACATGCTTGCATAGGTACCACATCACAATCAACATAATCAGCATATGTAGAGATACTAAAATGCACACTAACAAAGACGTGTTACCTTAACCTTGCCGCTGTTGTTGAACCATTGGATGTAGTAAGGATGTGGATGTGGTCTTGTGGTGAGAGAAAGCTTCCACCATATCCATGCTAGCCAAGTTGTTGCAGCTCCTCCATCTATGATGACGCTAATAGAACGCTCCTTCACAACTCCCTTTGTATGGAACAAGTTATGCCTCTGATTTTGCTCAGCTTGTGTAACCTGCACACTCAAAACACGTTGAGCAACTAAACATTCATACCTGCAAGATCTTCAAAGAGCCATGTATTGCGCCTCAAGATCGTAATCATCTCCACCGTGTTCTTCATGTGTAATAAGAGCCAAAGTCTCTTCATCATAGTCACTAGCGACTCATACCCACCATCCTCAAGAGCAATCATCACACGCTGAGATTGGCATTCTCTCAAAAATGTCCTCTTCCCTTACAACGACGACAAATAATATCACTTGTGTGCCCTGTTGACGCCATGGAAGAAGAAGAGCTCTGTAGGCCCAAAGCAGTGTACTCTTGGCGATAGTGGTGGTTGTGCCTGCTTTCTTGTATCACGGTTGAGGTGGCAGCCACGGAGGTGCCGTGTAGTAGAACGTGGAAGTAGATGATGCACGTGGTGTCCATGATGAAGGTCGACCTGCAGAAAAGTTAGTCCGCGCCAAGGCCTGCCGATCCTGCACTTCACGCTCAGCTTTACAAGCAAGATGGAATAATCGAGTGATATTATTATAATCCTTGTAGTCTAGAATGGTCTGAATCTCTATTTAATCCACCCGTAAAACGTGCAAGCATAGCTTCATTCTCCTCAACAATACCACATCTAATCAAGCCAGTTTGTAATTCCTGATAATATTCTTCACCGAATTTTTCCTTGTCTTAAGCGCTGCAATTTTTGAAGTAATTCACGCTGATAATATGGTGGAACCCAACGAGTACGCATAGCAGTTTTCAAAGCAGCCCAAGTAGCTGGAACAGGATATAATCTACAATGTTCGACCACCAAACACATGCAAAGCTAGTGAAAGCACAAACAGCAGCAGAACACGCCTCTCCTCGTGATATTGTAAACATGTAAATCGTTGTTCAGTTTCTAACTCCCAAGTAAGATATATATCAGAAACATATCTACCCTCAAATGGTGGAATATTCAATTTCAGTTTAGGAGATGGTCATGATCTCGCACTCAAGGGGAGCCCAACATTGCCATTATTTGCATGTGGACGACCTGGTGGTTGTGGTGCTGGTGGTTGCACGAGTTCGATGTTGATCAACCTCATCCTCGTAAGCTCTCACATAATCATCCTCCCCACCGCAGCAGCAGGAGCCACGTATATCAACAAAGAGCACCAAAGAGCTTGGCCAGTGAAGAGGGACACGGAAGCTCATGGAGGGCTGTTTCACATGTGGAGGTAGTCCATGTTGTTGTAGTAGAGGTGCGTTAGGTGCAGCCGGTGGTGGTGGTGGTAGACGCACGAGCAATTCATTAAACTTGTTATCGAGCTTTGTTTCAACGCCTTCTCAATGCCATCTATCTTCTCCATGGCCTCTTCAAATCTATTTAGCACATCGTCCACCTGCCCACTCATCATTTGTTGAAACTTATCATGTAGCGCTTTGTTTGTCATGTTCTCCCAATACCTCGCTGGCTTGTGATCCTGCCATGGTTAGCAGCAATAGAAACACACAAGAATATGATTCGACAGACTACTAGGAAGTGGTGGTGGTGGTGTGGTGGATAATCACAACCGTCAAGCAAATCTCAAATTCTTACCAGCCTCTTACCCAAAGAAGAAAGTGTGATCGCAACCGATGTAGTCAAAACTCTCAAAGCTTGATAGAGCGATTACTGTGGAGAGTCAAACGCACGATGTAGATGTATGTGGAGCTGGGAAGGCTTATAATATGGTAGCAAAAAGGTTAGCAATAATCAATTCAGAGATGCAAAGTTGAATAAACGCCAACGACGGTATCAGGTCGGGTCCTAGGCTAGACCGTGCTAGAGACGCGAGCCTAGAACACTAACAAAATCACGGCGCTGCACGGAAACAACGGAAAAGCACACTGAATTTTTTTTTTTTTTTTTTTTTTTTTTTTTTTTTTTTTTTTTTTTTTGCTTTTTTTTTTTTTTTTTTTTGAAAAATCACTATAATGGCGAGTGTCTCAAAACTCTTCCTGTGTCAAACCGACAGATGGGCACGAAATTTTTTCGACCAAAAAATTTTTTTTTTTCGACCGCCTGACCCAAAACTGAAACGGGTCAAAAAACTTTCTATAACGGCGATCGCCTCAATCCACTTAGAAACACCTAAAATAGGATAGCCGTAAAATTTTTCGACAAGTGCGTTTTGAAAATTTTGGGCCTAAACGAGGGTGGTTTCAGACTTTTTTTTTTTTTTTTCCAAACCTACTCCGCAAGGAAACACGAATCGAAACTAGATGGATCTCAAAACAAACCTAATATGAGAAGAACTCGGATTGGTGGTGGATATATGGTGGTGGTATATGGCAGCGGTGGTGGTATATGGTAGCGGTGGTGGTATATGGATATGGATTGGTGGTATATGGATACGGATTGGTGGTGGTATATGGATACGGATTCAGAGCGGTGGCGGATAAGCAATGGTGGTAGATGGCAAGGCGATGATGATGAAAGCGGCGGCGGCGTGACAACTTATGACCGTAACTCAAACTCTAAAAGACTAGACTCTAAGACCAAAGAACTTGACACGACGATGCAACCGCAAATTCAACAAAGCAAAACCCTAAAAAGATTATGCAAAGGCTCGATTGGTTCGGATATGATGAACTAACCCTAATTTTTTTTGTGGCTTTTTCGTGGACTTTAGGTATGAAGAATGACTCGATCTAATCTACGAAAAACTGTAAAATCTCACCGAGCAACCTGAAAATCTGATACCACTTGATAGAGGCAAAGGTGTCCCGATGTTTCGATGAGATGGTGGCTATCGCTTCGTGGAGTCGACTTTGACGATCCGACTACGAACGCGCGAGACGTCGCGCTTTAGCAATCGCTAAACCAACTTCCGAGGGTTATTGACCACGCCGAGCACGATCAACTCGACCACGAGGGCCTGCTTCCTCGCGAGCAAACGAAGAACAAGCAAGAAACTGAGATTGCAATCTGGATATTGCGAATATAAGATGAAAGCTTTATTGATCAAGGTGGGGTTCTGTGACGCTTTGTCCGGTCGTTGAACACAAACGGCACGCGGGTTGCAGCTATGGCGAACTTTTAATCTAAACAAAACCCAAGGTCTAAACGGTGCCCTAAGGGCTGTATATATGGAGGAAGAGGGGGAATTTCGTGGCCCTTGGTGGAGGGGTCCAAATCAACCCTAACTCTTGTTTCCCCACACATACGGACTCTAAAAACAGCCTATACTTAAGTATTTCGAAATTACATGGGCCTGGCCCACTAATAAGGTGACGCAGCACCTAGAATAGCCTCGGACGACATTTATGAAGTAGCATCTTGTATATTTCGTCCAAGGCTTCATGCACCCATTATGGTGGCTTCAAAGTCCTGAAATCATCACTTGTAACTCCGTTTGTTCCTCTTGCGCATGGCATTATCTCCATGCTTGTTCTTGCTCCAATGTCCATCCTTCTCCAAGCTAGGGCCTTCATTTGTAAGCAAAACAAATGTATCCAATTTAGGCAGCATCATATTCTCATGAACATTAGAATCATTACCAAGAAACGAAAGTACCGATAATTTAATTGGCGTCGCGAGAGCTCTAGTAATTGGTCCAAGATATGTAGCAAGAGGGGCTGTGGGTGTAACAATGGTATTGATGTCCTCATCATTTAGTTGCTCAACGTGTTTTGAGTGTGCAATGGTTGCTCAACGGTTTTGACACACACAAGCTGAGCAAAATCAGAGGCATAACTTGTTCCATACAAAGGAGTTGTGAAGGAACGCTCTATTCAAGGCCATCATAGATGGAGGGAGCTGCAACAACTTGGCTAGCATGGATATGGTGGAGAAGCTTTCTCTCACCACAAGACCACATCCACATCCTTACTACATCCAATGGTTCAACAACAGCGCAAGGTTAAGGTAACACGCATCGTTCGTGTGTGCATTTTAGTATCTCTACATATGCTGATTATGTTGATTGTGATGTGGTACCTATGCAAGCATGTTCCTTATTACTTGGTAGACCATGGCAATTTGATAAAAATTCTGTACACCATGGTAGAAACAATCAAGATACTCTTGTTCACAAGGATAAAAATATTACTTTGCTTCCTATGACTCCTGATTCCATTTTGAAAGATGATATTAATAGAGCTAATAAAGCAAAACAGGAGAAAATAAGAGTGAAAATCAGATTGTGGCAAAAGAATTTGAGCAACAAATGAAGCCTAATAATAAACCATCTAATGTTGCTTCTGAAATTAAACTGAAAAGTGCATGTTTATTTGCCACCAAATCTGATATTGATGAGCTAGATTCTAGCAAATCTGTTTGCTATGCTTTTGTGTGCAAAGAGGCATTATTTTCATTCGAGGACGTGCCTTCCTCTTTGCCCCTCGTTGTCACTAACATTTTGCAGAGTTCACGACGCCTTCCCACAAGACGTGCCACCGGATTACCACCTATTCGAGGGATTGAGCATCAAATTGACTTAATTCCCGCATCGCTACCCAACCGCACACCATACCGCATCAATCCAGAGGAGACGAAGGAGATTATGCGTCAAGCACAGAGCTGCTCGACAAAGGTTATATACGCGAATCTCTTAGTCCTTGTGCTGTTCCTATTATACTAGTGCCTAAAAAGGATGGTACGTCACAGATGTGTGTTGATTGTAGAGGCATTAATAATATTACTATTCGTTATCGCCATCCTATTCCTAGGCTAGATGATATGCTTGATGAATTGAGTGGCTCTACAATATTCTCCAAAGTTGATTTATGAGTGGATACCATCAAATTCGTATGAAATTGGGAGATGAATGGAAAACAGCATTTAAAACTAAGTTTGGATTATATGAGTGGTTAGTCATGCCTTTTGGGTTAACTAATGCACCTAGTACTTTCATGAGATTAATGAACGAAGTTTTACGTGCTTTCATTGGACGATTTGTGGTAGTTTACTTTGATGATATACTGATTTATAGCAAATCTTTGGAAGAACATTTGGAACATTTACGTGTTGTTTTTAATGCTCTACGTGATGCACGCTTGTTTGGTAACCTTGGGAAGTGCACCTTTTGCACCGATTTAGTATCTTTTCTTGGCTATGTTGTTACTCCACAGGAATTGAAGTTGATAAAGCCAAGATTGAAGCTATTGAGAGTTGGCCGCAGCCCAAAACGGTCACACAAGTGAGGAGTTTTCTTGGACTCGCTGGTTTCTATAGGCGCTTTGTGAGAGACTTTAGCACCATTGCTGCACCTCTCAATGAGCTTACAAAGAAGGATGTGCCTTTTGTTTGGGGTACCGCACAGAAGAAGCCTTCACGGTATTGAAAGATAAGTTGACACATGCTCCTTTACTCCAACTTCCCGACTTTAATAAGACTTTTGAGCTTGAATGTGATGCTAGTGGAATTGGATTAGAGGTGTGTTATTACAAGATGGCAAACCTGTTGCATACTTTTCTGAAAAATTGAGTGGGCCTAGTCTGAACTATTCTACTTATGACAAAGAATTATATGCTCTTGTTCGACTTTAGAGACATGGCAACATTATTTATGGCCCAAAGAATTTGTTATACATTCTGATCATGAATCTTTGAAACATATTAAAAGTCAAGCTAAACTGAATCGTAGACATGCTAAATGGGTTGAATTCATTGAGACTTTCCTTATGTCATTAAACACAAGAAGGGTAAAGAAAATGTTATTGCTGATGCTTTGTCTCGTCGCTATACTATGCTTTCACAACTTGACTTCAAAATATTTGGTTTGGAGACCATCAAAGATCAATATGTGCATGATGCTGATTTTAAAGATGTAATGCAGAATTGTAAAGAAGGAAGAACATGGAACAAGTTCGTTATTAATGATGGTTTTGTGTTCCGTGCTAACAAGCTATGCATTCCTACTAGCTCTGTTCGCCTTTTGTTGTTGCAGGAGGCGATGGAGGAGGATTAATGGGACACTTTGGCGCCAAGAAGACGGAGGATATACTTGCTACACATTTCTTTTGGCCAAAGATGAGACGGATGTTGAGCCTTTTGTTGCTCGCTGCACTACATGTCAAAAAGCTAAGTCACGACTCAATCCTCATGGTTTATATATGCCTTTGCTCGTGCCTAGTGTTCCTTGGGAGGATATATCTATGGACTTTGTTTTAGGTTTACCTCGAACAAAGAAGGGAGGGATAGCATATTTGTTGTCGTGGATAGATTCTCAAAATGGCACACTTTATACCATGTCATAAAAGCGATGATGTCATTAATGTTGCTGATTTGTTCTTTCGTGAAATTATTCGCTTGCATGGTGTGCCAAATACTATTGTTTCAGATCGTGATACTAAATTTCTTAGCCACTTTTGGAGATGTTTATGGGCTAAGTTGGGGACTAAACTGCTTTTAGTACTACTTGTCACCCCAAACCGATGGATAAACTGAAGTAGTCAATAGAACATTGTCTACTATGCTTAGGGCTGTTTTGAAGAATAATAAGAAAATGTGGGAAGAATGCTTGCCTCATATTGAATTTGCTTATAATCGCTCATTGCATTCTACTACTAAGATGTGCCCTTTTGAAATTGTGTATGGCTTCCTACCTCGTGCACCTATTGATTTGTTGCCTCTTCCATCTTCGGAGAAGGTTAATTTTGATGCTAAAGAACGTGCTGAATTGATTTTAAAAGTGCATGAGATAACTAAGGAAAACATTGAGCGATGAATGCTAAATATAAACTTGTTGGGAGATAAGGGTAGAAAACATGTTGTCTTTGCACCGGAGATCTTGTTTGGTTACATTTATGTAAGGATAGGTTTCCTAATTTGCGCAAATCAAAGCTAATGCCACGTGCTGATGGTCCATTTAAGGTGTTAGAGAAAATAAATGATAATGCATATAAACTTGAGCTGCCTGCAGATTTTGGGGTTAGTCCCACTTTTAACATTGCAGATTTGAAGCCTTATTTGGGTGAGGAATATGAGCTTCCGTCGAGGACGACTTCATTTCAAGAAGGGGAGGATGATGAGGACATCAATACCATTGTTACACCCACAGCCCCTACTGCTACATATATACTGGACCAATTACTAGAGCTCACAAGACGCCAATTAAATTATCGTACTTTCGCTTTCTTGGTAATGATTCTAATGTTCATGAGAATATGATGCTGCCTAAATTGGATACATTTGTTTTGCTTACAAATGAAGGCCCTAGCTTGGAGAAGGATGGACATTGAGCAAGAACAAGCATGGAGATAATGCCATGCGCAAGGAGAACAAGAACGGAGTTACAAGTGATGATTCCAGGACTTTGAAGCCACCCTAATGAGTGCATGAGGCCTTGGACGAAATATACAAGATGCCACTTCATAATATTCGTCCATAGGCTATTCTAGGTGCTGCGTCACCTTATTATTGGGCCAGGCCCATGTAATTTCGAAATACTTAAGTATAGGCTGTTTTAGAGTCCGTATGTGTGGGAAACAAGAGTTAGGGTTGATTTCGACCCTCCACCAAGGGCCACGAAATTCCCCTCTTCCTCCATATATACAGCCCTTAGGGCACCGCTTAGACCTTGGGTTTTGTTTAGATTAAAAGTTCGCCATAGCTGCAACTTCGCAGTGCTTCGCTTGTGTTCAACGACTGCACAAAGGCCCACGTAACCCCACCTTGATCAATAAAGCTTTCATCTTATATTCGCAATATCCAGATTGCAATCTCAGTTTCTTGCTTGTTCTTCGCTTGCTCGCAGGAAATGCCCTCGTGGTCGTTTGATCGTGCTCGGCGTGGTCAATAACCTCTCGGAGTTGGTTTAGCGATTGCTAAGGCGCGACGTCCTCGCAGGTTCGTAGTCGGATCGTCAAAGTCGACTTCCTCCAAAGCGAAAACCAACATCTCATCGAAAGACGGGACACCTTTGCCTCTATCATCTTCGTCGCCAACAAGAGGAAGAAAGAGCACGTCGTCACCAAGACGAACAAGACGCCAAGGCTCAACGTCTTCAACAACAACAACGTGAAGCGCAAGCTCTTGAGGCGCAACATGCCCTTCAAGAATCAAGTAGAGCCTTTGCCAACCGCAATCGCGAACGGCGCAATCAAGAGGAAGCCCTTCGAGAAGAAATCCAAGAAAGGAACTACCAACCTCATGTACAACGTCAATTTCCTCAAGCTCCTCCACAAGCTCGTCAAGCTCCACCTCAACCTCAAGTTCCACAAGAACAAGTTGAGCATGGTCTTCCTCCGCGCCAAGAGCAATATGAAGACGAGTACAATCCACGTCAAGGACGTCATCATCAACATCGCCAACAACACAATGAAGAGCTACGCTACGGCAAGCTAAAATTCACCATGCCCAAGTTCAATGGAAGCGATGACCCCGAAGACTACCTCTCATGGGCATTGAAGGTTGACAAAATCTTCCGTTTGCACAACTACGATGAAGCGAAGAAAATCGCTATGGCATCACTTGAGTTCCAAGATTATGTGCTCATATGGTGGGAACAAATCATTGAGCGACGACAAGCAAGAGGTGAACCTCCAATCACCACTTGGGCTCAAATGAAGGATGTCATGCGAGCACGTTTTGTGCCAACCTACTACAACCGCGACCTCTTCAAGAAACTCCAACTACTCAAGCAAGGAACAAAGAGCGTTGAAGAGTACTACAAGGAGATGGAGATAGCCATGATTCGAGCCAATGTCAAGGAAGATGATGAGCAAACTATGGCACGTTTCTTGAATGGACTCAATCATCCCATCAAGAAGATCGCCGACTTCCAACCATACTCATCCCTCATTGAGCTCGTGCATCAAGCTACAAAGGCGGAACGCCAAGTGCAAGATGACTTCAAGTACGCCAAGTACTCATCCAAGACCTACGGCTTCTCCAACAACCAAGCTTCAACGACTACTCCAACATCTACTTCGACCAAACTTCCTTCAAGAAACGACGACAAGTCAAGTTACAAGAAGACATCGACAAGTTCAAGTCGTCCTCCTCCTACTACAAGCAACCTCAAGCCGCGTGCTTCATCCTCTACTCCGACCGATGAGACCATCAAGACAAGCTCCTTCAAGTGTTTCACTTGCGGCGGCCGAGGCCACAAGTCATACGAATGCACCAACAAGCGCACCATGATCCTCAACGACGATGGCACATATGACTCCATGAGTGAAGAAGAAATGGAAGCCCTTGAGCAAGTGGCCATGCACCGGCAAGTAAATGAAGATGAAGATGACCAAGTCTTTTGTGATGAGGATTCGAGCCCCGCTCTCGTTGTCTCCAAGGTCTTGACTCTCCAACATCAACAAGAAGAAGACCAACGATGCCACATCTTTCACACAAAAGCCGGCATCAATGGACGGTCCATCAAGGTCATCATCGATGGAGGTAGTTGCCACAACATGGCAAGTGAAGAACTATGCTCCAAGCTCCAACTGGTCAAGAGGAAGCACCCGCACCCCTACAAGGTTCAATGGCTAAGTGACTCCGGCACTATACGAGTCGAGCATACGGTCCAAGTCTCCTTCAAAATTGGTGCTTATGAAGACACTTTGGAGTGTGATGTGGTCCCAATGACCGTTTGCCACCTCCTCCTAGGTCGACCATGGCAATTCGACCGTGGTGTCATCCACAATGGGCGAACCAATCACTATAGCCTCAAGATGAAAGGGAAGGAGTATGTGCTACGACCTATGTCTCCTAGTCAAGTGATAGCCGACAAGCAAGCCACCCATCATAGAGAAAAGAGTGAGAAAGTGATCCACCCAAAAGTGAGTGAGAGCCACAAGCCAAATTTGAGCGCCCCTTCGCCTAGAGAGAAAAACCTCATTCTATTTGCGACCAAAAGTGAGATGAGAGAAGTGTGTGAGAACCCATCTACCGTGATGCACTTTGTCCTTATGTGCAAGGATGGAGAACCAAAAACTAACACCATTCACGAGCTACCTTTGGTGTTTCAATCTCTCTTGCAGGAATTCCAAGATGTTTTCCCCGATGAGCTACCTCCGGGTCTACCTCCTCTTCGAGGCATAGAGCATCGTATTGACCTCATCCCCAGAGCACCTCTACCAAACAAAGCTCCATACCGAGTCAATCCGGACGAAACCAAGGAGATTCAACGGCAAGTACAACAACTAATCGACAACGGTCATGTACGTGAAAGCTTAAGCCCTTGTGCCATTCCGGTTATTCTTGTGCCTAAGCCCGATGGAAGTTTCCGCTTGTGTTCCGATTGTAGACCTATCAATGCTATTACCGTCCGATATAGGCATCCCATTCCTCGCTTAGATGACATCCTTGATGAACTTAGTGGAGCCAACTTTTTCTCAAAAATTGATCTTAAAAGTGGATATTATCAAATCCGCATACAAGAGGGTGATGAATGGAAAACTGCTTTCAAAACCAAATTTGGTTTATATGAGTGGTTAGTGATGCCTATGGGTCTTTCGGAAGCTCGCGGTACTTTTGTGCGTCTTATGCATCATGTGCTTCGTCCTTACATTGGAGTCTTTGTTGTGGTCTACTTTGACGATATTCTTGTGTTTAGCAAAACCATGAAAGAGCACATCAATCATGTAAAATCTGTGTTGCAAACTCTTCGCAAGGAAAGCCTTTATGCAAACTTGAAAAAATGCACTTTTGGAGTTGACAAAGTGGTTTTCTTGGGTTTTGTTGTTTCCTCAAAGGGTGTCCATGTTGATGAATATAAAATTGAAGCAATTAAAACTTGGCCCCAACCAACCAATTTGCAACAAGTGCGAAGTTTTCTTGGTCTTGCGGGTTTTTATCGTCGCTTTGTGAAAGATTTTAGCACAATTGCCGCTCCTTTGCATGCTTTGAGCAAGAAGAATACTCCCTTTGTTTGGGGAACTTTGCAATCAACCGCTTTTGATGAGCTCAAGTCTTTGCTTACTCATGCTCCGATTCTTGCTTTGCCCAATTTTGACAAAACTTTTGAGGTTCATTGTGATGCAAGTGGTATCGGAATTGGCGGAGTTTTGATGCAAGAAAAACGAGCCATTGCTTATTTTAGTGAAAAACTCTCCGGTGCTCAACTTAATTATCCCATCTATGACAAAGAATTGTATGCTTTAGTGCGTGTGCTACATGTTTGGGAACATTACCTTAGGCCTCATGAGTTTGTCATCCATACCGATCATGAAACGCTTAAGTACCTCAAAGGTCAAACTAAATTGAACAAGCGTCATGCAAAATGGAGTGAATTAATTGAATCTTTTCCTTATGTGATCAAGTACATTAAGGGTAAAGAAAATGTAGTTGCTTGGCGCTTTCACGATATGCATGCTTGTCACTCAACTTGAGTTGAATGTTATTGGTTTTGAGCATATAAAAGACTTGTATGAGCATGATCCATCTTTTGCTTCTCCTTATGCTAAGTGCTCGACGCATACGTCTTGGGAACAATATTACATCAAGGATGGTTATCTTATGAGCTAACAAACTTTGCATTCCCGAGTCTTCTCTTCGTTTGCTCCTTTTGCAAGAGGCTCATGGAGGCGGACTCATGGGACACTTTGGACGCGACAAGACATTCGCCACGCTCTCCAACAACTACTTTTGGCCCAAGATGTTCCGCGACGTCTCACGCTTCACCAACCGATGCTATATATGTCGCAAAGCTAAGTCTAAAGCTCAATCTCATGGTCTTTACATGCCTCTTCCTATTCCCTATCAACCATGGGAAGACATTAGTATGGATTTTGTACTTGGTTTGCCTAGGACTCAAAATGGCAAGGATTCCGTGTTTGTTGTTGTTCCGCCCTACATCAACTCTACTTCGCGTCTTGATCAAGAAGAACATCAAGGAATGGGAGGCATGTCTACCAATCGCCGAGTACGCCTACAATTGCGCAACACACTCGACTACCGGCAAGTCCCCCTTCGAGATCGTCTACGGCTTCAACCCGTTGTCACCATTGGACATTCCACCACTTCCTCTCCAAGAGCGCACCAACATGGATACAAGTGCACGGGCAAGCTACATCAAGAAGATGCATGAGGACACAAGACAAACCATCGAGCGCCAAGTACAACGCCTAGCGACGAAGCTCAACGTCAACAAACAACCCATGGTCTTCAACATTGGTGATCTAGTATGGCTACACCTTCGCAAGGACCGCTTCCCCAATGAACGCAAGTCCAAGCTTCTACCTTGAGCCGATGGACCTTTCAAGGTGCTCGCACGCTACAACGACAACGCCTACTGATGAGGACATCAATACCATTGTTACACCCACAGCCCCTACTGCTACATATACTGGACCAATTACTAGAGCTCGCGCACGCCAATTAAATTATCGTACTTTCGTTTCTTGGTAATGATTCTAATGTTCATGAGAATATGATGCTGCCTAAATTGGATACATTTGTTTTGCTTACAAATGAAGGCCCTAGCTTGGAGAAGGATGGACATTGGAGCAAGAACAAGCATGGAGATAATGCCATGCGCAAGGGGAACAAGAATGGAGTTACAATGATGATTTCAGGACTTTGAAGCCACCATAATGGGTGCATGAAGCCTTGGACGAAATATACAAGATGCTACTTCATAAATGTCGTCCCGAGGCTATTCTAGGTGCTCGTCACCTTATTAGTGGGCCAGGCCCTTGTAATTTCGAAATACACAAGTATAGGCTATTTTTAGAGTCCGTATGTGTGGGGAAACAAGAGATAGGGTTGATTTCGACCCCTCCACCAAGGGCCACGAAATTCCCCCTCTTCCTCCATATATACAGTCCTTAGGGCACCGTTTAGACCTTGGGTTTTGTTTAGATTAAAAGTTCGCCATAGCTGCAACTTCGCGTGCCGCTTTGTGTTCAACGACTGCACAAAGGCGCCACAGAACCCCACCTTGATCAATAAAGCTTTCATCTTATATTCGCAATATCCAGATTGCAATCTCAGTTTCTTGCTTGTTCTTCGTTTGCTCGCAGGAAACAGACCCTCGTGGTCAGGTTGATCGTGCTCCGGCGTGGTCAATAACCTCTCGGAGTTGGTTTAGCGATTGCTAAGGCGCGATGTCCTCGCACGTTCGTAGTCGGATCGTCAAAGTCGACTTCCTCCAAAGCGAAAACCAACATCTCATCAAAAGACGGGACACCTTAGCCTCTATCAAGTGGTATCAGATTTCCAGGTTGCTCGGTGAGATTTTACAGTTTTTCGTAGTTTAGATCGAGTCTGTTCTTCATACCTATTGTCCACGAAAAAGCCACAAAAAAATTAGGGTTAGTTCATCATATCCGAACCAATCTGAGCCTTTGCATAATCTTTTTAGGGTTTTGCTTTGTTGAATTTGCGGTTGCATCGTCGTGTCTAGTTGCTGGTCTTAGCGTCTAGTCTTTTAGAGTTTCGAGTTCTGGTCATAAGTTGTCACGCCGCCACCGCACCATCATCATCGCCCCTGCCACCTACCATCACCGCTCCGAATCCGTATCCATATACCACCACCAATCCGTGTCCATATACCACCACCATATATCCACCACCAATCCGAGTTCCTTGCATATTAGGTTTGTTTTCGAGATCCATCTAGTTTCCGATTCGTGTTTCCTTGCCGGAGTAGGTTTCAGAAAAAAAAAGAGTCTGGAAACCACCCTCCGTTTAGGCCCAAAATTTTCCGAAAACGCACTTGTCGAAAAAATTTCTGGCTATCTTATTTTTAGGTGTTTCTAACTGTATTGAGACAGTCGCCGTTATAGAAAGTTTTTTTCGACCCGTTTCCAGTTTTTGGGTCCAGGAAGTCGAAAAAAAAATTTTTTTTTTTGGTCAAAAAAATTTCGCGCCCATCCTGTCAGTTTGACCTGGGAAGAGTTTTGAGACACTCGCCATTATAGTGATTTTTCGCAAAAAAAAGAGCAGCGCAAAAAAAAAGGCAGCGCAAAAAAAAAGCGAAAAGAAAAAAAGATTCCAGAGTGTGCTTTTCCCTTGTTTACGTGCAGCGCCGTGATTTTGTTAGTGTTCTAGGCTCGCGTCTCTAGCACGGTCTAGCCTAGGACCAAAGACAAGATCTGCGTCGTTGAGCGTTTCTTCAACTTTGCATCTCTGAATTGATTATTGCTGACCCTTTTGCTACCATATTATAAGCCTTCCCAGCTCCACATACATCTACAACGTCGTTTGACTCTCCCAGTAATCGCTCTATCAAGCTTTGAGAGTTTTGACTACATCGGTTGCCGATCACCGCTTCTTCTGGGTAAGAACTGGTAAGAATTTGAGATTTGCTTGACGGATTTGTGATCGTCCACCACACCACCACCACCACTTCCTAGTAGTCTGTCAATCATATTCTTGTGTGTTTCTATTGTGCTAACCATGGCAGGATCACAAGCCGATGTGACTGATCGGAGAACATGACAAACAAAGCGCTACATGATAAGTTTCAACAAATGATGAGTGGGCAGGTGGAAGATGTGCTAAATAGATTTGAAGAGGCCATGGAGAAGGTAGATGGCATTGAGAAGGCGTTCGAAACAAAGCTCGATAACAAGTTTAATGAATTGCTCGCGCGTCTACCACCACCACCACCGGCGGCACCTAACGCACCTCTACTACAACAACAAGGACTACCTCCACATCGCTGAAACAGCCCTCCGCCGAGCTTCCGTGTCCCTCTTCACTGGCCAAGCTCTTCGGTGCTGCTGTTGATATACGTGGCTCCTCTTTGCTGCGGTGGGGGAGGATGATTATGTGAGAGATTACGAGGATGAGGTTGATAGATAGAGGCGAGGTTGTCCCGATCTTTCGATGAGATGATAACTATCGATTTGGTGGAGTAGACTTTGACGATCCGACTACAAACATGCACGACGTTGCGCCTTAGCAATCGCTAAACCAATCTCCTGAGGTTACTGACGATGCCGAAAGCACGATCAGCCTGACCACGAAGGTCTATTCCTGCAAGCAATCGAAGAACGAGCAAGAATATGATAAAGCAATCTGAATATTGCGAATATATATGAAGTATTGATAATGGTGGGGATCCTTAGCGGTCTTGGTCTGGTCGTTGGACACAAACGAAGTACGAAGTTGCAATGGCTAACTTTTAACTAAACAAATCCCAAGGAAAAAGCTACTAGATGGATCTACTTATATAGGAGCAAGGGGTGGCGGCCAAGGAGGTGGGAGGACGTCCAAGGCAGCCTAAAACTAACCCTAGGTCGTACAAGGCCAATGGGCCCAAGCGGAGGTGACGTAACACCTTTGGACTTGTAGTTTGACTCGGATTCTGCTGCAGATCAGATTGTTTCGTCCATAACTCAACGCTCCGGACGGATTTTAAGGTGATTCAATTGGGTTGGAAAATGCACGAAATCTATTTTCCAACAAAAAGAATCAACCAATTTGGAGTCCGTATGAAAAAGTTATTGACGTTTTGAGTCGGTATGTCTGTAGTCCGAATCTGAGTCCGTAACGTGAGAGACTTGGACTCTATCTTCTCTTGGGCCAAAAGTGACGTGAGAGAACTTTTTGAACAGCAGGTAAACATCTCTTTCTCCCTTATCTTCATATGTGGATTGTACAAATGTCCCATACACCTGCAATTAGAGATGGCACAAAAGTTTGTGAAGTATTTTTGTCTGGATGACATAAATAAATTATTGCATAGTTTGCATTAAAATCACCTCACAAATATACATGTATGCAATATTTTGGTCGTATCCAAGGTAATCATGTCCTCATCATCCTCCCTTCTTGAAAACAAAGCCGTCCTCGGCGTTGCTTAGTCTGAAATATGGCTAACAAAAGAGACAAGGTGTACATGTTGTATATGTATATGTCATCCATTTTTACTTCCCTTGATTTTTGCACATATGACACATGAATAGATGAGTAATTTGCATAGTTCATAAAATCTAAAGCCAAAACATTATCACAAGAAGTAGAAGGCATGAAAATATTGCAACTCAGTTTGCACATATAAGTGAAGCTTTTATTCATTTCAAAAGATTGACAATGTTCATCATTAAACCATCCCAACATTGGTGAATAAACCTTACTTGCATCAAATTTACATGCTACAACATGCTTAAATAAGCAAACATGCAATCGTCATTTGACACAGAATCATCACTAAGATTAGAGGTCATATCAAAATGATTAAACATTGGTTCTTTTGCATCAATAGTTAATTCATTGGGTGCACTCAAAATTGTTGGTATTTCAGTTGTTTGATCACATGACGCATTCATGAGAGTAACATGATTCTCTAAAATAGGTGATGCGCTCAAATCAACAGGTAACTCAACACATGATGTATTCAAGTTAACCAGACATGCATCATTCTCATGTGAAGTTATATCTTTGGAAGAACATTTGGAACATTTACGTGCTGTTTTTAATGCTCTACGTGATGCACGTTTGTTTGGTAACCTTGGGAAGTGCACCTTTTGCACCGACCGAGTATCTTTTCTTGGCTATGTTGTTACTCCATAGGAATTGAAGTTGATAAAGCCAAGATTGAAGCTATTGAGAGTTGGCATGCCCAAAACGGTCACACAAGTGAGGAGTTTTCTTGGACTCGCTGGTTTCTATAGGCGTTTGTGAGAGACTTTAGCACCATTGCTGCACCTCTCAATGAGCTTACAAAGAAGGATGTGCCTTTTGTTTGGGGTACCGCATACAGGAAGAAGCCTTCACGGTATTGAAAGATAAGTTGACACATGCTCCTTTACTCCAACTTCCTGACTTTAATAAGACTTTTGAGCTTGAATGTGATGCTAGTGGAATTGGATTAGGAGGTGTGTTATTACAAGATGGCAAACCTGTTGCATACTTTTCTGAAAAATTGAGTGGGCCTAGTCTGAACTATTCTACTTATGGCAAAGAATTATATGCTCTTGTTCGGACTTTAGAGACATGGCAACATTATTTATGGCCCAAAGAATTTGTTATACATTCTGATCATGAATCTTTGAAACATATTAAAAGTCAAGCTAAACTGAATCGTAGACATGCTAAATGGGTTGAATTCATTGAGACTTTCCTTATGTCATTAAACACAAGAAGGGTAAAGAAAATGTTATTGCTGATGCTTTGTCTCGTCGATATACTATGCTTTCACAACTTGACTTCAAAATATTTGGTTTGGAGACCATCAAAGATCAATATGTGCATGATGCTGATTTTAAAGATGTAATGCAGAATTGTAAAGAAGGAAGAACATGGAACAAGTTCGTTATTAATGATGGTTTTGTGTTCCGTGCTAACAAGCTAAGCATTCCTGCTAGCTCTGTTAAGTCTTTGTTGTTGCAGGAGGCGCATGGAGGAGGATTAATGGGACACTTTGGCGTCAAGAAGACGGAGGATATACTTGCTACACATTTCTTTTGGCCAAAGATGAGGCGGGATGTTGAGCGTTTTGTTGCTCGCTGCACTACATGTCAAAAAGCTAAGTCACGACTCAATCCTCATGGTTTATATATGCCTTTGCTGTGCCTAGTGTTCCTTGGGAGGATATATCTATGGACTTTGTTTTAGGTTTACCTCGAACAAAGAAGGGAGGATAGCATATTTGTTGTCGTGGATAGATTCTCGAAAATGGCACACTTTTTACCATGTCATAAAAGCGATGATGTTGTTAATGTTGCTGATTTGTTCTTTCGTGAAATTATTCGCTTGCATGGTGTGCCAAATACTATTGTTTCAGATCGTGATACTAAATTTCTTAGCCACTTTTGGAGATGTTTATGGGCTAAGTTGGGGACTAAACTGCTTTTTAGTACTACTTGTCACCCCCAAACTGATGGACAAACTGAAGTAGTCAATAGAACATTGTCTACTATGCTTAGGGCTGTTTTGAAGAATAATAAGAAAATGTGGGAAGAATGCTTGCCTCATATTGAATTTGCTTATAATCGTTCATTGCATTCTACTACTAAGATGTGCCCTTTTGAAATTGTGTATGGCTTCCTACCTCGTGAACCTATTGATTTGTTGCCTCTTCCATCTTCGGAGAAGGTTAATTTTGATGCTAAAGAACGTGCTGAATTGATTTTAAAATGCATGAGATAACTAAGGAAAACATTGAGCGTATGAATGCTTAATATAAACGTCTTGGAGATAAGGGTAGAAAACATGTTGTCTTTGCACCGGAGATCTTGTTTGGTTACATTTATGTAAGGATAGGTTTCCTAATTTGTGCAAATCAAAGCTAATGCCACGTGCTGATGGTCCATTTAAGGTGTTAGAGAAAATAAATGATAATGCATATAAACTTGAGCTGCTGCATATTTTGGGGTTAGTCCCACTTTTAACATTGCAGATTTGAAGCCTTATTTGGGTGAGGAATATGAGCTTCCGTCGAGGACGACTTCATTTCAAGAAGGGAGGATGATGAGGACATCAATACCATTGTTACACCCACAGCCCCTACTGCTACATATCTTGGACCAATTACTAGAGCTCACATGACGCCAATTAAATTATCGGTACCTTCGTTTCTTGGTAATGATTTTAATGTTCATGAGAATATGATGCTGCCTAAATTGGATACATTTGTTTTGCTTACAAATGAAGGCCCTAGCTTGGAGAAGGATGGACATTGGAGCAAGAACAAGCATGGAGATAATGCCATGCGCAAGGGGAACAAGAACGGAGTTACAACTGATGATTTCAGGACTTTGAAGCCACCATAATGGGTGCATGAAGCCTTGGACGAAATATACAAGATGCTACTTCATAAATGTCGTCCCGAGGCTATTCTAGGTGCTGCGTCACCTTATTAGTGGGCCAGGCCCTTGTAATTTCGAAATACACAAGTATAGGCTATTTTAGAGTCCGTATGTGGGGAAACAAGAGATAGGGTTGATTTGGACCCCTCCACCAAGGGCCACGAAATTCCCCTCTTCCTCCATATATACAGCCCTTAGGGCACCGTTTAGACCTTGGGTTTTGTTTAGATTAAAAGTTCGCCATAGCTGCAACTTCGCGTGCCGTTTTGTGTTCAACGACTGGACAAAGCGTCACAGAACCCCACCTTGATCAATAAAGCTTTCATCTTATATTCGCAATATCCAGATTCCAATCTCAATTTCTTGCTTGTTCTTCGTTTGGTCGCAGGAAATGCAGACCCTCGTGGTCGTTGATCGTGCTCGGCGTGGTCAATAACCTCTCGGAGTTGGTTTAGCGATTGCTAAGGCGCGACGTCCTCACACGTTCGTAGTCGGATCGTCAAAGTCGACTTCCTCCAAAGCGAAAACCAACATCTCATCGAAGACGGGACACCTTTGCCTCTATCAAGTGGTATCAGATTTCCGGGTTGCTCGGTGAGATTTTACAGCTTTTCCGTAGTTTAGATCGAGTCTGTTCTTCATACCTATAGTCCACGAAAAAGCCACAAAAAATTAGGGTTAGTTCATCATATCCGAACCAATCTGAGCCTTTGCATAATCTTTTTAGGGTTTTGCTTTGTTGAATTTGCGGTTGCATCGTGGTGTCTAGTTGCTGGTCTTAGCGTCTAGTCTTTTAGAGTTTCGAGTTCTGGTCATAAGTTGTCACGCCGCCACCGCACCATCATCATCGCCCCTGCCACCTACCATCACCGCTCCGAATCCATATCCATATACCACCACCAATCCGTGTCCATATACCACGACCGATCCATATCCATATACTACCACCGCTACCACCACCGCTGCCATATACCACCACCATATATCCACCACCAATCCGAGTTCCTTGCATATTAGGTTTGTTTTCGAGATCCATCTAGTTTCCGATTTGTGTTTTCCTTGCCGGAGTAGGTTTCGGAAAAAAAAAATTCGGCCTCAGCCCGGAACTTCCGGCCTCCGACGACTTCGACCAGCCCGGGCGTGCCCACTTTCTGGTTAGCCCGGAACCTGCCCGGAACCCGGCCCGGAACTTCCGGCCAGCCCGGACCTTCCGGCCCCCGGAAGCCAGCCCAGCTCCACCCGCGTCAACTCTCGACTTAGACCGGACCCTGCCCGGAACTTCCGGCACCCGGAACTTTCGGCCTAGCGCGGAACTTCCGGCCCTGCCTGCGTGCATCCACTTGGGCCGAGGCCCGTGTACCCTTTCGTCCCGTAAACTATAAATACTCTCCCACCTCCTCCTAGTTAGGGTTAGCATTGGTTTAGCTCATCTTTGGTGTGAGAGCCCTTGCTCATCCACTTGGTACTTCTCCTCGGAGTTCGCGACCTCTTCGGAGAAGATCCCCCAAGCGGATTCAAGACCCCTTCAAGGGAAGACCATCAAGACCTCCTCTCGGAGAAGATCGGCTACTCGTGTATCTTTACCTTTGTTGATTTTTTATATAGGCGAGGGTGTCCCGATCTTTCGATGAGATGATAACTATCGATTTGGTGGAGACGACTTTGACGATCCGACTACAAACGTGCACGACGTTGTGCCTTAGCAATCGCTAAACCAATCTCCCGAGGTTCTTGGCGATGCCGAGGCACAATCAGCGACCATGAAGGTCTATTCCTGCAAGCAATCGAAGAACGAGCAAGAATATGATAAAGCAATCTGAATATTGCGAATATATATGAAGTATTAATAATGGTGGGGATCCGTAAGCGGTCTTGGTCTGGTCGTTGGACACAAGCGAAGTACACGGTTGCAATGGCTAACTTTAACTAAACAAATCCCAAGGAAAAAAGCTACTAGATGGATCTACTTATATAGGAGCAAGGGGTGGCGGCCAAGGAGGTGGGAGGACGTCCCAAGGCAGCCTAAAACTAACCCTAGGTCGTACAAGGCCAATGGGCCCAAGCGGAGGTGACGTAACACCTTTGGACTTGTAGTTTGACTCGGATTCTGCTGCAGCATCAGATTGTTTCGTCCATAACTCAACGCTCCGGACGGATTTTAAGGTGATTCAATTGGGTTGGAAAATGCACGAAATCTATTTTCCAACAAAAAGAATCAACCAATTTGGAGTCCGTATGAAAAGTTATTGACGTTTTGAGTCAGGTATGTCATGCAGGTCCGAATCTGAGTCCGAACGTAAGAGACTTGGACTCTATCTTCTCTTGGGCCAAAAGTGACGTGAGAGAACTTTTTGAACAGCAGGTAAACATCTCTTTCTCCCTTATCTTCATATGTGGATTGTACAAATGTCCCATACACCTGCAATTAGGCATGGCACAAAAGTTTGTGAAGTATTTTTGTCCTGGATGACATAAATAAATTATTACATAGTTTGCATTAGAAATCACCTCACAAATATACATGTATGCAATATTTTTGGTCGTATCCAAGGTAATCATGTCCTCATCAATTTTGAATCTTGTGCTACCTTATGTGTTTGGTGATCTAGCCCTTGTGTAATCGAAACTTGTCGGTTTAGTGTTCCTCTTGTGTGTGTTTCCTTGTGTTCTTCCGCCCGTTCATCGTGTTTCCCCGTAGGATCCCCTCCAAACGTGAAAGATCTCCGATTAGGGTTCCACCCTACGTTCAACAGGATCCTTGGCCGCCCGACACTAGCAAAGTTCATGGCGGCGTCGCATTACGCCTACAACACGCTGAAGATGCCTGGGCCGATGACCATCGTCATTATCCCCTCCTACGAGAAGGACGCACTCATCTGCGCCGATCAACTCTATCGGGAAGCAGTTGCAGCGACTGCCGCCAAGGCACTTGCTCCTGCCGTTGAAGCCCCGGGGAGGAAGAAGACAGGTAAGACCTCTCGCACCCACTCCGGCAAGTGCACCTCTTTGGAGTGTAGTGCTCCCGTCGAGGACGTGCCAGAGAGCTCCACCGGCAAGAGCAAGAAATTCATAGCTGCACCACCAGAGACCAAGAAGGTGTCCGCCAAGGAGGATGGCACGGGAGGGGCTTTCACCATAAGCTCCACGCTCGACAGCAAATAGGAAGGCGTGCTCGTCACTTTCCTGCAGGCGAATGTCGATGTGTTTGCATGGCAAGCATCCGACATCCCCGGTGACGCGGAGCATCCTTCCATCATCCCCATGGACTCTACACCACCACATCAAGCCCCATGTGGACCGATGACAAGAGCAAGAGCACGTGCTTTGGAAACCGAGGTGAACTCCTTCCTACTAGATTTGCATATGGACACGAGTGGAACATGTTTACTACCTCACCATAATGTGCTATGCCTCCTTAGGTATGAAGAGAAACATCACCAAGACACTCAGGAGCATCACCAATGAGAGGGAGGACTACCACGAGGCCACGCGAACCAAGAACAAGGGAAACAGCAGCTGCACAGGAAGCTCCAGGCGACCCCGTGCGCACGGGCCTCCGTGACCCCGTGCGCACGGGCTACTCAAGGAGTTGACGCTGGAGCACCCCATGCGCACGGGGCCAACTTACCCCGTGCGCATGGGCCTCCCAGGATGGCCGGCTGAGATGGCTCCTTCTTCTCCACTTCTTCTCCTTCGACCCCTAGGCTATATATTCCATACCAAAGACCTTGTTTAGGGTTAGCAAAGTATTAGATGAGATATTTGTGAGCTTTGCTCCTTTCTACCTTCCCTTGTGGAATCAAGACCCCCTAGGGAAGAATCCTTGTGGATTTCAAGACCTCCTCAAGGAGTAGACTATCTCCAAGACCCCATCTCCTTTGGATTTGGGATGAACTTTGCCATTGTATCTTTCCTTTGATTGTGTTTGTGACTTGTGGATCTTGTGTTGTTACTCTAGTGGATGTGTAATCGGGAATTGTTGGAGTGATTTCCTCTTTGTGTTCTTGTTGTGTTCTTGTTGTTTCTCTCCTTTTCCCCCTCCAAGTGTGGAAAGATCCCTCCTAGGGTTCTACCCTACATCATCTTGGTATCATGAGCCACGTTGATTCACATCTTGGAGTCCCTACCTTCCACTTTCTAGCTTGGTTTCGTTGTTTTTCGTCCTAATCCGAAAATCCCCACCAAAAATTGCCCCAAAATTTTTCTTGCAATTTGTTTGATCATGTGAGATTTGGTTGTTTTGATCCACAAATTTGGTGTTTGGCAAGTGGATCTACCCCCACCATCTCCCCCCCCCCCAAATCCTCGATTTCGACCTTAACTTTGAAAATCCCCGCGGATCCCGAGCTGTTCTTGCGCTCCCAGAACACCCCGTGCACATGGGCCCTCGAGACCCGTGCACACGGGACCCGTGCACACGGCCTCACTTACCCACGTCTTGCGGGCTATCCAGGAGGTTCGGCCAGTTTCTGTTTTCATCTTTTGGTTCCCCACCACCTCTTGAGTTCTTCCGCACCACTCCACGTGTTTGTTTGAGTTTCGGACCACGGTTTCTCTTGTGTCCTAAGGTGTTTCGGCTACTTAGGCGCATTTGGACATCAACATCACCGCCAAGCAATCATCGACTCGGACAACACATCGGTTTCGACAAGATAATCTCCATCACTACCGTAAGCAAGGACGGTAACCTCGACGATGCTTTGTACCCCCCTTGCCATTAACTTGATAGCTTCGAGCCCTTTTGCGTAGCTTACCCATTGAGACTAGCTTGTTGAGTATTGCCGGGCCACGCCTTAGTGCACCATTTAGTGTTCCATCCATCCCGTGCATTTGATACTTGTTACCTTGTTGTGTGGCTCGTACATCAAGCTTCGTGACATAGTCAAAAAAAATCTTTTAAGCAAAAGAGAAGAGAAGCAAAGAGCTCATAAGCAATAGCATCGAGCCTCTTAGCATACGTGCATCATCTTGGTCATTACATACATAAGCATACTTGGGATTGTGAGATGACCGGTTTCTCTATTAGGTTGGTGCACTAGCGTATCTAGCGCATTAGTGCAATCGAGCTAGCGTCTCTCTAGTATTCGCACAACAAGAGCATTTTCCGTGGTTACACATTTGAGCTCACCCCTTGGTTGTGCGGATCCCATTTATCTTCCGTGTGTGTGTTCCTAGTTATATCATTGGGTTTGATCTATTTGTCTTACTTGCCACTTGTGAATCTTCTCAACTTTATCGATATCTTGACTAACATTTGCTTGAAATTTTTGCCACCATCCTAACCGAGCTCCTCCATAGACCATTTACTTGTAGGTGTGAGAAACATTTCCCGGTACCAATTCCCCTATTGTAACATCACGTTGGATCGTACTTGTTGCCTCCACAATCTTCGGAAAAAGGTAACTTTGGTTTTGTTCTCTCATTTTCCTACTCACCACCACTTTCATATGATGGATAGGCCAAGTACCTCTACCAACCCACTCTTCATCGAGCAAGATGACGACATGTCATCATTCGTCACCAAGAGCCACCTCTTTGGTGCACAACGGGCGCTACATCAAGAGCAACAAGCCATGAACGACCGCATCGACAACCTCGCCACCGACTTGTGACTCTCCGAGCAAAGTACACGTGACTACTTCGACAACAAGCTCGATGCGCACAAGCAAGAGAACGATGCAAGAATGGACGAGATCCGTGCTTTGTTGGTCAACCGGCCTCCTTCAACTTCTTCCTACTCAAGACGGAGCCACTCAAGTCGACACTCCGACGACACCTTCTCCAGCTCAAGTACACCGTCATCGAACACTCTTCAACGAGCTGCACGTCAAGACCGTCATGCATCCCGAAATCCACTTCACGCCAAGCATTCACACGAGCAAGTTCCTCGTCCGTGTTCAAACCAGGGCGCTTTTGCTCAAGCTCAAGAACGACAACGACTACGGCGCCAAGAGGAAGAACGAGCGTGACTACACCAAGAAGAACAAGACGCCGAGGCTCAACGTCTTCAACAACAACAACGAGAAGCGCAAGCTCTTGAGGCGCAACGTGCCCTTCAAGAATCAAGTCGAGCCATCGCCAACCGTAATCGCGAACGGCGCAATCAAGAGGAAGCCCTTCGAGAAGAAATCCATGAGAGGAACTACCAACCACGCGTGCAACGTCAAGTTCCTCAAGCTACTCCACAAGCTCGTCAAGCTCCTCCTCAACCTCAAGTTCAACAAGAGCAAGTGGATCATGGACTTCCTCCATGCCAAGAGCGACATCTCGAGGAACGAGCATTTGAGGATCCTCCTCCACGAAAGAGCGACATCAAAACCGCTACTTCGACGAAGAACTCCGCTACGACAAGCTAAAGTTCACCATGCCCAAGTTCAACGGAAGCAATGACCGCGAAGAGTACCTCTCATGGGCATTGAAGGTCGACAAAATCTTCCGGTTGCACAACTACGATGAAGAGAAGAAGATCGCTATGGCATCACTCGAGTTCCAAGACTATATTCTCATTTGGTGGGAACAAGTGGTGGAGCGACGACATACAAGAGGCGAGCCACCAATCACAACTTGGACGGCTATGAAGGATGTCATGAGAGCTCGTTTCGTGCCTACTCACTACAATCGTGATCTCTTCAAGAAGTTGCAACTTCTCAAACAAGGCACGAAGACGGTGGAAGAATACTACCAAGAAATGGAGATTGCCATGATACGAGCCAATGTCAACGAAGACGATGAGCAAACAATGGCACGCTTCTTGAACGGCCTCAACCATCCAAACAAGCGGATTGCCGACTTCCAACCATACTCAAACCTCCTCGAGCTAGTTCATCAAGCGACCAAGGCCGAGCGACAAGTCCACGATGACTTCAAATACGCCAAGTACTCATCCAAGACCTACGGCTCCTCTTATCAAGCTCCCGCAACTCCGGCAACTCCTACATCAACTAGAGTCTCACCAAGTACCGGCGACAAGTCAAGTTACAAGAAAACTTCGACAAATTCAAGTCGTCCTCCTCCTACTTCAAGCAACTTCAAGCCGCGTGCTTCGTCCTCTACTCCGACCGATGAGACCGTCAGGACAAGCTCCTTCAAGTGTTTCACTTGCGGCGGCCGAGGCCACAAGTCCTTTGAGTGCACAAACAAGTGCACCATGATCTTCAACGACGACGACACCTATGACTCCATGAGTGATAGAGACAAAGGTGTCCCATCTTTCGATGAGATGATGGATATCGCTTTGGTGGAAATCGACTTTGACGATCCGACTACGAACGTACGAGGACGTCGCGCCTTAGCAATCGCTAAACCAACTCCGAGAGGTTATTGACCACGCGAGCACGATCAACGACCACGAGGGTCTGCTTCCTGCGAGCAAGCGAAGAACAAGCAAGAAACTGAGATTGCAATCTGGATATTGCGAATATTAGATGAAAGCTTTATTGATCAAGGTGGGGTTACTGTGGCGCTTTGTCCGGTCGTTGAACACAAACGAAATGCAGCGAAGTTGCAGCTATGGCGAACTTTAATCTAAACAAAACCCAAAGTCTAAACGGTGCCCTAAGGGCTGTATATATGGAGGAAGAGGGGGGGATTTCGTGGCCCTTGGTGGAGGGGTCTGAAAACAACCCTATCTCTTGTTTCCCCACACATATGGACTCTAAAAATAGCCTATTCTTATGTATTACGAAATTACATGGGCCTGGCCCAATAATAAGGTGACGCAGCACCTAGAATAGCCTTTGGACAAAATTTATGAAGTGACATCTTGTATATTTCGTCCAAGGCTTCATGCACCCGTTATGGTGGCTTCAAAGCCCTGAAATCATCACTTGTAACTCCGTTCTTGTTCACCTTGCGCATGCCATCATCTCCATGCTTGTTCTTGCTCCAATGTTCATCCTTCTCCAAGCTAGGCCCTTCATTTGTAAGCAAAACAAATGTATCCAATTTAGGCAGCATCATATTCTCATGAACATTAGAATCATTACCAAGAAACGAAAGTACCTGGTAATTTAGTTGGCGTGCGCGAGCTCTAGTAATTGGTCTAGTATGTATAGCAGCACGGGCTGGGGGTGTAACAATGGTATTGATGTCCTCATCATCCTCCCCTTCTTGAAATGAAGTCGTCCTCGACGGAAGTTCATCTTCCTCACCCAAATAAGGCTTCAAATCTGCAATGTTAAAAGTGGGACTAACCCCAAAATCTGCAGGCAGCTCAAGTTTATATGCATTATCATTTATTTTCTCCAACACCTTAAAGGGACCATCAGCACGTGGCATTAGCTTTGATTTGCGCAAATCAGGAAATCTATCCTTACGCAAATATAACCAAATAAGATCTCCAGGTGCAAACACAACATGTTTTCTACCCTTATCCCCAGCAAATTTATATTTAGCATTCATACGCTCAATGTTTTCCTTAGTTAACTCATGCATTTTTAAAATCAATTCAACACGTTCTTTAGCATCAAAATTAACCTTCTCCGGAGATGGAAGAGGCAACAAATCAATAGGTGCACGAGGTAGGAAACCATACACAACTTCAAAAGGGCACATCTTAGTAGTAGAATGCAATGAACGATTATAAGCAAATTCAATATGAGGCAAGCATTCCTCCCACATTTTCTTATTATTCTTCAAAACAGCCCTAAGCATAGTAGACAATGTTCTATTGACTACTTCAGTTTGTCCATCAGTTTGGGGGTGACAAGTAGTACCAAAAAGAAGTTTAGTCCCCAACTTAGCCCATAAACATCTCCAAAAGTGGCTAAGAAATTTAGTATCACGATCTGAAACAATAGTATTTGGCACACCATGCAAACGAATAATTTCACGAAAGAAAAAATCAGCAACATTAACAGCATCATCGCTTTTATGACATGGTATAAAATGTGCCGTTTTCGAGAATCTATCCACGACAACAAATATGCTATCCCTCCCCTTCTTTGTTCTAGGTAAACCTACAACAAAGTCCATAGATATATCCTCCCAAGGAACACTAGGTACAGGCAAAGGCATATATAAACCATGAGGATTGAGTCGTGACTTAGCTTTTTGACATGTAGTGCAGCGAGCAATAAAACGCTCAACATCCCGTCTCATATTTAGCCAAAAGAAATGTGTAGCAAGTACATCCTCCGTCTTCTTCACGCCAAAGTGTCCCATTAGTCCTCCTCCATGCGCCTCCTGCAACAACAAAAGACGAACGGAGCTAGCTGGAATGCATAGCTTGTTAGCACGGAACACAAATCCATCATTAACGACGAACTTGTTCCATGTTCTTCCTTCTTTACAATTCTGCAATACATCTTTAAAATCAGCATCATGCACATATTGATCTTTGATGGTCTCCAAACCAAATATTTTGAAGTCAAGTTGTGAAAGCATAGTATAGCGAAAAGACAATGCATCAGCAATAACATTTTCTTTACCCTTCTTGTGTTTAATGACATAAGGGAAAGTCTCAATGAATTCAACCCATTTAGCATGTCTACGATTCAGTTTAGCTTGACTTTTAATATGTTTCAAAGATTCATGATCGGAATTGATAGAGGCAAAGGTGTCCCGATGTTTCGATGAGATGGTGGCTATCGTTTCTGTGGGAGTCGACCTTGACGATCCGACTACGTACGTGCGAGACGTCGCGCCTTAGCAATCGCTAAACCAACTTCCGAGGTTATTGACCACGCCGAACACGATCAACCTGACCACGAGGTGCTGTTTCCTGCGAGCAAGCGAAGAACAAGCAAGAAACTAAGATTGCAATCTGGATATTGCGAATATAAGAGAAAGCTTTATTAATGAAGGTGGGGTTACTGTGGCGCCTTGGTCAGGTCGTTGAACACAAGCGAAATGCAGAAGTTGCTGCTATGGCGAACTTTTGATCTAAACAAAACCCAAAGTCTAAGCGACGCCCTAAGGGCTGTATATATGGAGGAAGAGGAGGAATTTCGTGGCCCTTTAGGGAGGGTCCAAACCAACCCTAACTCTTGTTTCCCCACACATACGGACTCTAAAACAGCCTATACTTAAGTATTTCGAAATTACATGGGCCTGGCCCAATAATAAGGTGACGCAGCACCTAGAATAGCCTATGGACGAATATTATGAAGTGGCATCTTGTATATTTCGTCCAAGGCCTCATGCTCTCATTAGGGTGGCTTCAAAGTCCTGGAATCATCACTTGTAACTCCGTTCTTGTTCCCCTTGCGCATGCCAACATCTCCATGCTTGAACTTGCTCCAAGGTTCATCTTTCTTGTCCATGGTAGGCCCTTCATTTGTAAGCAAAACAAATGTATCCAATTTAGGCAGCATCATATTCTCATGAACATTGGAATCGTTAGCAAGAAACGGAAGTACCTGATTATTCAAATGGCGTGCGCGAGCTCTAGTAATTGGTCCAGTATGTATAGCAGCAGGGGCTGTGGGTGTAACAATGGTATTGACGTCCTCATCATCCTCCCCTTCTTGAAATGAAGTCGTCCTCGACGGAAGCTCATCTTCCTTACCGAAATAAGGCTTCAAATCTGCAATGTTAAAAGTGGGACTAACCCCAAAATCTGCAGGCAGCTCAAGTTTATATGCATTATCATTTATTTTCTCTAACACCTTAAATGGACCATCAGCACGTGGCATTAGCTTTGATTTATGCAAATTAGAAACCTATCCTTACATAAATGTAACCAAACAAGATCTCCAGTGCAAAGACAACATGTTTTCTACCCTTATCTCCAGCAAGTTTATATTTAGCATTCATACACTCAATGTTTTCCTTAGTTAACTCATGCATTTTAAAATCAATTCAGCATGTTCTTTAGCATCAAAATTAACCTTCTCCAAGATGGAAGAGGCAACAAATCAATAGGTGCACGAGGTAGGAAGCCATACACAATTTCAAAGGGCACATCTTAGTAGTAGAATGCAATGAGCGATTATAAGCAAATTCAATATGAGGCAAGCATTCTTCCCACATTTTCTTATTATTCTTCAAAACAGCCCTAAGCATAGTAGACAATGTTCTATTGACTACTTCAGTTTATCCATCGGTTTGGGGTGACAAGTTGTACTAAAAGCAGTTTAGTCCCCAACTTAGCCCATAAACATCTCCAAAAGTGGCTAAGAAATTTAGTATCACGATCTGAAACAATAGTATTTGGCACACCATGCAAGCGAATAATTTCACGAAAGAACAAATCAGCAACATTAACAGCATCATCGCTTTTATGACATGGTATAAAGTGTGCCATTTTCGATAATCTATCCACGACAACAAATATGCTATCCTCCCTTCTTTGTTCGAGGTAAACCTAAAACAAAGTCCATAGATATATCCTCCCAAGGAACACTAGGTACAGCAAAGGCATATATAAACCATGAGGATTGAGTCGTGACTTAGCTTTTTGACATGTAGTGCAGCGAGCAACAAAGCGCTCAACATCCCGTCTCATCTTTGGCCAAAAGAAATGTGTAGCAAGTATATCCTCCGTCTTCTTCACGCCAAAGTGTCCCATTAATCCTCCTCCATGCGCCTCCTGCAACAACAAAAGACGAACAGAGGTAGCAGGAATGCATAGCTTGTTAGCATGGAACACAAAACCATCATTAATAACGAACTTGTTCCATGTTCTTCCTTCTTTACAATTCTGCAATACATCTTTAAAATCAGCATCATGCACATATTGATCTTTGATGGTCTCCAAACCAAATATTTTGAAGTCAGGTTGTGAAAGCATAGTATAGCGACGAGACGAAGCATCAGCAATAACATTTTCTTTACCCTTCTTGTGTTTAATGACATAAGGGAAAGTCTCAATGAATTCAACCCATTTAGCATGTCTACGATTCAGTTTAGCTTGACTTTTAATATGTTTCAAAGATTCATGATCAGAATGTATAACAAATTCTTTGGGCCATAAATAATGTTGCCATGTCTCTAAAGTCCGAACAAGAGCATATAATTCTTCGTCATAAGTAGAATAGTTCAGACTAGGCCCACTCAATTTTTCAGAAAAGTATGCAACAGGTTTGCCATCTTGTAATAACACACCTCCTAATCCAATTCCACTAGCATCACATTCAAGCTCAAAATTCTTATTAAAGTCAGGAAGTTGGAGTAAAGGAGCATGTGTCAACTTATCTTTCAATACCGTGAAGGCTTCTTCCTGTGCGGTACCCCAAACAAAAGGCACATCCTTTTTTGTAAGTTCATTGGGAGGTGCAGCAATGGTGCTAAAGTCTCTCACAAAACGCCTATAGAAACCAGCGAGTCCAAGAAAACTCCTCACTTGTGTGACCGTTTTGGGCTGCGGCCAACTCTCAATAGCTTCAATCTTGGCTTTATCAACTTCAATTCCCTGTGGTGTAACAACATAGCCAAGAAAAGATACTCGGTCGGTGCAAAAGGTGCACTTCCCAAGGTTACCAAACAAACGTGCATCACGTAGAGCATTAAAAACAACACGTAAATGTTCCAAATGTTCTTCCAAAGATTTGCTATCAATCAGTATATCATCAAAATAGACTACCACAAATCGTCCAATGAAAGCACGTAAAACTTCGTTCATTAGTCTCATGAAAGTACTAGGTGCATTAGTTAACCCAAAAGGCATGACTAACCACTCATATAAACCAAACTTAGTTTTAAATGCTGTTTTCCATTCATCTCCCAATTTCATACGAATTTGATGGTATCCACTCATAAATCAACTTTGGAGAATATTGTAGAGCCACTCAATTCATCAAGCATATCATCTAGCCTAGGAATAGGATGGCGATAACGAATAGTAATATTATTAATGCCTCTACAATCAACACACATACTGTGACGTACCATCCTTTTTAGGCACTAGTATAATAGGAACAGCACAAGGACTAAGAGATTCGCGTATATAACCTTTGTCGAGCAGCTCCTGTACTTGGCGCATAATCTCCTTCGTCTCCTCTGGATTGATGCGGTATGGTGCACGGTTGGGTAGCGATGCACCGGGAATTAAGTCAATTTGATGCTCAATCCCTCGAATAGGTGGTAATCCGGTGGCACGTCTTGTGGGAAGGCGTCGGAAACTCTGCAAAATGTTAGTGACAGCGAGGGGCAAAGAGGAAAACACGTCCTCGAATGAAAATAATGCCTCTTTGCACACAAAAGCATAGCAAACAGATTTGCTAGAATCTAGCTCATCAATATCAGATTTGGTGGCAAATAAACATGCACTTTTCAGTTTAATTTCAGAAGCAACATTAGATGGTTTATTATTAGGCTTCATTTGTTGCTCAAATTCTTTTGCCACAATCTGATTTTCACTCTTATTTTCTCCTGTTTTGCTTTATTAGCTCTATTAATATCATCTTTCAAAATGGAATCGAGAGTCATAGGAAGCAAAGTAATATTTTATCCTTGTGAACAAGAGTATACTGATTGTTTCTACCATGGTGTACAGAATTTTATCAAATTGCCATGGTCTACCAAGTAATAAGGAACATGCTTGCATAGGTACCACATCACAATCAACATAATCAGCATATGTAGAGATACTAAAATACACACGAACAGTCGTGTTACCTTAACCTTGCCGCTGTTATTGAACCATTGGATGTAGTAAGGATGTGGATGTGGTCTTGTGGTGAGAGAAAGCTTCTCCACCATATCCATGCTAGCCAAGTTGTTGCAGCTCCCTCCATCTATGATGGCCTTGAATAGAACATTCCTTCACAACTCCTTTGTATGGAACAAGTTATGCCTCTGATTTTGCTCAGCTTGTGTAACCTGCACACTCAAAACACGTTGAGCAACTAAACATTCATACTGTCAAAGCATCTTGACAGCAGCCATGTATTGCGTCTCATGATCGAGAATCATCTCCACCGTGTTCTTCATGTGTAATAAGAGCCAAAGTCTCTTCATCATAGTGACTAGCGGACTCATACCCACCATCCTCGGTAGCAATCATCACACGCTGAGATTGGCATTCTCTCATAAAATGTCCTCTTCCCTTACAACGACAAAATAATATCACTTGTGTGCCTGTTGGCGCCATGGAAGAAGAAGAGCTCTGTGTAGGCCCAGCAGGTGTGCTCTTGGCAGATAGGTGGTTGTGCCTGCTTTCTTGTATCACGGTTGGAGGTGGCAGCCGATGGAGGTGCCGGTGTAGCAGAACGGAGGTGCCGGTGCCTGCTTTCTCCTCAGGATATTGTAAACATGTAAATCGTTGTTCAGTTTCTAACTCCCAAGTAAGATATATATCAGGAACCTATCTACCCTCAAATGGTGGAATATTCAATTTCAGTTTAGGGAGATGGTCATGATCTCGTACTGAAGGGGAGCGAACATTGCCATTATTTGCATGTGGGCGACCTGGTGGTTGTGGTGCTTTGGTGGTTGCCGTGGTTCGATGTTGATCAACCTCATCCTCGTAATCTCTCACATAATCATCCTCCCCACCACAGCAGCAGGAGCCACCACGAAGTATCAACAATGACACCAGCAGCTTGGCGGGCTAAAGAGGACACGGGAAGCTCGGCGGAGGGCTGTTTAGCGATGTGGAGGTAGTCCTTGTTGTTGTAGTAGAGTGCGTTAGGTGCAGCCCGGTGGTGGTGGTGGTAGGCCTTGCGAGCAATTCATTAAACTTGTTATCGAGCTTTGTTTCAACGCCTTCTCAATGCCATCTATCTTCTCCATGACTTTGTTTCGATGTGTTGTTGAGAAGGCGTTGAGAAACTGAACAACGATTTACATGTTTACAATATCCCGAGGAGAGACGTGTTCCGCTGCTTTTGTGCTTTCACTAGCTTTGCATGTGTTTGGTGGTCTGAACATTGTAGATTATATCCTGTTCCAGCTACTTGGGCTGCTTTGAAAACTGCTATGCGTACTCGTTGGGTTCCACCATATTATCAACGTGAATTACTTCAAAAATTGCAGCGCTTAAGACAAGGAAAAATTCGGTGAAGAATATTATCGTGAATAACAAACTGGCTTGATTAGATGTGGTGTTGTTGAGGAGAATGAAGCTATGCTTGCACGTTTTCTAGGTGGATTAAATAGAGATTCAGACCATTCTAGACTACAAGGATTATAATAATATCACTCGATTATTCCATCTTGCTTGTAAAGCTGAGCGTGAAGTGCAGGATCGACAGTGCCTTGGCGCGACTAACTTTTCTGCAGGTCGACCTTCCTCATGGACACCACGTGCATCATCTACTTCCACACGTTCTACTACACCGGCACCTCCGTCACCGCCATCTCCAACCGTGATACAAGAAAGCGAGGCACAACCACCACTATCTGCCAAGAGTACACCTGCTGGGCCTACAGAGCTCTTCTTCTTCCATGGCGTCAACAGGGCACACAAGTGATATTATTTGTCGTCGTTGTAAGGGAAGAGGACATTTTATGAGAGAATGCCAATCTCAGCGTGTGATGATTGCTCACGAGGATGGTGGGTATGAGTCTGCTAGTGACTATGATGAAGAGACTTTGGCTCTTATTACACATGAAGAACACGGTGGAGATGATTACGATCATGAGACGCAATACATGGCTGTCAAGATGCTTGACAGTATGAATGTTTAGTTGCTCAACGTGTTTTGAGTGTGCAGGTTACACAAGCTGAGCAAAATCAGAGGCATAACTTGTTCCATACAAAGGGAGTTGTGAAGGAACGTTCTATTCGTCATCATAAATGGAGGGAGCTGCAACAACTTGGCTAGCATGGATATGGTGGAGAAGCTTTCTCTCACCACAAGACCACATCCACATCCTTACTACATCCAATGGTTCAACAACAGCGGCAAGGTTAAGGTAACACGTCTTGTTCGTGTGTATTTTAGTATTTCTACATATGCTGATTATGTTGATTGTGATGTGGTACCTATGCAAGCATGTTCCTTATTACTTGGTAGACCATGGCAATTTGATAAAATTTCTGTACACCATGGTAGAAACAATCAGTATACTCTTGTTCACAAGGATAAAATATTACTTTGCTTCCTATGACTCCTGATTCCATTTTGAAAGATGATATTAATAGAGCTAATAAAGCAAAACAGGAGAAAATGGGAGTGAAAATCAGATTGTGGCAAAAGAATTTGAGCAACAAATGAAGCCTAATAATAAACCATCTAATGTTGCTTCTGAAATTAAACTGAAAAGTGCATGTTTATTTGCCACCAAATCTGATATTGATGAGCTAGATTCTAGCAAATCTGTTTGCTATGCTTTTGTGTGCAAAGAGGCATTATTTTCATTCGAGGACGTGCCTTCCTCTTTGCCCCCGCTGTCACTAACATTTTGCAGAGTTCACCGACGCCTTCCCACAAGACGTGCCACCGGATTACCACCTATTCGAGGGATTGAGCATCAAATTGACTTAATTCCGTGCATCGCTACCCAACCGTGCACCATACCGTACCAATCCAGAGGAGACGAAGGAGATTATGCGTCAAGTACAGAACTGCTCGACAAAGGTTATATACGCGAATCTCTTAGTCCTTGTGCTGTTCCTATTATACTAGTGCCTAAAAAGGATGGTACGTCGGCGTATGTGTGTTGATTGTAGAGGCATTAATAATATTACTATTCGTTATCGCCATCCTATTCCTAGGCTAGATGATATGCTTGATGAATTAAGTGGCTCTACAATATTCTCCAAAGTTGATTTATGTAGTGGATACCATCAAATTCGTATGAAATTGGGAGATGAATAGAAAACAGCATTTAAAACTAAGTTTGGATTATATGAGTGGTTAGTAATGCCTTATGGGTTAACTAATGCACCTAGTACTTTCATGAGATTAATGAACGAAGTTTTACGTGCTTTCATTGGACGATTTGTGGTAGTTTACTTTGATGATGTACTGATTTATAGCAAATCTTTGGAAGAACATTTGGAACATTTACGTGCTGTTTTAATGCTCTCGTGATGCACGTTTGTTTGGTAACCTTGGGAAGTGCACCTTTTGCACCGACCGAGTATCTTTTCTTGGCTATGTTGTTACTCCACAGGAATTGAAGTTGATAAAGCCAAGATTGAAGCTATTGAGAGTTGGCCGCAGCCCAAAACGGTCACACAAGTGAGGAGTTTTCTTGGACTCGCTGGTTTCTATAGGCGTTTTGTGAGAGACTTTAGCACCATTGCTGCACCTCTCAATGAGCTTACAAAGAAGGATGTGCCTTTTGTTTGGGGTACCGCACAGGAAGAAGCCTTCACGGTATTGAAAGATAAGTTGACACATGCTCCTTTACTCCAACTTCCTGACTTTAATAAGACTTTTGAGCTTGAGTGTGATGCTAGTGGAATTGGATTAGGAGGTGTGTTATTACAAGATGGCAAACCTATTGCATACTTTTCTGAAAAATTGAGTGGGCCTAGTCTGAACTATTCTACTTATGACAAAGAATTATATGCTCTTGTTCGGACTTTAGAGACATGGCAACATTATTTATGGCCCAAAGAATTTGTTATACATTCTGATCATGAATCTTTGAAACATATTAAAAGTCAAGCTAAACTGAATCGTAGACATGCTAAATGGGTTGAATTCATTAAGACTTTCCTTATGTCATTAAACACAAGAAGGGTAAAGAAAATGTTATTGCTGATGCTTTGTCTCGTCGCTATACTATGCTTTCACAACTTGACTTCAAAATATTTGGTTTGGAGACCATCAAAGATCAATATGTGCATGATGCTGATTTTAAAGATGTAATGCAGAATTGTAAAGAAGGAAGAACATGGAACAAGTTCGTTATTAATGATGGTTTTGTGTTCCGTGCTAACAAGCTATGCATTCCTGCTAGCTCTGTTCGTCTTTTGTTGTTGCAGGAGGCGCATGGAGGAGGATTAATGGGACACTTTGGCGTCAAGAAGACGGAGGATATACTTGCTACACATTTCTTTTGGCCAAAGATGAGACGGGATGTTGAGCGTTTTGTTGCTCGCTGCACTACATGTCAAAAAGCTAAGTCACGACTCAATCCTCATGGTTTATATATGCCTTTGCCTGTGCCTAGTGTTCCTTGGGAGGATATATCTATGGACTTTGTTTTAGGTTTACCTGAACAAAGAATGGAGGGATAGCATATTTGTTGTCGTGGATAGATTCTCGAAAATGGCACACTTTATACCATGTCATAAAAGCGATGATGCTGTTAATGTTGCTGATTTGTTCTTTCGTGAAATTATTCGCTTGCATGGTGTGCCAAATACTATTGTTTCAGATCGTGATACTAAATTTCTTGGCCACTTTTGGAGATGTTTATGGGCTAAGTTGGGGACTAAACTGCTTTTTAGTACTACTTGTCACCCCCAAACTGATGGACAAACTGAAATAGTCAATAGAACATTGTCTACTATGCTTAGGGCTGTTTTGAAGAATAATAAGAAAATGTGGGAAGAATGCTTGCCTCATATTGAATTTGCTTATAATCGTTCATTGCATTCTACTACTAAGATGTGCCCTTTTGAAATTGTGTATGGCTTCCTACCTCGTGCACCTATTGATTTGTTGCCTCTTCCATCTTCGGAGAAGGTTAATTTTCATGCTAAAGAACGTGCTGAATTGATTTTAAAAATGCATGAGCTAACTAAGGAAAACATTGAGCGTATGAATGGTAAATATAAACGTGCTGGAGATAAGGGTAGAAAACATGTTGTCTTTGCACCGGAGATCTTGTTTGGTTACATTTATGTAAGGATAGGTTTCCTAATTTGCGCAAATCAAAGCTAATGCCACGTGTTGATGGTCCATTTAAGGTGTTAGAGAAAATAAATGATAATGCATATAAACTTGAGCTGCCTGCAGATTTTGGGGTTAGTCCCACTTTTAACATTGCAGATTTGAAGCCTTATTTGGGTGAGGAATATGAGCTTCCGTCGAGGACGACTTCATTTCAAGAAGGGGAGGATGATGAGGACATCAATACCATTGTTACACCCACAGCCCCTGCTGCTATACATACTGGACCAATTACTAGAGCTCACAAGACGCCAATTGAATTATCAGTACTTCCGCTTCTTGGTAACGATTCCAATGTTCATGAGAATATGATGCTGCCTAAATTGGATACATTTGTTTTGCTTACAAATGAAGGGCCTACCATGGACAAGAAAGATGAACCTTGGAGCAAGTTCAAGCATGGAGATGTTGGCATGCGCAAGGGGAACAAGAACGGAGTTACAAGTGATGATTCCAGGACTTTGAAGCCACCCTAATGAGTGCATGAGGCCTTGGACGAAATATACAAGATGCCACTTCATAATATTCGTCCATAGGCTATTCTAGGTGCTCACGTCACCTTATTATTGGGCCAGGCCCATGTAATTTCGAAATACTTAAGTATAGGCTGTTTTAGAGTCCGTATGTGTGGGAAACAAGAGTTAGGGTTGATTTCGGACCCCTCCACCAAGGGCCACGAAATTCCCCCTCTTCCTCCATATATACAGCCCTTAGGGCACCGTTTAGACCTTGGGTTTTGTTTAGATTAAAAGTTCGCCATAGCTGCAACTTCGCGTACTTCGTTTGTGTTCAACGACCAGACAAAGGCGCCACGAACCCCACCTTGATCAATAAAGCTTTCATCTTATATTCGCAATATCCATATTGCAATCTCAGTTTCTTGCTTGTTCTTCGTTTGCTCGCAGAAATGCACCCTCGTGGTCGTTGATCGTGTTCGGCGTGGTCAATAACCTCTCGGAGTTGGTTTAGCGATTGCTAAGGCGCGACGTCCTCGCACGTGTCGGATCGTCAAAGTCGACTTCCTCGAAAGCGAAAACCAACATCTCATCGAAAGACGGGACACCTTTGCCCCTATCATCCTATTCCCTATCAACCTTGGGAAGACATTAATATGGATGTTATACTTGGTTTGCCTAGAATTCAAAATGGAAAGGATTCCGTGTTTGTTGTTGTGGATAGATTTTCTAAGATGGCACATTTCATTTCTTGCAACGAGATAGACGATGCTTCACATGTTACAAATCTCTTTTGTAGGGAAATCTTGCGCCTCCATGGAGTACCAAAGACAATCGTCTCCGATCGTGACGTCAAGTTCTTGAGTTACTTTTGGAAGACCTTATGCGCCAAGCTCGGAATCAAGCTCTTGTTCTCATCCGCATACCATCCGCAAACCAACGGCCGAACGGAGGTGACAAACCGGACACTATCCACTCTACTTCGCGTGTTGATTAAGAAGAACATCAAGGAGTGGGAGGAGTGTCTACCCATCGCCGAGTACGCCTACAATCGTGCAAGACTTTCGACTACCGGCGAGTCCCCCTTCGAGGTCGTCTACGGCTTCAACCCGTTGTCCACATTGGACATTCTGCCACTTCCTCTACAAGAGCACACCAAAATGGATGCGAGTGCACGAGCCAACTACATCAAGAAGATGCATGAGGATACAAGGCACGCCATCGAGCGCCAAGTACAACGACTAGCCCAAGCTCAACATCGACAAGCGACCCATGGTCTTCAACATTGGTGATCTTGTGTGGCTACACCTTCGCAAGGACCGCTTCCCCAACGAACGCAACTCCAAGCTTCTACCTCGAGCCGATGGACCTTTCAAGGTGCTAGCACGCTTGATGAGGACATGGCTACCTTCTAGACGACCAAAAGTATTGCATACATGTATATTTGTGAGGTGATTTCTAATGCAAACTATGCAATAATTTATTTATATCATCCAGGACAAAAATACTTCACAAACTTTTGTGCCATGTCTAGTTGCAGGTGTATGGGACATTTGTACAATCCACATATGAAGATAAGGGAGAAAGAGATGTTTACTTGCTATTCAAAAAGTTCTCTCACGTCACTTTTGGCCCAAGAGAAGATAGAGTCTAAGTCTCACGTTCTGGACTCAGATTCGGACTGCACAGACGTACCTGACTCAAAACGTCAATAACTTTTTCATCCGGACTCCAAATTGGGTGATTCTTTTTTTGTTGGAAAATAGATTTCGTGCACCTTCCAACCCAATTGGATTCACTTTCAAATTCGTCGGGACCGTTGAGTTATGGACGAAACAATCTGATGCTGCAGCAGAATCCGAGTCAAACTACAAGTCCAAAGGTGTTACGTCACCTCCGCTTGGGCCCATTGGCCTTGTACGACCTAGGGTTAGTTTTAGGCTGCCTTGGGACGTCCTACCACCTCCTTGGCCGCCACCCCTTGCTCCTATATAAGTAGATCCATCTAGTAGCTTTTCCTTGGGATTTGTTTAGTTAAAGTTAGCCATTGCAACTTCGCGTACTTCCGTTTGTGTCCAACGACCAGACCAAGACCGCTACGGATCCCCACCATTATCAATACTTCATATATATTCGCAATATTCAGATTGCTTTATCATATTCTTGCTCGTTCTTCGATTGCTTGCAGGAATAGACCTTCGTGGTCGGTGATCGTGCTTCCGCATCGTCAAGAACCTAAGGAGATTGGTTTAGCGATTGCTAAGGCGCAACGTCGTGCACGTTTGTAGTCGGATCGTCAAAGTCGACTCCACCAAATCGACAGTTATCATCTCATCGAAAGATCGGGACACCCTCGCCTCTATCAAGTGGTATCAGTTTTCAGGTTGCTCGGTGAGAATTTCCAATTATCCCTAGATTAGACTTATTTTCTTACCTATTGTCCAAGAAAAAGCCATAAAAAAAAGTTAGATCTATTCATCCTTTGTCCAAGCCAGTCTGAGCCTTTGCAGTTTTCTTTTGATTGTTTGCATTATTGAATTATCGGTTGCATCGTCGTGTCGAGTTGCTGGTCTTAGTGTCTAGTTCGTTTAAAGTTTCGAGTTCTGTTCACATTAGTCACGTCGCCGCTGCATCGTTATCCCTTCCGTTGACCACCATTCATCCATCAATTTCCACCACGTGCTAACCACCGTTCATTGTCATAACCATAGTTGAGATCGTTCACATCTTCACTTGATCCAATCTGCGTCTTATCTAGTTTGTTTGGAAAGAGGAGAGAGAAAAAAGAGAGAAAAAGTAAAAGAAAAAGTCAGAGAAAAAAAAAGAGAGAAAGAAAAAGAAAAAAATAAGTGTGAGAAAAAAAAAGAGAAGAAAAAAAAAAACAAAGCTCGGATCTATCTAGACTCAATCTCGTAGCTGAATTCGGATTGGAATCTGTTTTGTGCACTGTTCAGTAAAACAGGCATAACTTCCTCATACGAAGTCCGTTTTGGCTCCGTGAGTACTCAAATTAAAGCTAGAGACGAGCCGCATCTAAATAGTTGCAGAACCTCGTTCAATATTTGGCACCTCAAAATCGGCTTCTAAATAGGTCTTTTTGCCCTCCGAAGTTCGTGAACACAGCTTATTCCAGTTTTTCAAACCAGTTTTAGAATTTTTTGACTCCTCATATCAACTCGGAATTGAGTGATTCTTTTTGCATTGGAAAGCTTGAGTTAGTAGCATTCTTTGAAAAAAGTTATCAGAAAATTGGCTCAAACTTTTCAAGAGGAAAATTGAGAGAGAGTTGTTGTATATCCTGCTTGCGCTTGTTTTTCATCATTATCTTTACTGCTGTTGTGATCTTCACTTATATCTTGCTGTCCAGAGCTACTTATTATCCTTCATTGATGCTAATTGTGCTACGCCGTGACCTCATTAGTGTTCTAGGCTCGCATCTCTAGTCCGGTCTAGCCTAGGACCAGCACACAGTGACTGTCGTTGAACGCTTATTCAACATTGCATCTTTGAATTGATTATTGCTAATTTTTTACTACCATATATAGCCAACCCAGCTACACATATTTCTACACCGTGTATCGTCACGTTCCCAGCAATCGCTTTACACAATCTTTAGAGTTACTTGACACCGCTGGTTGCTGTCACCACCGCCGCATGGTAAGAACTTGTAAGATATTGATATTTGCTTTACTATGAGCACTTTACAACCACATCCTAGTAGTTCATAGGAACATTATTCTCGAATTTTGTTTCTTGTTTCTACTAATCATGACAGGTTCCGGAGATAGAAGTTCTTGGACGACGGACATATCTTCACCATCACGAGAGTTGGGACAACACACACAAGCATATGGTCAGGTTATGTGTTTACCATCATTTGAGGGTAGATTTAATCCTGCTATTTATTTAGCTTGGGAGCTTGAATTAGAAGAAGTTTTTAGTCACCATGATTTTTCTGAACTTGAGAGAGTACGAGCTACCACTAGAGCATTTACTGGTTTTGCTTCTGTTTGGTGGAGTGTACATTGTAAGAAAAACATTGATAACCAACACACAACTTGGAAATTTTGAAAGCTGTAATGAGACAACAATTTTTTCCTCCTTACTATCGTCGTGAATTGCTTCGCAAATTGGAACAATTAAAACAAGGCAAGAACACTGTTCATGCTTACTACCAAGAGTTCAAATCTTATATGCATCATTGTGACATAGAAGAATCTGAGAATGATACAATGAATAGATTTTTGGTGGTTTGAACCATGATATTCAGGGCACGATTTCAGTATATTCCTCGTTGCATTACTGGTATGTATGTTCGTGCTTGTACCTTTGAGAGACAGATTCTGAGGAGGATGCATTGGATGACTACAACACCTACTATTCTAGTTCATGCTCACCACCACCGCTTGGTTCCTCCACCGGTGCACCTACTAGAGCAGCCACACCTCAGATTGTGAGCACGACATCATCTCAAGAGTATGGTACATTGCCATCATCCGTACCTACATCAGCTACATCTTTGCAACAAGGTAATCAGAAGGTATTGATGATATAACTTCACATGAGAATGATGCATGCCTAGTTAACTTGAATACATCATGTGTTGAGTTACCCGTTGATTTGAGCGCATCACCTATTTTAGAGAATCATGTTACTCTCATGAATGCGTCATGTGATCAAACAACTGAAATACCAACAATTTTGAGTGCACCCAATGAATTAACTATTGATGCAAAAGAACCAATGTTTAATCATTTTGATATGACCTCTAATCTTAGTGATGATCCTGTGTCAAATGACGTATTGCATGTTTGCTTATTTAAGCATGTTGTAGCATGTAAATTTGATGCAAGTAAGGTTTATTCACCAATGTTGGGATGGTTTAATGATGAACATTGTCAATCTTTTGAAATGAATAAGAGCTTCACTTATATGTGCAAACTGAGTTGCAATATTTTCATGCCTTCTACTTCTTGTGATAATGTTTTGGCTTTAGATTTTATGAACTATGCAAGTTACTCATCTATTCATGTGTCATATGTGCAAAAATCAAGGGAAGTAAAACTGGATCACATATACATATACAACATGTACACCTTGTCTCCTTTGTCAGCCACATTTCAGATTAAGCAACGCCGAGGACGGCTTTGTTTTCAAGAAGGGGAGGATGATGAGGACATGGCTACCTTCGAGACGACCAAAAGTATTGCATACATGTATATTTGTGAGGTGATTTCTAATGCAAACTATGCAATAATTTATTTATAACATCCAGGACAAAAATACTTCACAAACTTTTGTGCCATGTCTAGTTGCAGGTGTATGGGACATTTGTACAATCCACATATGAAGATAAGGGAGGAAGAGATGTTTACTTGCTATTCAAAAGTTCTCTCACGTCACTTTTGGCCCAAGAGAAGATAGAGTCCAAGTCTCTCACGTTACGGACTCAGATTCGGACTGCATGAGACATACGACTCAAAACGTCAATAACTTTTCATCCGGACTCCAAATTGGGTGATTCTTTTTTTGTTGGAAAATAGATTTCGTGCACCTTCCAACCCAATTGGATTCACTTTCAAATTCGTCGGGACCGTTGAGTTATGGACGAAACAATCTGATGCTGCAGCAGAATCCGAGTCAAACTACAAGTCCAAAGGTGTTACGTCACCTCCGCTTGGGCCCATTGGCCTTGTACGACCTAGGGTTAGTTTTAGGCTGCCTTGGGACGTCCTACCACCTCCTTGGCCGCCACCCCTTGCTCCTATATAAGTAGATCCATCTAGTAGCTTTTTCCTTGGGATTTGTTTAGTTAAAAGTTAGCCATTGCAACTTCGTACTTCGTTTGTGTCCAACGACCAGACCAAGACCGCTTACGGATCCCCACCACTATCAATACTTCATATATATTCGCAATATTCAGATTGCTTTATCATATTCTTGCTCGTTCTTCGATTGCTTGTAGGAATAGACCTTCGTGGTCAGGCTGATCGTGCTTCCGGCATCGTCAGTAACCTAAGGAGATTGGTTTAGCGATTGCTAAGGCGCAATGTCGTGCACGTTTGTAGTCGGATCGTCAAAGTCGACTCCACCAAATCGACAGTTATCATCTCATCGAAAGATCGGGACACCCTCGCCTCTATCAACGCTACAACGACAACGCCTACAAGATCGACCTACCTCGAGACAAGTACAATTTGAGCGACATCTTCAACGTCAAAGATCTCACGCCATACCATGGAGATGAAGATTTTGATCCAAGGTCGGATCTCTCCCAAGGGAGGGGAGATGATGCGGAGCATCCTTCCATCATCCCCATGGACTCTACACCAACACATCAAGCCCCACATGGACCGATGACAAGAGCAAGAGCACGTGCTTTGGAAACCTAGGTGAACTCCTTCCTACTAGATTTGCATATGGACACGAGTGGGTTTACTACCTCACCATAATGTGCTATGCCTCCTTAGGTATGAAGAGGAACATCACCAAGACACTCAAGAGCATCACCAAGGAGAGGGAGGACTACCCCGAGGCCACACGAACCAAGAACAAGGGCAACAGACAGAATTGCACAGAAGCTCCAGGCGACCCGTGCAAGACGGGCCCCGAGACCCCGTCTTGCACGGGCTACTCGAGGAGTTGACGCTGGAGCACCCCGTGTGCACGGGCCCAACTTACCCCGTGCGCACGGGCCTCCCAGGATGGCCGGCTGAGATGGCTCCTTCGACTCCACTTCTTCTCCTTCGACCCCTAGGCTATATATTCCGTACCAAAGACCTTGTTTAGGGTTAGCAAAGTATTAGATGAGATATTTGTGAGCTTTGCTCCTTTCTACCTTCCCCCGTGGAATCAAGACCCCCTAGGGAAGAATCCTTGTGGATTTCAAGACCTCCTCAAGGAGTAGACTATCTCCAAGACCCCATCTCCTTTGGATTTGGGATGAACTTTGCCATTGTATCTTTCCTTTGATTGTGTTCGTGACTTGTGGATCTTGTGTTGTTACTCTAGTGGATGTGTAATCGGGAATTGTTGTAGTGATTTCCTCTTTGTGTTCTTGTTATGTTCTTGTTGTTTCTCTCCTTTTCCCCCTGCAAGTGTGAAAAGATCCCTCCTAGGGTTCTACCCTACATCACCCGGTGTTCCCAGGGAGGTGATTGAGCACCATCTTGCTGTCTGCCCTCATGCGCGGCCCGTCAAGTAGAAGGTCAGGAAGCAGGCTCTAGAACGGCAAGAGTTCATCATAGAGGAGATCAGGAAGTTGGAAGCGGCAGGTTTCATGAGAGGGGTACTCCATCCGACGTGGTTGGCCAATCCGGTGGTGGTGCGCAAGGCAAATGAGAAGTGGAGACTGTGTATTGATTACACGGATATCAATAAGGCATGTCCAAAGGACCCTTGATAGAGGCAAAGGTGTCCCGTCTTTCGATGAGATGTTGGTTTTCGCTTTGGAGGAAGTCGACTTTGACGATCCGACTACGAACGTGCGAGGACGCCGCGCTTAGCAATCGCTAAACCAACTCCGAGAGGTTATTGACCACGCGGAGCATGATCAACTCGACCACGAGGGTCTGCTTCCTGCGAGCAAACGAAGAACAAGCAAGAAACTGAGATTGCAATCTGGATATTGCGAATATAAGATGAAAGCTTTATTGATCAAGGTGGGGTTCTGTGGCGCTTTGTCCGGTCGTTGAACACAAACGGCAAATGCCGGTTGCAGCTATGGCGACCTTTTAATCTAAACAAAACCCAAAGTCTAAACGGTGCCCTAAGGTGATAGAGGCAAAGGTGTCCCGATGTTTCGATGAGATGGTGGCTATCGTTTCGGTGGGAGTCGACCTTGACGATCCGACTACTTAACGTCGCGAGACGTCGCGCTTTAGCAATCGCTAAACCAACTTCCGAGGGTTATTGACCACGCCGAGCACGATCAACCGACCACGAGGGCCTGTTTCCTGCGAGCAAACGAAGAACAAGCAAGAAACTGAGATTGCAATCTGGATATTGCGAATATAAGATGAAAGCTTTATTGATCAAGGTGGGGTTCTGTGGCGCTTTGTGCAGTCGTTGAACACAAACGAAATGCAGCGAAGTTGCAGCTATGGCGAACTTTTAATCTAAACAAAACCCAAGGTCTAAACGGGGACCTAAGGGCTGTATATATGGAGGAAGAGGGGGAATTTCGTGGCCCTTGGTGGAGGGGTCCAAATCAACCCTAACTCTTGTTTCCCCACACATACGGACTCTAAAACAGCCTATACTTAAGTATTTCGAAATTACATGGGCCTGGCCCAATAATAAGGTGACGCAGCACCTAGAATAGCCTATGGACGAATATTATGAAGTGGCATCTTGTATATTTCGTCCAAGGCCTCATGCACTCATTAGGGTGGCTTCAAAGTCCTGGAATCATCACTTGTAACTCTGTTCTTGTTCCCTTAGCATGCCAACATCTCCATGCTTGAACTTGCTCCAAGGTTCATCTTTCTTGTCCATGGTAGGCCCTTCATTTGTAAGCAAAACAAATGTATCCAATTTAGGCAGCATCATATTCTCATGAACATTAGAATCGTTACCCAGAAACGAAAGTACCTGATAATTCAATTGGCATGCGCGAGCTCGAGTAATTGGTCCAGTATGTATAGCAGCAGGGGCTGTGGGTGTAACAATGGTACTGATGTCCTCATCATCCTCCCCTTCTTGAAATGAAGTCGTCCTCGACGGAAACTCATCTTCCTCACCCAAATAAGGCTTCAAATCTGCAATATTAAAAGTGGGACTAACCCCAAAATCTGCGGGCAACTCAAGTTTATATGCATTATCATTTATTTTCTCTAACACCTTAAATGGACCATCAGCACGTGGCATTAGCTTTGATTTGCGCAAATTAGGAAACCTATCCTTACGCAAATGTAACCAAACAAGATCTCCAGGTGCAAAGACAACATGTTTTCTACCCTTATCTCCAAAGAAGTTTATATTTAGCATTCATACGCTCAATGTTTTCCTTAGTTAACTCATGCATTTTTAAAATCAATTCAGCACGTTCTTTAGCATCAAAATTAACCTTCTCCGAAGATGGAAGAGGCAACAAATCAATAGGTGCACGAGGAAGGAAGCCATACACAATTTCAAAAGGGCACATCTTAGTAGTAGAATGCAATGAACGATTATAAGCAAATTCAATATGAGGCAAGCATTCTTCCCACATTTTCTTATTATTCTTCAAAACAGCCCTAAGCATAGTAGACAATGTTCTATTGACTACTTCAGTTTGTCCATCAGTTTGGGGTGACAAGTAGTACTAAAAGCAGTTTAGTCCCCAACTTAGCCCATAAACATCTCCAAAAGTGGCTAAGAAATTTAGTATCACGATCTGAAACAATAGTATTTGGCACACCATGCAAGCGAATAATTTCACGAAAGAACAAATCAGCAACATTAACAAATCATCGCTTTTATGACATGGTATAAAGTGTGCCATTTTCGAGAATCTATCCACGACAACAAATATGCTATCCTCCCTTCTTTGTTCGAGGTAAACCTAAAACAAAGTCCATAGATATATCCTCCCAAGGAACACTAGGCACAGCAAAGGCATATATAAACCATGAGGATTGAGTCGTGACTTAGCTTTTTGACATGTAGTGCAGCGAGCTACAAAACGCTCAACATCCGTCTCATCTTTGGCCAAAAGAAATGTGTAGCAAGTATATCCTCCGTCTTCTTCACGCCAAAGTGTCCCATTAATCCTCCTCCATGCGCCTCCTGCAACAACAAAAGACGAACAGAGCTAGCAGAATGCATAGCTTGTTAGCACGAACACAAAACCATCATTAATAACGAACTTGTTCCATGTTCTTCCCTCTTTACAATTCTGCATTACATCTTTAAAATCAGCATCATGCACATATTGATCTTTGATGGTCTCCAAACCAAATATTTTGAAGTCAAGTTGTGAAAGCATAGTATATCGACGAGACAAAGCATCAACAATAACATTTTCTTTACCCTTCTTGTGTTTAATGACATAAGGGAAAGTCTCAATGAATTCAACCCATTTAGCATGTCTACGATTCAGTTTAGCTTGACTTTTAATATGTTTCAAAGATTCATGATCAGAATGTATAACAAATTCTTTGGGCCATAAATAATGTTGCCATGTCTCTAAAGTCCTAACAAGAGCATATAATTCTTTGTCATAAGTAGAATAGTTCAGACTAGGCCCACTCAATTTTTCGAAAAGTATGCAACAGGTTTGCCATCTTGTAATAACACACCTCCTAATCCAATTCCACTAGCATCACATTCAAGCTCAAAAGTCTTATTAAAGTCGGAAGTTGGAGTAAAGGAGCATGTGTCAACTTATCTTTCAATACCGTGAAGGCTTCTTCCTGTGTGGTACCCCAAACAAAAGGCACATCCTTCTTTGTAAGCTCATTGAGAGGTGCAGCAATGGTGCTAAAGTCTCTCACAAAATGCCTATAGAAACTAGCGAGTCCAAGAAAACTCCTCACTTGTGTGACCGCTTTTGGGCTGCGCCAACTCTCAATAGCTTCAATCTTGGCTTTATCAACTTCAATTCCCTGTGGAGTAACAACATAGCCAAGAAAAGATACTCGGTCGGTGCAAAAGGTGCACTTCCCAAGGTTACCAAACAAACGTGCATCACGTAGAGCATTAAAATCAGCACGTAAATGTTCCAAATGTTCTTCCAAAGATTTGCTATAAATCAGTATATCATCAAAGTAGACTACCACAAATCGTCCAATGAAAGCACGTAAAACTTCGTTCATTAATCTCATGAAAGTACTAGGTGCATTAGTTAACCCAAAAGGCATGACTAACCACTCATATAAACCAAACTTAGTTTTAAATGCTGTTTTCCATTCATCTCCCAATTTCATACGAATTTGATGGTATCCACTACGCAAATCAACTTTGGAGAATATTGTAGAGCCACTCAATTCATCAAGCATATCGTCTAGCCTAGGAATAGGATGACGATAACGAATAGTAATATTATTAATGCCTCTACAATCAACACACATACGCGACGTACCATCCTTTTTAGGCACTAGTATGATAGGAACAGCACAAGGACTAAGAGATTCGCATATATAACCTTTGTCGTGCAGCTCCTGTACTTGACGATAATCTCCTTCGTCTCCTCTCGGATTGGTACGGTATGGTGCACGGTTGGGTAGCGATGCACCGGAATTAAGTCAATTTGATGCTCAATCCTCGAATTGGTGGTAATCCGGTGGCACGCCTTGTGGGAAGATGTCGGCGAACTCCTGCAAAATGTTAGTGACAGCAGGGGCAAAGAGGAAGGCACGCCCTCGAATGAAAATAATGCCTCTTTGCACACAAAAGCATAGCAAACAGATTTGCTAGAATCTAGCTCATCAATATCAGATTTGGTGGCAAGTAAACATGCACTTTTCAGTTTAATTTCAGAAGCAACATTAGATGGTTTATTATTAGGCTTCATTTGTTGCTCATCTACGGCTTGCCTCCTGCCCCAAGAACATGTCCTATAAATACCCAGCCACCTCCTCGCCTGACGCCCCCAAAAACTCCACGCCGAAACCACCTCTACCTCACGTGATCTTCATTTGGATCTCGTCGGAGCTGAGACGGTTCACCGTAGATCCCAACGCCGGTGAGCAACCCCGAACCACCAAATCTTGTCCAACATACTTCTCTCATCATTGTGCTTCTTCATGACTTTGTTTCGTCGTCCAGGGAGCACCGAAGCCTCGCCGTGGACCTCACCCGACATTGCAGGAGCACTGAGTTCATCTCGACGCTCTGCTCACCTCCGTCATCCCCGACCTCCGCTTTCAACTAAAAATCGGACCCCCTCGGAGTCCTCCACCCACTAGACATCGCCGTCTCCGCCGCGGTCACCGAGCAACCACCCACGGCGCCTGCTTCTCTGCCACCGCCGCTTTTCCGCCTAAGTCACGTGCTGCTAACTCCTTCATTTTTTTATTATTCAAAGCGCTAAGTGCTAGATCGGTTCTTTAGATCAGTTGGTTTGGTTTAGTACACGGTTTATTATGGTTTAGATCGAACCGGTTTGCGGTTTTTCTGTTTTGAACGTAGGTGCACGTTTCTGTAAAGTTCCGGCCGAGCGACGGTTAGTTACAGATCGCTCAGCTCCTAGCCCAGTAGACTTGTCCGTTCTGTTTTTTTTATTTTCGTTTCTATAAAAAACAGAAAAGTTTCAATCTTAGATATTCTATAACTTTTATGTTTTATATCCAAATTGAGTGATTCCTTTTGCATTGTGTCACAAATTTGCTTAAGTTTCTGTTTGTGTACTTAGGTTTCAAATTTGAATAGTTTAGATTTGAATTTGATGAAATTTGTTCAAAGCACTAATTTGGTCATATTTTGAGTTTTACAAAGTATTTTTGATTGATTCTTTTGCTACTGTTTTATTATGGTTTTGTCTATCCAGTAGCATATAGTTCTTTATTTTTACTTTATTTTTAAATTAGGTTTTTAGCAAAACAGTACTGTTTTAGTTATAGCTTTGTTTTAGTCTTTTCTTTATTGTTTTTATTAGTTTTAAATTATTTATTTTTGTCATTTTGACAAATTTCGTTTTGTTTCTGTTAGTAAACCAAAGAAAATTTTGTTTTATTTTAAAATTTATTTTATTTAGTTTTGTATGAAAACTTGTTTAGGTCATAGTTAGTGTTTCATAAAAGCTTTTTATTTGTTTCTTTTGCAAATAAAATCTTAAAAAAATACTTTCTGTTAACTTAGTTGTTTTACATTTTTTTTTCTGTTAAGTTATTATTTTATTGTTTTAATTGTTGTTAAGTTTTACTTAGGACAAAACTATTTTGTGTTATGTCTTAGAATTTTCTTTAGTAGTTTTCTTGTGTAGTTTTCATTGGTTTTTTTTATTTTGTGTTCTTTGTGATTTGCATTTTATTTGTTGATTTTATTATGAGTGTTAGAATTGTTTGCTAGGATGTTTGCTTATATGAATGCTATGTTTGACTATATAGATTTTCAACGGAGTGACTAATAGTTCTACCAAGTCATTATTCGAGAGTGTTGTTACCTTCATCAACTTACCGTGCAAGTTCACTTTGACCATGTTTTCATACCTATGTGTTTTATTGCATCTAGTGTCATCTTCGCAACAATCCCTCCAAAGAGTGACATTGAATCCTTGTAGTTGAGTAGTATGCATGAGGTAGGAACCCATCACCCTGTTACCAAGCCCGGACGTTATTTATTTTAATGCTAAGCTATAGTAGACGGGTTGGTATGAGTGCTCGGAGTGGTGTGAGAATGGAGGATCTACGCCAATGACGATAACTCCATGATGGAATCTGCAAGGACTGCATCTTCAAGGCCTCAAGACTTCAAGACTCGAGACAAGAATTCAATACACACTCATGGGTGAAGGATGGTTGACGGGCACCTGGAGAAACCAGTGGTTGGCGGGATGCATGGAGAAGCGCCATGACATCTTGCGGAAAGCTTCACCCAGACTCAAAGAGATGAAGAATACTTCATGCCCGGAAGCTTACCCGTGCAACCGCAAGTCACTATGGGCTCGCTTGGTTGACCTTAGTTGTGACTCGCTAGGACGGTGCTAGCAGATGTAGAACTATGGTAGGATTGAATGAGCACCGGACGGTGGTCGGGGAACTCTTCGAAGACCATGTTTGGTCATCTTGTTCTCAAACACCTCAAGTGCGAGAACGTAAAGAGAGGATCGAATCTTGCGGGTAAAGTGTACAAACCTCTGCAGAGGGTTAAAAACCTAATCGATTAGCCGTGTCCCCGGTTACGGACAATTTGAGCCTCTGGACTTGGATCTATCTCGGAACTCTCAACACCGGATTGATAACTTAATTGTGGGCAACTTATGATGATTTTGGGCTATGAGACATCGGTTGGCGGAACCATGTCATGATAGAAAACTCCATAGTACAGACTCCAGTTATTCCTTTGATGTAGGGAAAATAAAACCAGCTTTTACGCAAACAAAACTCAGACCCAGAGCCACAAAGCCATATTGCATATAGTACAGTTTGATCATCTGTTTTCTCATGTTGTGATCTTGCCGGTACATTCAATGTACTGACCTACACGGCTGCAACGTATCATGTTGCAGATACTTTCTTTCGACGAGTAAGAGTACGGTACAGGGTTACGGTCTACACTCAACCTGCCGATGGCGCTGATGGGACTCCACACCCGACTATTTGTTTCATTGTGACTTATGAGGTATATATCAGTTTTACGTTAATTATACATGTGATTGCACTTTGATATATACATTGATGTATCTGTGTGCCAAAGATATCTTGGTCGTGGATGGCATGTAAACACAGAGGCTTGGCCGTCTGAGGTCGGGTTGCTACAGATATGGTATCAGAGCACATGTTGACTGTAGGACGTGACCCTAGAAATCGGAAAGGCCTTGGACAGGATATCTCTAAAACTTGGTTTTCAAAAATACCCTTACTTCTCACCTTTTCTGATTTTATCAAGTAGTCCCTCTTACCTCCAATAGCCGGAGTATACCCTTTTCCCTTTTGACCACACGGAGGATCAATTGAAGTCACTCCAAGAATAACAAGATATCGGACAAATGATGGCCATTTCAGAGTAAAGAGGATTTCACCATGTGTTGGAAGAATTGCAGCTGCAACAACAGAAGACTCCGAAGACTTGAAGAATTGGAAAACTCTGAAGATTTATTTGACCTTTAGAAGACCAAACCCCTGTTATATACTTACGTTTGATGCGACGATTTGTGAGCTGTCTTTTGTTTGATGTTTTCCGACAGCCACAAAGTAAAACTTGTTTCTTCAAAAAACTATTGTTTGTATTGTGTGTATATCCCTCCCCACCTCTCTCATATCTCATCCCAAAACTTTTGGACCCCATAGATGATGAATGAAGTTGGACTGATATTCTCGGATCAAGACTCACCGGAGGCGAGCTATGGATTCGAACATGGAGAATCACTTGGGAGCAATTTGATTCCAAGGAAGTATGAGGTTCAATACGCTCTTGATGCTTTTACGAAAGTGCTGCAACCTGATGGAAAATGCATCAAGCCATACAAGGATTTAATGGAGCAAGAACTTGGGAGGAATTCAAGAAGACCTGTTGAGATCACGCCTCATCCGGAAGCACTATGATAACCCAAGAAGAAACCTTGTGCCTGCAAGATTTATGGAGAAATAGGACACACCCAGAGGAACACAAGGATGGATGCCCTCATTGTGAGGAGAAACACCCACCGAGGAATGCCCAACTAGTCGGTGACTTGTTTCTTGTGTGAAGGAACCACCCACTACCCGACTCAAGGTCACATCTACCCCATGGTGCAACAAACTATTCAGGAGAAGGAAGAAGGAATGAAAGAAGCGCCCGAGAAGTTATGAAAGAACCTGTGATGAAGGAATGTGTTGAAGACCACGATGGAGAAGGCCTCAACAGATTTTACTCCAATGCCTGCTATTCATGTGGAGAAGAAGGACATTTTTCACAAGATTGCACCAAGGAAAGAAAAGAGTATCGGGATACTTCCGACGGAAGCAATAGAGTTTGATCCACAGGGAATAAAAGGTTTGATCGAACGAAGAAATCCGGAAGAGAAAACAAAGACACCCTCGTAACAACCCAATTTCTGCAAAGAGGGACAAGAGTCATATTACCTGTGTTGAATGTAAGGACGTCGGGCATTATGTCAATCATTGTCTTGAAAGGAAGCAAGGAACTCAAGGAGCAGGCACCATCTCCAAGAAGCCCAAAGACTTATCGAAAGTTATGTGTTTTCATTGCAAGGAAGCAGGACATTATGTTACTAAATGTTCCTACAAGAAGGAAGCTGGAGTTGAGTAGTTGGAATTTTGATATGGATAATAAGAGTGGTAGAAACCAATTTTTTTTTCATGAGTACAATAAGTTGAGTTATGTAATGGGTGCTCAGAGTTTGTAATGGATTCATGAAATCAATAAAGTTAAGGTGACATGTTTTCATATGTTTAATTGTATGAGTTGTTACTCTATGAACACGGATTTTGACCATTTTCGAGGATATGAGAAATATGGTCTAGGGATGGATTTGTGAATTTCATTTTAAGAGTGATAGTACCCTATGAAGAACACTAGACCAATGGAAATGGAAATGTGTCCCACAGGTTGGAGTTTGGAAAAAAGTGAGTTGAAGTTTTATCTTTGATATGATGGTATTAAGAAATGAAATGTTATTGGATTTAAAGTGGTGTAATGTTGGAAAATGGAGCAATTGTAACTCCAAGGATAAGTGAAATTGGTACAAGTGTTGAAGTGGGCCCATAACCCACATGCCCAGGATTTTAAAAAGGAACAGATGTAACCTTGATGAAAGAAGAAATTTGGAAGAATCGGTGATTCAATCAGCATACGTTTCGTAGGAGGTTACGCAAAAACCTGAGAGTGGTGAAGTAACGATAGATGTTTTGTTCAGCTTGCAGAATCAATGGATAAATCCGAACCCAGTTCGTGGACAAGAGAAATTCTGCAATGCTTGTGAGAATGCCCGAGTGTAGAATTGCGAGATTCGCTAAACCTTATACAGGGTAATGATCTGGGTGCGAAATGGATTGATCACCATACCGACTTACTCGTATCATTCGCTCTTGCTATTTGGAATGGTAAATCTGAGAGACTTACCCATAGTAGAGAGACGACGGTGTCAAAGCCTTGTTTAAACCCTAGAATGGTAGGACGGTTGATCCATGTACAGGCAACCGTTGCCAATCGTAGGATATACGGTGAGATTTAGCCGAGACCCATTTCCTGTAGAAGAAACCATTAATTGTTGACCACCACGAGAATATCGAATAGTTGATTAGGGTTGGCGACAGACCTGTCAGCTCAGAAGACCAAGTCTCGGAAGGAACTCACCATGAATGAAAGGACACGTATTTGAGGAAAAGGTTTTGACCCTACCGGAAGAGCCCCAACGTAGGAGTTACTTCGAAGTTGTGAGAAGACCGATAGTGTTCAGCCTAAGGATGGAGTACATAAGATCTGTTGGAACCATAACCCTGCTTTTAAGTGTGGTAGCACACTAGACCATTCCGATTGATGGATTTGCTGGAAGGCCCCCAAACCCTACCCTTTTCTTGCTAGCCTCTTCGAATCTCGAGGACGAGATTCATTTTAAGTGTGGTAGGTTTGTAACATCCCAAAATTCTAAATTTTGGAATGTTATATTAAATAAATATTTATATTTGCTTGTTTGATTGTATGATTGATTGTTTGTTAGAAAGTGAGTGGAATTTAAAAAAAATCAAATGAGGGGGAATAAAAGGACTTTCCCAATTTTTCATTTTGAATCCTATCTAATTTTAAGTTTGCATCTTATCAAAAAATCTCGATAAAAAATATATGAGAGGAGGAATATGACACTCCAAAAAAATCAGAGATAATGTTTGACAATTTATTTGAAACTCAAATTTCCTTTCATTTGGAGTTATTGCAAAAAAATTATTTCATCATGAAAATATGTTCGGATTTAGGAAATTGTATTCGAGAATTTTGGTATATAATATGCATATTTTTATTCTGTCATTATTATTATTGTTTTCCTTGTCGTTTTTTAAAAGAAGCTCATGAGGCCGAGCGGCATCAGCCCAGCCCACGCTTAGCGCTTAGGGCGCACGCGGAGCAATTCCCACGAGCGGCCGCCACACCTCCCTCTCGCTCCTCTCTCTCACGCCATCTCTCCTCATTTTTTTCCCGGTGCCCGGACCCCACCCGTCATCTTCTCCCATCGCATGAAACAGGAGGAGCGCAGCTCAAGCACTGCTGCGATGCCGCACGCGCAAACGGCGGAAACCCTATCTACGGCTTGCCTCCTGCCCCAAGAACATGTCCTATAAATACCCAGCCACCTCCTCGCCTGACGCCCCCAAAAACTCCACGCCGAAACCACCTCTACCTCACGTGATCTTCATTTGGATCTCGTCGGAGCTGAGACGGTTCACCGTAGATCCCGACGCCGGTGAGCAAACCCGAACCACCAAATCTTGTCCAACATACTTCTCTCATCATTGTGCTTCTTCATGACTTCGTTTCGTCGTCCAGGGAGCACCGGAGCCTCGCCGTGGACCTTCATCTCGACGCTCTGTTCACCTCCGTCATCCCCGACCTCCACCTTCAACTAAAAATCGGACCCCCTCGGAGTCCTCCACCCACTAGACATCGCCGTCTCCGCCGCCGGTCACCAGAGCCACCACCCGCCGGCGCCTCTGCTTCTCTGCCACCGCCGCTTCTTACATGTAAGTCACGTACTGCTAACTCCTTCATTTTTTTATTATTCAAAGCGCCAAGTGCTAGATCGGTTCTTTAGATCAGTTGGTTTGGTTTAGTACACGGTTTATTATGGTTTAGATCGAACCGGTTTGCCGGTTTTTTCTGTTTTGAACGTACGTGCACGTTTCGTAAAGTTCGCCCGAGCGACGGTTAGTTACAGATCGCTCAGCTCCTAGCCCAGTAGACTTGTCCGTTCTGTTTTTTTTAATTTTCGTTTCTATAAAAAACAGAAAAGTTTCAATCTTAGATATTCTATAACTTTTATGTTTTATATCCAAATTGAGTGATTCCTTTTGCATTGTGTCACAAATTTGCTTAAGTTTCTGTTTGTGTACTTAGGTTTCAAATTTGAATAGTTTAGATTTGAATTTGATGAAATTTGTTCAAAGCACTAATTTGGTCATATTTTGAGTTTTACAAAGTATTTTTGATTGATTCTTTTTGCTACTGTTTTATTATGGTTTTGTCTATCCAGTAGCATATACTTCTTTATTTTTATTTTATTTTTAAATTAGGTTTTTAGCAAAACAGTACTGTTTTAGTTATAGCTTTGTTTTAGTCTTTTCTTTATTGTTTTTATTAGTTTTGAATTATTTATTTTTGTCACTTTTGACAAATTTAGTTTTGTTTCTGTTAGTAAACCAAAGAAAATTTTGTTTTATTTTAAAATTTATTTTATTTAGTTTTGTATGAAAACTTGTTTAGGTCATAGTTAGTGTTTCATAAAAGCTTTTTATTTGTTTCTTTTGCAAATAAAATCTTAAAAAAATACTTTCTGTTAACTTAGTTGTTTTACATTTTTTTTCTGTTAAGTTATTATTTTATTGTTTTAATTGTTGTTAAGTTTTACTTAGGACAAAACTATTTTGTGTTATGTCTTAGAATTTTCTTTAGTAGTTTTCTTATGTAGTTTTCATTGTTTTTTTTTATTTTGTGTTCTTTGTGATTTGCATTTTATTTGTTGATTTTTATTATGAGTGTTAGAATTGTTTGCTAGGATGTTTGCTTATATGAATGCTATGTTTGACTATATAGATTTTCAACGGAGTGACGAATAGTTCTACCAAGTCATTATTCGAGAGTGTTGTTACCTTCATCAACTTACCAGGCAAGTTCACTTTGACCATGTTTTTCATAGCTATGTGTTTTATTGCATCTAGTGTCATCTTCGCAACAATCCCTCCAGTAGTGACATTGAATCCTTGTAGTTGAGTAGTATGCATGAGGTAGGAACCCATCACCCTGTTACCAAGCCCGGGACGTTATTTATTTAATGCTACGCTATAGTAGACGGGGTTGGTATGAGTGCTCGGGAGTGGTGTGGGAATGGAGGATCTACGTCAATAACGACAACTCCATGATGGAATCTGCAAGGACTGCATCTTCAAGGCCTCAAGACTTCAAGACTCGAGACAAGAATTCAATACACACTACTGGGTGAAGGATGGTTGACGGGCACCTGGAGAAACCAGTGGTTGGCGGGATGCATGGAGAAGCGCCATGACATCTTGCGAAAGCTTCACCCAGACTCAAAGAGACGGAAGAATACTTCATGCCGGAAGCTTACCTGTGCAACCGCAGTCACTATGGGCTCGCTTGGTTGACCTTAGTTGTGACTCTGCTAGGGCGGTGCTAGCAGATGTAGAACTACGGTAGGATTGAATGAGCACCGGACGGTGGTCGGGGAACTCTTCGAAGACCATGTTTGGTCATCTTGTTCTCAAACACCTCAAGTGCGAGAACGTAAAGAGAGGGATCGAATCTTGCGGGTAAAGTGTACAAACCTCTGCAGAGGGTTAAAACCTAATCGATTAGCCGTGTCCCGATTACGGACAATTTGAGCCTCTGGACTTGGATCTATCTCGGAACTCTCAACACCGGATTGATAACTTAATTGTGGGCAACTTATGATGATATTGGGCTATGAGACATCGGTTGGCGGAACCATGTCATGATAGAAAACTCCATAGTACAGACTCCAGTTATTCCTTTGATGTAGGGAAAATAAAACCAGCTTTTACGCAAACAAAACTCAGACCCAGAGCCACAAGGCCATATTGCATATAGTATAGTTTTATCATCTGTTTTCTCATGTTGTGATCTTGCCGGTACATTCAATGTAATGACCTACACGGCTGCAACGTATCATGTTGCGATACTTTCTTCGACGAGTAAGAGTACAGTGCAGGGTTACGGTCTACACTCAACTTGCCGATGGCGTTGATGGGACTCCACACCGACTATTTGTTTCATTGTGACTTATGAGGTATATATCAGTTTTACGTTAATTATACATGTGATTGCACTTTGATATATACATTGATGTATTGTGTGTGCCAAACATCTTGGTCGAGGATGGCACAGAAACACGAGGCTTGACCGTCCCGAGGTCGGGTCGCTACATGAGATTGGCGATCTCTCAAAATGTCCTCTTCCCTTACAACGACGACAAATAATATCACTTGTGTGCCTGTTGACGCCATGGAAGAAGAAGAGCTCTGTGTAGGCCCAGCAGGTGTGCTCTTGGCGATAGTGGTGGTTGTGCCTGCTTTCTTGTATCACGGTTGGAGGTTGCAACCGGCGGAGGTGCCGTGTAGTAGAACGTGTGGAAGTAGATGATGCACGTGGTGTCCATGATGAAGGTCGACCTGCGAGAAAAGTTAGTCCGCGCCAACGCCTGTCGATCCTGCACTTCACGTTCAGCTTGACAAGCAAGATGGAATAATCGAGTGATATTAGTAAAATCCTTGTAGTCTAGAATGGTCTGAATATCTCTATTTAATCCACCCAGGAAACGTGCAAGCATAGCTTCATTCTCCTCAACAATACCACATCTAATCAAGCCAGTTTGTAATTCCTGATAATATTCTTCTACCGAATTTTTTCCTTGTCTTAAGCGCTGTAATTTTTGAAGTAATTCACGTTGATAATATGGTGGAACCCAACGAGTACGCATAGCAGTTTTCAAAGCAGCCCAAGTAGCTGGAACAGGATATAATCTACAATGTTCAGACCACCAAACACATGCAAAGCTAGTGAAAGCACAAACAGCAGCGGGAACACGTCTCTCCTCAGGATATTGTAAACATGTAAATCGTTGTTCAGTTTCTAACTCCCAAGTAAGATATATATCAGGAACATATCTACCCTCAAATGGTGGAATATTCAACTTCAGTTTAGGGAGATGGTCATGATCTCGTACCTGAGGGGGAGCCCTAACATTGCCATTATTTGCATGTGGACGACCTGGTGGTTGTGGTGCTGGTGGTTGTGGTGCTGGTGGTTGCACATAGTTCTGATGTTGATCAACCTCATCCTCGTAATCTCCCACATAATCATCCTCCCCCACGTCAGCAGCAGGAGCCACAGAAGTATCAACAGCAGCACCAGCAGCTTGACCAGGCTGAAGAGGGACACGGCTCGCTCGGTGGAGGGCTATTTCGCGATGTGGAGGTAGTCGTTGTTGTTGTTGTAGAGGTGCGTTAGGTGCAGCCGGTGGTGGTGGTGGTAGACGCGCGAGCAATTCATTAAACTTGTTATCGAGCTTTGTTTCGATCGCCTTCTCAATGCCATCTATCTTCTCCATGGCCTCTTCAAATCTATTTAGCACATCTTCCACCTGCCCACTCATCATTTGTTGAAACTTATCATGTAGCGCTTTGTTTGTCATGTTCTCTCAGCCAGTTTCGTCGGCTTGTGATCCTGCCATGTTTAGCAGCAATAGAAACACACAAGAATATGATTCGACAGACTACTAGGAAGTGGTGGTGGTGGTGTGGTGGACAATCACAAATCCGTCAAGCAAATCTCAAATGCTTACCAGTTCTTACCCAAGAAGAAAGCGGTGATCGGCAACCGATGTAGTCAAAACTCTCAAAGCTTGGATAGAGCGATTACTGGGAGAGTCAAGCGCACGATGTAGATGTATGTGGAGCTGGGAAGGCTTATAATATGGTAGCAAAAGGGTCAGCAATAATCAATTCAGAGATGCAAAGTTAAATAAATGCTCAACGACGATCTCAGGTTGGTCCTAGGCTAGACCGTGCTAGAGACGCGAGCCTAGAACACGAACAAAATCACGGCGCTGCACGTAAACAAGGGAAAAGCACACTCTGGAATTTTTTTTGCTCTTTTTTTTGCGCTACTTTTTTTTTGCGCTGCTCTTTTTTTTAGCGAAAAATCACTATAATGGCGAGTGTCTCAAAACTCTTCCCAGGTCAAACTCACAGGATGGGCACGAAATTTTTTCGACCAAATTTTTTTTTCGACTGCCCGGACCCAAAAAAGGTCAAAAAAAACTTTCTATAACGGCGACTATCTCAATACGCTTAGAAACACCTAAAAATAGGATAGCCAGAAAAAATTTCGACAAGTGCGTTTTCGGAAAATTTTGGGCCTAAACGGAGGGTGGTTTCCAGACTACGCCGGCAAGGAAACACGAATCGGAAACTAGATGGATCTCGAAAACAAACCTAATATGCAAGGAACTCGGATTGGTGGTGGATATATGGTGGTGGTATATGGCAGCGGTGGTGGTAGCGGTGGTAGTATATGGATATGGATCGGTGGTGGTATAAGGACACGGATTGGTGGTGGTATATGGATACAGATTCGGAGCGGTAGTGGTAGGTGGCAGGGGCGATGATGATGGTGCGGTGGCGGCGTGACAACTTATGACCAGAACTCGAAACTCTAAAAGACTAGACGCTAAGACCAGCAACTAGACACGACGATGCAACCGCAAACTCTAAAAAGATTATGGAAAGGCTCAGATTGGTTCGGATGTGATGAACTAACCCTAAATTTTTTTGTGGCTTTTTCGTGGACTATAGGTATGAAGAACAGACTCGATCTAAACTACGAAAAACTGTAAAATCTCACCGAGCAACCTGGAAATCTGATACCACTTGATAGAGGCAAAGGTGTCCCGTCTTTCGATGAGATGTTGGTTTTCGCTTTGGAGGAAGTCGACTTTGACGATCCGACTACTGACGTCTTGAGGGCGCCGCTTTTAGCAATCGCTAAACCAACTCCGAGAGGTTATTGACCACGCCGAACACGATCAACGACCACGAGTGTCTGCTTTCTGTGAGCAAGCGAAGAACAAGCAAGAAACTGAGATTGCAATCTGGATATTGCGAATATAAGATGAAAGCTTTATTGATCAAGGTGGGGTTACTGTGCGCTTTGTGCAGTCGTTGAACACAAGCGAAATGCAGAAGTTGCAGCTATGGTGAACTTTTAATCTAAACAAAACCCAAAGTCTAAACGGTGCCCTAAGGGCTGTATATATGGAGGAAGAGGGGGGGAATTTCGTGGCCCTTGGTGGAGGGGTCCGAAATCAACCCTATCACTTGTTTCCCCACACATACGGACTCTAAAAATAGCCTATACTTGTGTATTTCGAAATTACAAGGGCATGGCCCAATAATAAGGTGACGCAGCACCTAGAATAGCCTCGGAACGAAATTTATGAAGTAGCATCTTGTATATTTCGTCCAAGGCTTCATGCACCCATTATGGTGGCTTCAAAATCTTGAAATCATCACTTGTAACTCCGTTCTTGTTCCCCTTGCGCATGGCATCATCTCCATGCTTGTTCTTGCTCCAATGTCCATCCTTCTCCAAGCTAGGCCCTTCATTTGTAAGCAAAACAAATGTATCCAATTCAGGCAGCATCATATTCCCATGAACATTAGAATCATTACCAAGAAACGAAAGTACCTGATAATTTAATTGGCGTGCGCGAGCTCTAGTAATTGGTCCAGTATATGTAGCAGTAGGGGCTGCGGGTGTAACAATGGTATTGATGTCCTCATCAACCCTTTTTCGTTACCGAGCATCGACCAGATTGTTGACTCCACGGCGAGTGTGACTTGCTATCATTTCTTGACGCCTACTCAGGATACCACCAGATCTTCATGACGAGAGAAGACGAAGAGAAGACAACGTTTGCAAGAGCAGTCCAAATTGCTTTATACGGATGCCTTTCGGGTTGAAGAGTGCTGGCTCAACATTTGCAAGAGCAGTCCAAATTGGTTTTGAGCCCCGGCTACAAAGGAATATGGAAGCTTATATGGATGACATAGTGGTCAAAACCAAGGACAGGGCGACACTTGTACAAGACTTAGAAGAGACGTTTGCAAATTTGCGCAAGATCAACTTCAAGTTGAACCCTGAGAAGTGTGTCTTCGGCGTTCCCTCCGGCAAACTTTTCGGGTTCTTTGTGTCGCAACGTGGGATTGAAGCGAACCCAGACAAGATCAAGGCTATTGAGCAGATCGAGGCACCCAAGCAGATCAAGGATGTGCGTCGGCTCACTAGCTGCGTTGCCGCCATGAGCAGATTCATCTTCAAGTCTGTTGAGCATGCCCTTCCCTTTTTCAAAATCTTGAAAAAGGCGGGCCCAATGGAATGGACCCCACAGGCCGAAGCAGCGCTGCAGGATTAGAAGAAATAACTCTCCTCTATGCGGATAGTAGTTGCGCCTAAGCCACAAGAGCCATTGCTGCTGTATCTAGCATGATGAGGACATCAATACCATTGTTACACCCACAACCCCTACTGCTACATATACTGGACCAATTACTAGAGCTCGCGCACGCCAATTAAATTATCAGGTACTTTCGTTTCTTGGTAATAATTCTAATGTTCATGAGAATATGATGCTGCCTAAATTGGATACATTTGTTTTGCTTACAAATGAAGGCCCTAGCTTGGAGAAGGATGGACATTGGAGCAAGAACAAGCATGGAGATAATGCCATGCTAAGGGGAACAAGAACGGAGTTACAAGTGATGATTTCAGGACTTTGAAGCCACCATAATGGGTGCATGAAGCCTTGGACGAAATATACAAGATGCTACTTCATAAATGTCATCCCGAGGCTATTCTAGGTGCTGCGTCACCTTATTAGTGGGCCAGGCCCATGTAATTTCGAAATACTTAAGTATAGGCTGTTTTAGAGTCCGTATGTGTGGGAAACAAGAGTTAGGGTTGATTTCGGACCCTCCACCAAGGGCCACGAAATTCCCCTCTTCCTCCATATATACAGCCCTTAGGGCACCGTTTAGACCTTGGGTTTTGTTTAGATTAAAAGTTCGCCATAGCTGCAACTTCGCAGATTTCGCTTGTGTTCAACGACTGCATAAAGGCGCCACAGAACCCCACCTTGATCAATAAAGCTTTCATCTTATATTCGCAATATCCAGATTGCAATCTCAGTTTCTTGCTTGTTCTTCGCTTGCTCGCAGGAAACAGGCCCTCGTGGTCGTTGATCGTGTTCGCGTGGTCAATAACCCTCGAAAGTTGGTTTAGCGATTGCTAAGGCGCGACGTCTCGCACGTTCGTAGTCGGATCGTCAAGGTCGACTCCCACAGAAACGATATGATGAGGACATCAATACCATTGTTACACCCACAGCCCCTACTGCTACATATACTGGACCAATTACTAGAGCTCGCGCACGCCAATTAAATTATCAGGTACTTTCGTTTCTTGGTAATGATTCTAATGTTCATGAGAATATGATGCTGCCTAAATTGGATACATTTGTTTTGCTTACAAATGAAGGCCCTAGCTTGGAGAAGGATGGACATTGGAGCAAGAACAAGCATGGAGATAATGCCATGCTAAGGGGAACAAGAACGGAGTTACAAGTGATGATTTCAGGACTTTGAAGCCACCATAATGGGTGCATGAAGCCTTGGACGAAATATACAAGATGCTACTTCATAAATGTCGTCCCGAGGCTATTCTAGGTGCTGCGTCACCTTATTAGTGGGCCAGGCCCATGTAATTTCGAAATACTTAAGTATAGGCTGTTTTAGAGTCCGTATGTGTGGGGAAACAAGAGTTAGGGTTGATTTGGACCCCTCCACCAAGGGCCACGAAATTCCCCTCTTCCTCCATATATACAGCCCTTAGGGCACCGTTTAGACCTTGGGTTTTGTTTAGATTAAAAGTTCGCCATAGCTGCAACTTCGCGCATGCCGTTTGTGTTCAACGACCGACAAAGGCGCCACGTAACCCCACCTTGATCAATAAAGCTTTCATCTTATATTCGCAATATCCAGATTGCAATCTCAGTTTCTTGCTTGTTCTTCGTTTGCTCGCAGGAAACAGCCCTCGTGGTCAGTTGATCGTGCTCGGCGTGGTCAATAACCTCTCGGAGTTGGTTTAGCGATTGCTAAGGCGCGGCGTCCTCGCTGCGTTCGTAGTCGGATCGTCAAAGTCGACTTCCTCCAAAGCGAAAACCAACATCTCATCGAAAGACGGGACACCTTTGCCTCTATCAAGTGGTATCAGATTTCCAGGTTGCTCGGTGAGATTTTCCAGTTTTTCGTAGTTTAGATCGCGTCTGTTCTTCATACCTATTGTCCACGAAAAAGCCACAAAAAAAAATTAGGGTTAGTTCATCATATCCGAACCAATCTGAGCCTTTGCATAATCTATTTAGGGTTTTTGCTTTGTTGAATTTGCGGTTGCATCGTCGTGTCAACTTGCTGGTCTTAGAGTCTAGTCTTTTAGAGTTTCGAGTTCTGGTCATAAGTTGTCACGCCGCTGCCGCACCATCATCATCGCCTTGCCATCTACCACCATTGCTTATCCGCCACCGCTCTGAATCCGTATCCATATACCACCACCAATCCGTATCCATATACCACCACCGCTGTCATATACCACCACCATATATCCACCACCAATCCGAGTTCTTCTCATATTAGGTTTGTTTTCGAGATCCATCTAGTTTCCGATTCGTGTTTCCTTGCCTGCGTAGGTTTCGGAAAAAAAAATGATTTACATGTTTACAATATCCTGAGGAGAGACGTGTTCCTGCTGCCGTTTGTGCTTTCACTAGCTTTGCACGTGTTTGGTGGTCTGAACATTGTAGATTATATCCTGTTCCAGCTACTTGGGCTGCTTTGAAAACTGCTATGCGTACTCGTTGGGTTCCACCATATTATCAACGTGAATTACTTCAAAAATTGCAGCGCTTAAGACAAGGAAAAAATTCGTTAGAAGAATATTATCAGGAATTACAAACTGGCTTGATTAGATGTGGTATTGTTGAGGAGAATGAAGCTATGCTTGCACGTTTTCGGTGGATTAAATAGAGATTCAGACCATTCTAGACTACAAGGATTATAATAATATCACTCGATTATTCCATCTTGCTTGTAAAGCTGAGCGTGAAGTGCAGGATCGATGTGCCTTGGCGCGACTAACTTTTCTGCAGGTCGACCTTCATCATGGACACCACGTGCATCATCTACTTCCACACGTTCTACTACACCGCACCTCCGTCACCTGCCACCTCCAACCGTGATACAAGAAAGCAGGCACAACCACCACTATCTGCCAAGAGTACACTGCTTTGGCCTACAGAGCTCTTCTTCTTCCATGGCGTCAGCAGGGCACACAAGTGATATTATTTGTCGTCGTTGTAAGGGAAGAGGACATTTTATGAGAGAATGCCAATCTCAGCGTGTGATGATTGCTACCGAGGATGGTGGGTATGCGTCGCTAGTGACTATGATGAAGAGACTTTGGCTCTTATTACACATGAAGAACACGGTGGAGATGATTCTGATCCCGAGACGCAATACATGGCTGCTGAAGATCTTGACAGGTATGAATGTTTAGTTGCTCAACGTGTTTTGAGTGTGCAGGTTACACAAGCTGAGCAAAATCAGAGGCATAACTTGTTCCATACAAAGGGAGTTGTGAAGGAACGTTCTATTCAGCGTCATCATAGATGGAGGGAGCTGCAACAACTTGGCTAGCATGGATATGGTGGAGAAGCTTTCTCTCACACAAGACCACATCCACATCCTTACTACATCCAATGGTTCAACAACAGCGGCAAGGTTAAGGTAACACGTCTGTTCATGTGTATTTTAGTATCTCTACATATGCTGATTATGTTGATTGTGATGTGGTACCTATGCAAGCATGTTCCTTATTACTTGGTAGACCATGGCAATTTGATAAAATTCTGTACACCATGGTAGAAACAATCAGTATACTCTTGTTCACAAGGATAAAAATATTACTTTGCTTCCTATGACTCCTGATTCCATTTTGAAAGATGATATTAATAGAGCTAATAAAGCAAAACAGGAGAAAATAAGAGTGAAAATCAGATTGTGGCAAAAGAATTTGAGCAACAAATGAAGCCTAATAATAAACCATCTAATGTTGCTTCTGAAATTAAACTGAAAAGTGCATGTTTATTTGCCACCAAATCTGATATTGATGAGCTAGATTCTAGCAAATCTGTTTGCTATGCTATTGTGTGCAAAGAGGCATTATTTTCATTCGAGGACGTGCCTTCCTCTTTGCCCCTACTGTCACTAACATTTTGCAGGGAGTTCGCCGACGTCTTCCCACAAGGCGTGCCACCGGATTACCACCTATTCGAGGATTGAGCATCAAATTGACTTAATTCCGGTGCATCGCTACCCAACCGTGCACCATACCGTACCAATCCAGAGGAGACGAAGGAGATTATCGTCAAGTACAGGAGCTGCTCGACAAAGGTTATATCGCTGAATCTCTTAGTCCTTGTGCTGTTCCTATTATACTAGTGCCTAAAAAGGATGGTGCGTCGGCGTATGTGTGTTGATTGTAGAGGCATTAATAATATTACTATTCGTTATCGTCATCCTATTCCTAGGCTAGATGATATGCTTGATGAATTAAGTGGCTCTACAATATTCTCCAAAGTTGATTTATGTAGTGGATACCATCAAATTCGTATGAAATTGGGAGATGAATGGAAAACAACATTTAAAACTAAGTTTGGATTATATGAGTGGTTAGTCATGCCTTTTGGGTTAACTAATGCACCTAGTACTTTCATGAGATTAATGAGCGAAGTTTTACGTGCTTTCATTGGACGATTTGTGGTAGTTTACTTTGATGATATACTGATTTATAGCAAATCTTTGGAAGAACATTTGGAACATTTACGTGCTGTTTTTAATGCTCTCGTGATGCACGTTTGTTTGGTAACCTTGGGAAGTGCACCTTTTGCACCGACCGAGTATCTTTTCTTGGCTATGTTGTTACTCCACGAGGAATTGAAGTTGATAAAGCCAAGATTGAAGCTATTGAGAGTTGGCCGCAGCCCAAAACGGTCACACAAGTGAGGAGTTTTCTTGGACTCGCTGGTTTCTATAGGCGTTTTGTGAGAGACTTTAGCACCATTGCTGCACCTCTCAATGAGCTTACAAAGAAGGATGTGCCTTTTGTTTGGGGTACCGCATGTGAAGAAGCCTTCACGGTATTGAAAGATAAGTTGACACATGCTCCTTTACTCCAACTTCCTGACTTTAATAAGACTTTTGAGCTTGAATGTGATGCTAGTGGAATTGGATTAGGAGGTGTGTTATTACAAGATGGCAAACCTGTTGCATACTTTTACGAAAAATTGAGTGGGCCTAGTCTGAACTATTCTACTTATGACAAAGAATTATATGCTCTTGTTCGGACTTTAGAGACATGGCAACATTATTTATGGCCCAAAGAATTTGTTATACATTATGATCATGAATCTTTGAAACATATTAAAAGTCAAGCTAAACTGAATCGTAGACATGCTAAATGGGTTGAATTCATTGAGACTTTCCCTTATGTCTTTAAACACAAGAAGGGTAAAGAAAATGTTATTGCTGATGCTTTGTCTCGTCGATATACTATGCTTTCACAACTTGACTTCAAAATATTTGGTTTGGAGACCATCAAAGATCAATATGTGCATGATGCTGATTTTAAAGATGTAATGCAGAATTGTAAAGAGGGAAGAACATGGAACAAGTTCGTTATTAATGATGGTTTTGTGTTCCGTGCTAACAAGCTATGCATTCCTGCTAGCTCTGTTAAGTCTTTTGTTGTTGCAGGAGGCGCATGGAGGAGGATTAATGGGACACTTTGGCGTGAAGAAGACGGAGGATATACTTGCTACACATTTCTTTTGGCCAAAGATGAGACGGGATGTTGAGCGTTTGTAGCTCATTTGCACTACATGTCAAAAAGCTAAGTCACGACTCAATCCTCATGGTTTATATATGCCTTTGCACATGCCTCGTGTTCCTTGGGAGGATATATCTATGGACTTTGTTTTAGGTTTACCTCGAACAAAGAAGGGAGGATAGCATATTTGTTGTCGTGGATAGATTCTCTAAAATGGCACACTTTATACCATGTCATAAAAGCGATGATCTTTGTTAATGTTGCTGATTTGTTCTTTCGTGAAATTATTAAACTTGCATGGTGTGCCAAATACTATTGTTTCAGATCGTGATACTAAATTTCTTAGCCACTTTTGGAGATGTTTATGGGCTAAGTTGGGGACTAAACTGCTTTTTAGTACTACTTGTCACCCCAAACTGATGGACAAACTGAAGTAGTCAATAGAACATTGTCTACTATGCTTAGGGCTGTTTTGAAGAATAATAAGAAAATGTGGGAAGAATGCTTGCCTCATATTGAATTTGCTTATAATCGTTCATTGCATTCTACAACTAAGATGTGCCCTTTTGAAATTGTGTATGGCTTCCTACCTCATGCACCTATTGATTTGTTGCCTCTTCCATCTTCGGAGAAGGTTAATTTTGATGCTAAAGAACGTGCTGAATTGATTTTAAAAATGCATGAGATAACTAAGGAAAACATTGAGCGTATGAATGCTAAATATAAACTTGCTGGAGATAAGGGTAGAAAACATGTTGTCTTTGCACTGGAGATCTTGTTTGGTTACATTTGCGTGAGATAGGTTTCCTAATTTGCATAAATCAAAGCTAATGCCACGTGCTGATGGTCCATTTAAGGTGTTAGAGAAAATAAATGATAATGCATATAAACTTGAGCTGCCTGCAGATTTTGGGATTAGTCCCACTTTTAACATTGCAGATTTGAAGCCTTATTTGGGTGAGGAATATGAGCTTCCGTCGAGGACGACTTCATTTCAAGAAGGGAGGATGATGAGGACATCAATACCATTGTTACACCCACAGCCCCTCTTGCTACATATCTTGGACCAATTACTAGAGCTCACAGACGCCAATTAAATTATCGGTACTTTCGTTTCTTGGTAATGATTCTAATGTTCATGAGAATATGATGCTGCCTAAATTGGATACATTTGTTTTGCTTACAAATGAAGGCCCTAGCTTGGAGAAGGATGGACATTGGAGCAAGAACAAGCATGGAGATAATGCCATGCTAAGGGGAACAAACGGAGTTACAAGTGATGATTTCAGGACTTTGAAGCCACCATAATGGGTGCATGAAGCCTTGGACGAAATATACAAGATGCTACTTCATAAATGTCGTCCCGAGGCTATTCTAGGTGCTCGTCACCTTATTAGTGGGCCAGGCCCATGTAATTTCGAAATACTTAAGTATAGGCTGTTTTTAGAGTCCGTATGTGTGGGAAACAAGAGTTAGGGTTGATTTGGACCCCTCCACCAAGGGCCACGAAATTCCCCTCTTCCTCCATATATACAGCCCTTAGGGCACCGTTTAGACCTTGGGTTTTGTTTAGATTAAAAGTTCTCCATAGCTGCAACTTCGCGCCGTTTGTGTTCAACGACTGGACAAAGGCGTCCACAGAACCCCACCTTGATCAATAAAGCTTTCATCTTATATTCGCAATATCCAGATTGCAATCTCAGTTTCTTGCTTGTTCTTCGTTTGCTCGCAGGAAACAGGCCCTCGTGGTCGGTTGATCGTGCTCGGGGTGTTCAATAACCTCTCGGAGTTGGTTTAGCGATTGCTAAGGCGCGACGTCCTCGCACGTTCGTAGTCGGATCGTCAAAGTCGACTTCCTCCAAAGCGAAAACCAACATCTCATCGAAAGACGGGACACCTTTGCCTCTATCACGATAGCCACCATCTCATCGAAACATCGGGACACCCTCGCCTCTATCAAGTGGTATCAGATTTCCAGGTTGCTCGGTGAGATTTTACAGTTTTTCGTAGTTTAGATCGAGTCTGTTTTTCATACCTATTGTCCACGAAAAAGCCACAAAAAAAATTAGGGTTAGTTCATCATATCCGAACCAATCTGAGCCTTTGCATAATCTTTTTAGGGTTTTGCTTTGTTGAATTTGCGGGTGCATCGTCGTGTCTAGTTGCTGGTTTTAGAGTCTAGTCTTTTAGAGTTTCGAGTTCTGGTCATAAGTTGTCACGTCGCCAGCGCACCATCATCTTCGCCCCTGCCACCTACCACCACCGCTCCGAATCCGTATCCATAGACCACCACCAATCCGTGTCCATATACCACCACTGATCCATATCCTTATACTACCACCGCTACCACCACCACCACCATATATCCACCACCACCATATATCCACCACCAATCCGAGTTCCTTGCATATTAGGTTTGTTTTCGAGATCCATCTAGTTTCCGATTCGTGTTTCCTTGCCGGAGTAGGTTTCGGAAAAAAAAAATTCCGAAAACGTACTTGTCAAAATTTTTTTTGGCTATCCTATTTTTAGGTGTTTATAAGCGTATTGAGACAGTCGCCGTTATAGAAAGTTTTTTGACCCGTTTCAGTTTTTGGGTCCGGCGATCGAAAAAAAAAAATTTTAGTCAAAAAATTTCGTGCCCATCCCGTCGGTTTGACCTGGGAAGAGTTTTGAGACACTCGCCATTATAGTGATTTTTCGCAAAAAAAAAAAAAGAGCAGCGCAAAAAAAAAGCAGCGCAAAAAAAAAAGAGCGAAAAAAAAAATTCCAGAGTTTGCTTTTCCCTTGTTTACGTGCAGCGCCGTGATTTTGTTAGTGTTCTAGGCTCGCGTCTCTAGCACGGTCTAGCCTAGGACCAGCCTGATCTGACAAATCGTTGAGCGTTTATTCAACTTTGCATCTCTGAATTGATTATTGCTGACCCTTTTTGCTACCATATTATAAGCCTTCCCAGCTCCACATACATCTACATCTACATACATCTACATCGTGCGTTTGACTCTCCCTGGTAATCGCTCTATCCAAGCTTTGAGAGTTTTGACTACATCGGTTGCCGATCACCTTTCTTCTTTGGGTAAGAACTGGTAAGACTTTGAGATTTGCTTGACGGTTTGTGACTGTCCACCACACCACCACCACCACTTCCTAGTAGTCTGTCAATCATATTCTTGTGTGTTTCTATTGCTGCTAACCATGGCAGGATCACAAGCCGATTTAGACCGACCGGGAGAACATGACAAACAAAGCGCTACATGATAAGTTTCAACAAATGATGAGTGGGCAGGTGGACGATGTGCTAAATAGATTTGAAGAGGCCATGGAGAAGATAGATGGCATTGAGAAGGCGTTCGAAACAAAGCTCGATAACAAGTTTAATGAATTGCTCGCGCGTCTACCACCACCACCACCGGCTGCACCTAACGCACCTCTACTACAACAACACGGACTACCTCCACATCGCGAAACAGCCCTCCGCCGAGCTTCCGTGTCCCTCTTGACCGCCAAGCTGCTTGGTGCTGCTGTTGATATACAGGCTCCTGCTGCTGCGCGGGGAGGATGATTATGTGAGAGCTTATGAGGATGAGGTTGATCAACATCGAACTACGTGCAACCACCAGCACCACAACCACCAAGTCGTCCACATGCAAATAATGGCAATGTTGGGCTCCCCTTCAGTGCGAGATCATGACCATCTCCCTAAACTGAAATTGAATATTCCACCATTTGAGGGTAGATATGTTCCTGATATATATCTTACTTGGGAGTTAGAAACTGAACAACGATTTACATGTTTACAATATCCTGAGGAGAGACGTGTTCCTGCTGCTGTTTGTGCTTTCACTAGCTTTGCATGTGTTTGGTGGTCTGAACATTGTAGATTATATCTTGTTCCAGCTACTTGGGCTGCTTTGAAAACTGCTATGCGTACTCGTTGGGTTCCACCATATTATCAGCGTGAATTACTTCAAAAATTGCAGCGCTTAAGACAAGGAAAAATTCGGTGAAGAATATTATCAGGAATTACAAACTGGCTTGATTAGATGTGGTATTGTTGAGGAGAATGAAGCTATGCTTGCACGTTTTCGGGTGGATTAAATAGAGATTCAGACCATTCTAGACTACAAGGATTATAATAATATCACTCGATTATTCCATCTTGCTTGTAAAGCTGAGCGTGAAGTGCAGGATCGACAGGCCTTGGCGCGACTAACTTTTCTGCAGGTCGACCTTCATCATGGACACCACGTGCATCATCTACTTCCACACGTTCTACTACACCGCACCTCCGTCGGCTGCCACCTCCAACCGTGATACAAGAAAGCAGGCACAACCACCACTATCTGCCAAGAGTACACTGCTTGGGCCTACACAGAGCTCTTCTTCTTCCATGGCGTCAACAGGGCACACAAGTGATATTATTTGTCGTCGTTGTAAGGGAAGAGGACATTTTGAGAGAATGCCAATCTCAGCGTGTGATGATTGCTCTTGAGGATGGTGGGTATGAGTCGCTAGTGACTATGATGAAGAGACTTTGGCTCTTATTACACATGAAGAACACGGTGGAGATGATTCTGATCTTGAGACGCAATACATGGCTCTTTGAAGATCTTGACAGTATGAATGTTTAGTTGCTCAACGTGTTTTGAGTGTGCAGGTTACACAAGTGAGCAAAATCAGAGGCATAACTTGTTCCATACAAAGGGAGTTGTGAAGGAACGTTCTATTCAGCGTCATCATAGATGGAGGGAGCTGCATAAACTTGGCTAGCATGGATATGGTGGAGAAGCTTTCTCTCACCACAAGACCACATCCACATCCTTACTACATCCAATGGTTCAACAACAGCGGCAAGGTTAAGGTAACACGTCTTGTTAGTGTGCATTTTAGTATCTCTACATATGCTGATTATGTTGATTGTGATGTGGTACCTATGCAAGCATGTTCCTTATTACTTGGTAGACCATGGCAATTTGATAAAATTCTGTACACCATGGTAGAAACAATCAGTATACTCTTGTTCACAAGGATAAAAATATTACTTTGCTTCCTATGACTCCTGATTCCATTTTGAAAGATGATATTAATAGAGCTAATAAAGCAAAACAGGAGAAAATAAGAGTGAAAATCAGATTGTGGCAAAAGAATTTGAGCAACAAATGAAGCCTAATAATAAACCATCTAATGTTGCTTCTGAAATTAAACTGAAAAGTGCATGTTTATTTGCCACCAAATCTGATATTGATGAGCTAGATTCTAGCAAATCTGTTTGCTATGCTTTTGTGTGCAAAGAGGCATTATTTTCATTCGAGGACGTGCCTTCCTCTTTGCCCCTACTGTCACTAACATTTTGCAGGGAGTTCGCGACGTCTTCCCACAAGGCGTGCCACCGGATTACCACCTATTCAAGGGATTGAGCATCAAATTGACTTAATTCCGGTGCATCGCTACCCAACCGCGCACCATACCGTACCAATCCGGAGGAGACGAAGGAGATTATCGTCAAGTACAGGAGCTGCTCGACAAAGGTTATATCGCGAATCTCTTAGTCCTTGTGCTGTTCCTATTATACTAGTGCCTAAAAAGGATGGTGCGTCGGCGTATGTGTGTTGATTGTAGAGGCATTAATAATATTACTATTCGTTATCGTCATCCTATTCCTAGGCTAGATGATATGCTTGATGAATTGAGTGGCTCTACAATATTCTCCAAAGTTGATTTGCGTAGTGGATACCATCAAATTCGTATGAAATTGGGAGATGAATGGAAAACAACATTTAAAACTAAGTTTGGATTATATGAGTGGTTAGTCATGCCTTTTGGGTTAACTAATGCACCTAGTACTTTCATGAGATTAATGAGCGAAGTTTTACGTGCTTTCATTGGACGATTTGTGGTAGTTTACTTTGATGATATACTGATTTATAGCAAATCTTTGGAAGAACATTTGGAACATTTACGTGCTGTTTTTAATGCTCTCGTGATGCACGTTTGTTTGGTAACCTTGGGAAGTGCACCTTTTGCACCGACCGAGTATCTTTTCTTGGCTATGTTGTTACTCCACAGGAATTGAAGTTGATAAAGCCAAGATTGAAGCTATTGAGAGTTGGCCGCAGCCCAAAACGGTCACACAAGTGAGGAGTTTTCTTGGACTCGCTGGTTTCTATAGGCGTTTTGTGAGAGACTTTAGCACCATTGCTGCACCTCTCAATGAGCTTACAAAGAAGGATGTGCCTTTTGTTTGGGGTACCGCACGGAAGAAGCCTTCACGGTATTGAAAGATAAGTTGACACATGCTCCTTTACTCCAACTTCCTGACTTTAATAAGACTTTTGAGCTTGAATGTGATGCTAGTGGAATTGGATTAGGAGGTGTGTTATTACAAGATGGCAAACCTGTTGCATACTTTTACGAAAAATTGAGTGGGCCTAGTCTGAACTATTCTACTTATGACAAAGAATTATATGCTCTTGTTAGGACTTTAGAGACATGGCAACATTATTTATGGCCCAAAGAATTTGTTATACATTCTGATCATGAATCTTTGAAACATATTAAAAGTCAAGCTAAACTGAATCGTAGACATGCTAAATGGGTTGAATTCATTGAGACTTTCCTTATGTCATTAAACACAAGAAGGGTAAACAAAATGTTATTCTTGATGCTTTGTCTCGTCGCTATACTATGCTTTCACAACTTGACTTCAAAATATTTGGTTTGGAGACCATCAAAGATCAATATGTGCATGATGCTGATTTTAAAGATGTAATGCAGAATTGTAAAGAAGGAAGAACATGGAACAAGTTCGTTATTAATGATGGTTTTGTGTTCGTGCTAACAAGCTATGCATTCCTGCTAGCTCTGTTAGTCTTTTGTTGTTGCAGGGGCGCATGGAGGAGGATTAATGGGACACTTTGGCGTCAAGAAGGCGGAGGATATACTTGCTACACATTTCTTTTGGCCAAAGATGAGGCGGGATGTTGAGCGTTTTGTTGCTCGCTGCACTACATGTCAAAAAGCTAAGTCACGACTCAATCCTCATGGTTTATATATGCCTTTGCTGTGCCTAGTGTTCCTTGGGAGGATATATCTATGGACTTTGTTTTAGGTTTACCTCGAACAAAGAAGGGAGGATAGCATATTTGTTGTCGTGGATAGATTCTCGAAAATGGCACACTTTATACCATGTCATAAAAGCGATGATCTTTTAATGTTGCTGATTTGTTCTTTCGTGAAATTATTAAGCTTGCATGGTGTGCCAAATACTATTGTTTCAGATCGTGATACTAAATTTCTTAGCCACTTTTGGAGATGTTTATGGGCTAAGTTGGGGACTAAACTGCTTTTAGTACTACTTGTCACCCCCAAACTGATGGACAAACTGAAGTAGTCAATAGAACATTGTCTACTATGCTTAGGGCTGTTTTGAAGAATAATAAGAAAATGTGGGAAGAATGCTTGCCTCATATTGAATTTGCTTATAATCGTTCATTGCATTCTACTACTAAGATGTGCCCTTTTGAAATTGTGTATGGCTTCCTACCTCGTGCACCTATTGATTTGTTGCCTCTTCCATCTTGGAGAAGGTTAATTTTGATGCTAAAGAACGTGCTGAATTGATTTTAAAATGCATGAGATAACTAAGGAAAACATTGAGCGTATGAATGCTAAATATAAACTTGCTGGAGATAAGGGTAGAAAACATGTTGTCTTTGCACCGGAGATCTTGTTTGGTTACATTTGCGTAAGGATAGGTTTCTAATTTGCATAAATCAAAGCTAATGCTGCGTGCTGATGGTCCATTTAAGGTGTTAGAGAAAATAAATGATAATGCATATAAACTTGAGCTGCTGCAGATTTTGGGGTTAGTCCCACTTTTAACATTGCAGATTTGAAGCCTTATTTGGGTGAGGAATATGAGCTTCAAGTCGAGGGCGACTTCATTTCAAGAAGGGAGGATGATGAGGACATCAATACCATTGTTACACCCACAGCCCCTCTGCTACATATCTTGGACCAATTACTAGAGCTCGCATGCGCCAATTAAATTATCGGTACTTTCGTTTCTTGGTAATGATTCTAATGTTCATGAGAATATGATGCTGCCTAAATTGGATACATTTGTTTTGCTTACAAATGAAGGCCCTAGCTTGGAGAAGGATGGACATTGGAGCAAGAACAAGCATGGAGATAATGCCATGCATAGGGGAACAAACGGAGTTACAAGTGATGATTTCAGGACTTTGAAGCCACCATAATGGGTGCATGAAGCCTTGGACGAAATATACAAGATGCTACTTCATAAATGTCGTCCGAGGCTATTCTAGGTGCTGCGTCACCTTATTAGTGGGCCAGGCCCATGTAATTTCGAAATACTTAAGTATAGGCTGTTTTAGAGTCCGTATGTGTGGGGAAACAAGAGTTAGGGTTGATTTGGACCCCTCCACCAAGGGCCACGAAATTCCCCCTCTTCCTCCATATATACAGCCCTTAGGGCACCGTTTAGACCTTGGGTTTTGTTTAGATTAAAAGTTCGCCATAGCTGCAACTTCGCGTGCCGTTTGTGTTCAACGACCGGACAAAGGCGTCCACGAACCCCACCTTGATCAATAAAGCTTTCATCTTATATTCGCAATATCCAGATTGCAATCTCAGTTTCTTGCTTGTTCTTCGTTTGCTCGCAGGAAACAGGCCCTCGTGGTCAGGTTGATCGTGCTCCGGCGTGGTCAATAACCCTCGAAAGTTGGTTTAGCGATTGCTAAGGCGCGACGTCTCGCACGTTCGTAGTCGGATCGTCAAGGTCGACTCCCACAGAAACGATAGCCACCATCTCATCGAAACATCGGGACACCCTCGCCTCTATCATAGCAGCAACGAATCAAGTGGTCAGCGCCGCACTAGTGGCGCAGAGGGATGTCGATGAAGAGGCAGTGGCAACGGCAAGACTGGCGGATGACGAGCAAGAGCTCCCCCCGGCAGGGCCTGGTGCCGGAGAGGCAAGGCCCCCGGCAGACTCTAACGCCATCGGGATGGGGCCCGCGCAACCAAATGAAGTGTTGCAGAAGAAGAAGATGATGTAGCACCCGGTTTACTTTGTCAGCTCCCTCTTGCAGGGGGCTAGGTCAAGGTATTCCGGTGTGCAGAAATTGCTCTTCGGCCTCCTTATGGCCTCGAGGAAGCTACATCATTATTTCCAAGCCCACGAAATCACTGTCGTCACCCGCCTCCCACTGCAACGGATACTGCATAACCTAGACGCAATCGAGAGGATTGTGGAATGGGCGTTGGAACTGTCGAGCTTTGGTTTGAAGTTTGAAAGTACTTCGACAATCCAGAGCAGAGTCTTGGCGGAGTTCATTGCAGAATGGACCCCAACGCCCGACGAAGAGATCCAGGAGACCACTCTTCCCGGCAAGGAAGCAAGCCGCAACTGGATTATGTACTTTGACGGGGCTTTCTCATTGCAAGGCGCTGGTGCTGGTGTGCTGCTTATTGCACCCACCGGAGAGCACCTCAAGTATGTAATCCAGATGCACTTTCCCAGCGAGATATCAACAAACAACACAGCCGAATACGAGGGGTTGCTTGCCGGTCTCAGGATCGCGGCAGACCTCGGGATCAAGAAGCTCATCGTCAGGGGTGATTCGCAGCTTGTTCTCAAGCAAGTCAACAAAGATTATCAAAGTCCGTTGATGGAGGCCTATGTGGATGAGGTGAGGAAGCTGGAGGAACGTTTTGACGGTATACAGGTGGAGCACGTTCCCCAAGTGGAGAACGACATCGCCGATTACGTGTCGAAGCGCGCTGCCCTCAAACTACCTATGGAACCAGGTACCTTTGTTGATGTAGGGCGGAACCCTATGTGGACGATCTTTCACGTTTGGAGTGGATCCTACGGGGAATCACGAAGAACACGCGGAAGAACAAAGGGAAACACGGAGGAAACGAGAGAGAGATCACTCAACCAACAAGGAATCAATCACACAAGTGCTAGATCACCGAGCACAAAGAGATACATATGATCCACAATCAACAAAGGTAAGGATACACGAGTAGCCGTTCTTCTCCGAGAGGAGGTCTTGATGGGGTCCACCCTAGAAGGGGTCTTGAATCCGCTTGGGGATCTTCTCCGTAGAGGTCCCGAGCTCAGGAGAAGTAACCAAGTGGATGAGCAAAACTCTCACACAAACATGAGCTAAACCAAAGCTAACCCTAGAAAGTTGGGGAAGAAGGGTATATATAGTCTAGGGGCGAAGGGGTACAAGGGTTGCGCCCAAACGAAGTCAACACCACAGGCGTCGGACGTCCGGAGGCTCGGGGCCAGTCCGGACCTTGAGACGGGCTCGGGCGTTCGTAGAATCAGTTACTGTCGTGGGCGCATCGGACGTCCGGAGAGGTCGGTCGTCCGAGCTTCGTGGACGATCCGGACGTCCGGAAGTTGTCGGTCATCCGTAGATTCGGTCTTGAGCGTCGTCGGTCGGACGTCCGGAGGCTTGATCGTCTGTAGTTTTGGTTCGGTGGCAAAGTGCGGACGTCCGGCCGTCCGGGTCTGGGACTCGTCGGGACGTCCGGAAGGCGTCGGACGTCCGGCTGCTGTGCCTTCAATGACATCTCTTCTTCTTCTTCAATATGCTTGGAGTCCTCGCCGTCTTGGCTCTCGCAAGTAGTTGATTCTTGGCTCACCTCCATGTACCTGATTACACATATAGTCTCCGAATGAGTTAGTAGCCATGTCTCGTGAGTAGGAAGAGGGAGTTCGGAGAGGAGCGAATTAACCTTATCTTGATAGCCTTAGCTCGGGCTCTTGTCATGGGTCCTAGTGGCGTTGAGGAGATGTAGGCACGTCCATGGGGATGAGCGAGGATGCTCGCATCATCTCCCCCTTGGGAGATCCGACCTCGGATCAAAAGCTTCATCTCCATGGTAAGGTGCGAGGTCCTTGGCGTTGAAGATGTCGCTCACATTGTACTTGTCTCGAGGTAGGTCGATCTTGTAGGCGTTGTCGTTAGAAGTGCTAGCACCTTGAAAGGTCCATCGGCTCTAGGAAGAAGCTTTGATAGAGACGACTGTGTGCCGATCTTTCAATGAGATGATAACTATCGATTTGGTGGAGTCGACTTTGACGATCCGACTACAAACGCGTGCCTGACGTTGTGCCTTAGCAATCGCTAAACCAATCTCCGAGGTTATTGGCGATCTTTGGAAGCACAATCAGCGACCACGAAGGTCTATTCCTGCACGCAATCGAAGAACGAGCAAGAATATGATAAAGCAATCTGAATATTGTGAATATATATGAAGTATTGATAATGGTGGGGATCCGTAGCGGCCTTGGTCAGTCGTTGGACACAAGCGAAGTACGAAGTTGCAATGGCTAACTTTTAACTAAACAAATACCAAGGGAAAAGCTACTAGATGGATCTACTTATATAGGGGCAAGGGGTGGCGGCCAAGGAGGTGGGAGGACGTCCCAAGGCAGCCTAAAACTAACCCTAGGTCGTACAAGGCCAATGGGCCCAAGTGGAGGTGACGTAACATCTTTGGATTTGTAGTTTGACTCGGATTCTGGTCCAGCGTCAGATTGTTTCATCCATAACTCAACGCTCCGGACAGATTTTAAGGTGATTCCAATTGGGTTGGAAAGTGCATGAAATCTAATTTCCAACAAAAAAAGAATCACCCAATTCGGAGTCCGTATGAAAAAGTTGTTGGCGTTTTGAGTCAGGTATGTCTGTGCAACAACTCTCTCTCCAATTTTCCTCTTAAAAAGTTTGAGCCAATTTTCTGATAACTTTTTTCAAAGAATGCTACTAACTCAAGCTTTCCAATGCAAAAAGAATCACTCAATTCCGAGTTGATATGAGGAGTCAAAAAATTCTAAAACTGGTTTGAAAAACTGGAATAAGCTGTGTTCACGAACTTCGAAGGGCAAAAAGACCTATTTAGAAGCCGATTTTGAGGTGCCAAATATTGAACTAGCTTCTGCAACTATTTAGACGCGGCTCGTCTCTAGCTTTAATTTGAGTACTCGCGGAGCCAAAACTGACTTCATATGAGGAAGTTATGCCTGTTTTACTGAACAGTGCACAAAACAGATTCCAATCCGAATTCAGCTACGAGATTGAGTCTAGATATATCTGAACTTTGTTTTTTTTTCTTCTCTCTTTTTTTTCTCACACTTTATTTTCTTTTTCTTTCTCTCTTTTTTTTCTCTGACTTTTTTTTTACTTTTCTCTCTCTTTTTTTCTCTCTTCCTCTTTCCAAACAAACTAGATAAGATGCAGATTGAATCAAGTGAAGATGTGAACGATCTCAACTATGATTATGACAATGAACGGTGGGTAGCACGTGGTGGAAATTGATGGATGGATGGTGGTCAACGGAAGGGATAACGATGCAACGGCGGCGTGACTAATGTGAACAGAACTCGAACCTCTAAACGAACTAGACACTAAGACCAGCAACTCGACACGACGATGCAACCGATAATTCAATAATGCAAACAATGAAAAGAAAACTGCAAAGGCTCAGACTGGCTTGGACAAAGGATGAATAGATCTAACTTCTTTTTGTGGCTTTTCCTTGGGCAATAGGTAAGAAAATAAATCTAATCTAGGGATAATTGGAAATTCTCACCGAGCAACCTGAAAACTGATACCACTTGATAGAGGAGAAGGTGTCCCGATCTTTCGATGAGATGATAACTATCGATTTGGTGGAGTCGACTTTGACGATCCGACTACAAATGTGCGCGACGTTGTGCCTTAGCAATCGCTAAACCAATCTCCGAGGTTCTTGGCGATCTTTGGAAGCACAATCAGCGACCACGAAAGTCTATTCCTGCATAATCGAAGAACGAGCAAGAATATGATAAAGCAATCTGAATATTGCGAATATATATGAAGTATTGATAATGGTGGGGATCCGTAAGCGGCCTTGGTCTGGTTGTTGGACACAAGCGAAGTACGACGTTGCAATGGCTAACTTTAACTAAACAAATCCCAAGGAAAAAGCTACTAGATGGATCTACTAATATAGGAGCAAGGGGTGGCGGCCAAGGAGGTGGGAGGACGTCCCAAGGCAGCCTAAAACTAACCCTAGGTCGTACAAGGCCAATGGGCCCAAGTGGAGGTGACGTAACATCTTTGGATTTGTAGTTTGACTCGGATTCTGGTGCAGCGACAGATTGTTTCATACATAACTCAACGCTCCGGGCGGATTTTAAGGTGATTCCAATTGGGTTGGAAAGAGCATGAAATCTACTTTCCAACAAAAAAAGAATCACCCAATTCGGAGTCCGTATGAAAAAGTTGTTGGCGTTTTGAGTCAGGTATGTCTGTGCAGTCCAAATCTGAATCCAGAACGTGAGAGACTTGGACTCTATCTTCTCTTGGCCCAAAAGTGACGTGAGAGGACTTTTTGAACAGCACCTAAAGTTCTCCTTTTCCCTTATCTTCATATGTGTATTGTACAAATGTCCCATACACCTGCAATTAGACAAAACACAAAAGTATGTGAAGTATTTTTGTTCTGGATAACATAAATAGATTATTGAATAGTTTGCACTAGAAATCACCTGACAAATATACATGTATGCAATATTTTTGGTCTTATCCAAGGTAGTCATGTCCTCATCAAGCTTGGACTTGCGTTCTTTGGGGAAGCGTTCCTTGCGAAGGTGTAGCCACACTAGATCACCAATGTTGAAGACCATGGGTTGCTTGTTGACATTGAGCTTGGTCGCTAGTCGTTGTACTTGGCGCTCGATTGTTTGTCTTGTATCCTCATGCATCTTCTTGATGTAGCTTGCCCGTGCACTTGATGAGGACATCAATACCATTGTTACACCCACAGCCCCTACTGCTACATATACTGGACCAATTACTAGAGCTCGCGCACGCCAATTAAATTATCAGGTACTTTCGTTTCTTGGTAATGATTCTAATGTTCATGAGAATATGATGCTGCCTAAATTGGATACATTTGTTTTGCTTACAAATGAAGGCCCTAGCTTGGAGAAGGATGGACATTGGAGCAAGAACAAGCATGGAGATAATGCCATGCATAGGGGAACAAACGGAGTTACAAGTGATGATTTCAGGACTTTGAAGCCACCATAATGGATGCATGAAGCCTTGGACGAAATATACAAGATGCTACTTCATAAATGTCGTCCGAGGCTATTCTAGGTGCTGCGTCACCTTATTAGTGGGCCAGGCCCATGTAATTTCGAAATACTTAAGTATAGGCTGTTTTAGAGTCCGTATGTGTGGGGAAACAAGAGTTAGGGTTGATTTGGACCCTCCACCAAGGGCCACGAAATTCCCCCTCTTCCTCCATATATACAGCCCTTAGGGCACCGTTTAGAGCTTGGGTTTTGTTTAGATTAAAAGTTCTCCATAGCTGCAACCGCGCGTGCCGTTTGTGTTCAACGACCGGACAAAGCGTCCACAGAACCCCACCTTGATCAATAAAGTTTTCATCTTATATTCGCAATATCCAGATTGCAATCTCAGTTTCTTGCTTGTTCTTCGTTTGCTCGCGGAAACAGGCCCTCGTGGTCGAGTTGATCGTGTGCTCGGCGTGGTCAATAACCCTCGGAAGTTGGTTTAGCGATTGCTAAGGCGCGACGTCTCGCACGTTCGTAGTCGGATAGTCAAGGTCGACTCCCACAGAAACGATAGCCACCATCTCATCGAAACATCGGGACACCTTTGCCTCTATCAGCACTCGCATCCATGTTGGTGCGCTCTTGTAGAGGAAGAGGTAGAATGTCCAATGGGGACAATGGGTTGAAGCCGTAGACGACCTCGAAGGGGGACTTGCCGGTAGTCGAATGTCTTGCATGGTTGTAGGCGTACTCGGCGATGGGTAGACATGCTTCCCACTCCTTCATGTTCCTCTTGATTAAGACACGAAGTAGAGTCGATAGTGTGCGGTTCGTCACCTCCGTTTGGCCGTCGGTTTGAGGATGGTATGCGGATGAGAACAATAGCTTGATTTCGAGCTTGGCGCATAGGGTCTTCCAAAAGTAACTCAAGAACTTGACGTCACGATCGGAGACGATTGTCTTTGGTACTCCATGGAGTCGCAAGATTTCCCTACAAAAGAGATTTGAAATATGTGAAGCATCGTCTATCTTGTTGCAAGGAATGAAATGTGCCATCTTAGAAAATCTATCCACAACAACAAACACGGAATCCTTTCCATTTTGAGTTCTAGGCAAACCAAGCACAAAGTCCATGCTAATGTCTTCCCAAGGTTGATAAGGAATAGGAAGGGGCATGTAAAGACCATGGGATTGAGCTTTAGACTTAGCTTTGAGGCATGTAGAGCAATGGTTGGTGAAGCGTGAGACGTCACGGAACATCTTGGGCCAAAAGTAGTTCTTGGAGAGCGTGGCGAATGTCTTGTCTCTTCCAAAGTGTCCCATGAGTCCGCCTCCATGAGCCTCTTGCAAAAGGAGCAAGCGAAGAAGACTAGGGAATGCATAGTTTGTTAGCTCTCATAAGATAAGCATCCTTGATGTAATATTGTTCCCAAGAAGTATCGTCAAACACTTAGCGAAGGAATAGCAAAAGATGGATCATGCTCATACAACTCTTTTATATGCTCAAAACCAATAACATTCAACTCAAGTTGAGTGACAAGCATGCATATGCGTGAAAGCGCGTCGGCAACTACATTTTCTTTACCCTTAATGTACTTGATCACATAAGGAAAAGATTCAATAAATTCACTCCATTTTGCATGACGCTTGTTCAACTTAGTTTGACCTTTGAGGTACTTAAGTGTTTCATGATCGGTATGGATGACAAACTCATGAGGTCTAAGGTAATGTTCCCAAGCATGTAGCACACGCACTAAAGCATACAATTCTTTGTCATAGATAGGATAATTAAGTTGAGCACCAGAGAGTTTTTCACTAAAATAAGCAATGGCTCATTTTTCTTGCATCAAAACTCCGCCAATTCCGGTACCACTTGCATCACAATGAACCTCAAAAGTTTTGTCAAAATTGGGCAAAGCAAGAATCGGAGCATGAGTAAGCAAAGACTTGAGCTCATCAAAAGCGGTTGATTGCAAAGTTCCCCAAACAAAGGGAGTATTCTTCTTACTCAAGGCATGCAAAGGAGCGGCAATTGTGCTAAAATCTTTCACAAAGCGACGATAAAAACCCGCAAGACCAAGAAAGATGCGCACTTGTTGCAAATTGGTGTGGGGCCAAGTTTTGATTGCTTCAATTTTAGATTCATCAACAAGGACACCCTTTGAGGATACTACAAAACCCAAGAAAACTACTTTGTCAACACCAAATGTGCATTTTTTCATGTTTGCATAAAGACTTTCCTTGCGAAGGGTTTGCAAACAGCCCTAACATGATTAAGATGTTCTTTCATGGTTTTGCTAAACACAATAATATCGTCGAAATAAACCACAACAAAGACTCCAATGTAAGGACGAAGCACATGATGCATGAGACGCACGAAAGTACCGGGAGCCTCCGATAGACCCATAGGCATCACTAACCACTCATATAAACCAAATTTGGTTTTGAAAGCAGTTTTCCATTCATCACCCTCTTGTATGCGGATTTGATAATAGCCACTTTTAAGGTCAATTTTGAGAAAAGTTGGCTCCACTAAGTTCATCAAGCATATCATCTAAGCGAGGAATGGGATGCCTATAGCTGACGGTAATAGCATTTATAGGTCTACAATCGAACACAAGCGGAAACTTCCATCGGGCTTAAGCACAAGTATAACGGAGCGGCACAAGGGCTTAGGCTTTCACGTACATGACCGTTGTCGATGAGTTGTTGTACTTGCCGTTGAATCTCCTTGGTTTCTTCGGGATTGACTCGGTATGGAGCTTTGTTTGGTAGAGGCGCTCCGGGGATGAGGTCGATTCGATGCTCAATGCCTCGAAGAGGAGGTAGACCCGGAGGTAGCTCATCGGGGAAAATATCTTGGAATTCCTGCAAAAGAGATTTAAACACTAAAGGTAGCTCATGAGAGGTGTTAGTTGTTGGGTCTCAATCCTTGCACACAAGGACAAAGTGCATCACACTAGATGGGTTCTCACACACTTCTCTCATCTCACTTTTGGTGGCAAATAGGATGAGGTTTTTCTCTCTAGGCGAAGAGGCGCTCAAGTTTGGCTTGTGGCTCTCACTCACTTTTTGGTGGATCACTTTCTCACTTTTGTCTCTATGAAGGGTGGCTTTCTTGTCGGCTATCACTTGACTAGGAGACATAGGTCGTAGCACATATTCCTTCCCTTTCATCTTGAAGCTATAGTGATTGGTGCGCCCATTGTGGATGACGCCACGGTCGAATTGCCATGGTCGACCTAGAAGTAGGTGGCAAACGGTCATTGGGACCACATCACACTCCAACGTGTCTTCATAAGCACCAATTTTGAAGGAGACTTGGACCGTATGCTCGACTCGTATAGTGCCGGAGTCACTTAGCCATTGAACCTTGTAGGGGTGCGGGTGCTTCCTTGATGTAGGGCGGAACCCTACGTGGACGATCTTTCACGTTTGGAGTGGGATCCCTCGAAGAACACGATGAACACGGGGAAGAACGGAGAGAAATCACAAGGGGAAACACTCAAGAACAAGTCCAATCACACATCCACTAGACAATCAGACACACAAGATCACAAGGTACATGAACAACAAAGGGAAAGATACAAGGTAAGGTTCATCTCCAAGAGGAGGTCTTGATGATATCCTAGAAGGATCTTCCCATAAGGGGTCTTGATGATATCCATGGGATCTTCTCACATGGAGGTCTTGAACTCCATGGGAGTGGTAGTCTCTCTCTCTCAAGAGTAGAGGTAGGAGCAAAGCTCACCTAAGAATGAGCTATCATATTTGCTAACCCCGAGAAAGGGAGTGGAGGTGGTCTATTTATAGTCTAAGCCACGAAGGGGTAAGTGGGAGAGGATACAAGGCCAAGGCCCTTGGCTGCTTGCAGGCAGCAGGCGGTAGTACTGGAGCTCATGGCGGTAGTACCGCTTGATGATAATACTGCTTGGGGCGATAGTACCGCTTGGGTGGCCTTAGCGGTAGTACCGCTTGGAGTGGTGATAGTACCGCTTTCGTTTTGGAAGCGACCAGGTTCTCTTCCTCCTTCTCTTCCATGCTTCCCTCATGGACGGTGTAGTCGTTCCTTGGCGCTTGCACTCCTCCTCGACATCCGTGAAGCTCAGACAATACTTATGCATGCACACGGAGAAGTGTCAAGTAGTATACCATCCTCGAAGGGGTCAAGTGAACACGTGTAAAGGAGAAGATTCACCTTTATGTATGAGAAGTAGAGGTTGCACGTGTCACTTGCCAAGCGGACTCTTGACATGGTGATTACCGTGGGATGCTCCGCATCATCCCTCCCCTTGGGAAAGATCCGACCTCGGATCAAAGACCAAATCACCATGGGAAAGAGATAAGCGTCGCCGTGTTGAAGTGGGCGATCACCAAGTACTTGTCATCTTGAAGCTCGAAATGGGCACTCTCAATGTCGCGCCATCTTGTGATTCCTTCAAAAGGAGTAAATAGAACAAACACTTGGAAAAACAAATGTGGTCAGCGTTAGTGCAAAACCAAGCATTCAAGAGGTGATTCACCAAACAAGTGTTGTCATCAAGCATAGCATAGGGTGTGACAAAGGATTGTGACATGGCATGTAAGCATATCAATCGAGCACAAGCAAAAATATCATGGGAACAAGCATGTAAATGTGAGGTAGAGATGCAAATATGTGTGACAAGAGCACAAGCATCCACCTCAATGTCATAGCAAGCATGCATAAAGCGCTCGACAAATGGTCGATGGTAGGCATAGGAAGTATTCACAACACCAAATAAAATGAAGTGTCTAAACACATGGTTCAAGTGCAAGACAATCCAAGCATAATGTGCATAGGGTGTAGTGAATATAGTGTGGCACTCAACATAATAGAAAGAGCAATTATTCATCATGTGTGAGGCCATCAAGTCAAGCATGTAGCAATTAATGGGATATGGCATATGTGAAGAAATGATATTGGTGCAACCAACCATATGATAGTAGCAAGTAGTCCAAGAATTGGATGCAACACACAAGGTATATATATCATGAAGCATGGAAATGTGGCAATCATTGGTGAAAGCAATATCTCGAACATGCGAGCAAATGGTGCAAGCAACACATGAAGTATGATCCACAATATCCAAGCTCAAGAAGGATGTCACCTTGAAAGTGTGTCCTTGTGCATTCTTCATAATGCGAAGTGGAAGCAAATATGTTGTAGAAGCGAGTGGTGGTAGAATGTATGAGGCTCGCTCTCAAGAGCTCGAATGGTCAACTCACGTGAAGTGGAAGTCGACACAAAGTCCAAGTATCCTACACATGCACAAAACAAAACAAAGAACGTGTGTGCATGGTAGATAAACACATCATCCATCATGATGGTTCTCATCTTTTGCACAAAACCATTAGAAGCACAAGTGCATGAATAATATGATGCAACAATGGCTAAATTCATGGCACTAGGTATATGGTACAAAGAAGTAAGACAAGCATGCTTCACAAGAATTATGTCAAAATCTCCAAACATATGTGAGAATGCTATGGGGCAAACTCATGAGCAAGGCGAATAGCATGGTTGCACTCAATACATGGAAAATCTAGTATGAGGGAGGCAACATATGGAGATATGTGACAAGAAGCAATAACAATGATGTGCAAAGCATGTAGATGGTTGTCATCAACCGCATGAAATGAGCAAGTATGAATCATTGGTGATGCAACATAAGCAAGCATTGTAATCAAGTCATGCAAACTAGTGGGCGAAGATGCAACACACTAGAGTAAATCATGGCAATCATGTCATGTGAGCAAATAATAGGCAAAGAAAATGCACATGACATATATAAGCACGAACACAAAGCAAGATCATAGTGTCATCATAGGCATGGGGCACAAAGCAATCATGACAATAACAAACAATATCTCCACCACGCTTGCAAATACACATACAAGTACTAGAATCAATCATCATGTGTAATGCAAAGCATGGGTCACAAATGCATGGCAAAGGCATAGGAATGGGCATATCATGCAAAGTGAACATGGCAAGATGGGCAAAGGATATATAATGGACAACTACCCATAACCATGTGAGAGCCATGTAAAAGAAATCGCCAAGTGTTTGCGCGAAGTGAAGTGGCGGGGAAAGGCAATCCATGGGATCCCAAGTCATCATTGCTCTCTAGAGCTCGTTTTGTCAACTCGTGGGATTGCGAGGTCGACAAGTATTCATGGTACCTACACAAAGAGACACAAACCAAAGAAATTGTGCGGCGTGGTAAATGTACACATCATCCATCATGATGTGTATGTGTACATGTGAGTTAGCACAAGATAAGCATCGCTCAAAGAAATTTGATGCATGGTATAAGAACATGTCATCCATCATGAAAGAATAGTTATTATGTATGACACGATGCGGACACAAATTGAGAATGCATGTATATGGCACATCAATATCATGTTTATTCATGGGGAGCATATGGTGCACACAAGTATTGGGATCATGCAATGTATAGGATGAATCAAAATCTCCTAAAATGTATGAGGAAACTATGGGGATCTCCTCATGAGCAATATAGGAAACATCATATGGAGAAAATGGAAAACATCCAAAACAATGCATATCCGAAGCTAGGTAGTTATGGCATGGCATATGAGATAAATGATGCAAAGGAAGCATATCAATATCATCACAAGAAAAACAAATGCCAATAACCATGGGCTTGTCATCTATGCCATATGTGCAAATTGGGTTCATTTTAATGGCATATGCATAGTCACTATGAAGAGATTGCAAATAAGACATATGGTTGATCTCATGCATAGCATATGACAAGTCAAGCGGATTATCAAACATGATGTGACCTAAAGAATTGTCACGAGAAATCCTATGTAACGTGGCATCACTACTAATAGACTCCACATGAGAATCATCATATTCATCATAAATGGGCAAATCATCACATGGGGAAATCATACTAGCATGAAGTAAGGTACTAGGTGGATCAACATCATGCAAGCAATCAATGTCAAGAATGTCCACTAGTGGGACTTGAGCATCACCTTCACCTATGTTACCTTTGTCATTCCACTCAAGTGGTGTAGGTGAGGTGGGAAAGACCAAATGGTGGTCATCTTCATCTTGATGGAACCATGTGGGGGGTGCATCATAGTCCACCATGGCCATCGTCTTGTCCAAAGGGAGGACAAAGTAAATCGAGGATCGGCGTCATCATAAATGGGACCTAGCACCAAATGAGAAGACACAATAGAGCTAGAGGTCAAGTCGTTAGAAATGCAAATGGCCTCACGAGACCTATCAACTATCCCACTCTCTCTATGTGGTGGTTCACTCACTCCCTCAAAGTAGGTGCACTCAAAGTCACATATGGTGGAGTCACTCATCTCACTCAAGTGGTGGGGTTGTGGCTCTCCTCACATGGGATTTGTGGCAACACATCATATATAGGGCTAGTGGTGAAGGCACTCTCACTCTCAATATGGTGGCACAAGTCACTCAAGTCATCATCTGACGCCGTGGTCGAGTGAAATACTCAACCATCTCATCGTTAAATCGCCATGGATGAAGGCGAAGATGGCACATCATCACTCTCGCCTCCAAAGATGGAAGCATCATCCTTGCTCGCCACCTTGTCCCTTGCCTCCAAAGCTTGGTCCTTGAAGGTCTCCGTGGTAAATGCGTGTCTCCGCAACATCTTGAAAAAGAGTCAAGGTAGACTCGGCATCATCAATGCCACAAGAGGGATGGCGGTGAAGTTGCACTTGGGAGCATCGTCTTGGAGCTTGTCGGGCTTGGACATCGTGGTGGTACTAGCCTCATGCTTGTCATAGAGCTTGGTCACCGCGAAGTGTGCTTGGGGTGGAGAAGCCTTGGCCTTCATGAATTCTTGTTCATGTTGAGAGCACCAATGTAGTAGTCGTCGATGGACTTGAAGTTCTCGAGGAAGATGGTCTTGGAGATGTCATTGTGCAATCCCATCATGAAGTGGAACTTCATTGACATGGGGTTAAATCCACGCCTAAATCGTCATGAAGGCAATCTTCATCTCCTTGAAGTCTGCGTCGATGGACTTGGATCCTTGGATGGTGTTCTCAATTGGCGTCGAAGTTGTTCCGTGTAGGTTGGAGGCACGAACTCTCGCCGCAAAGCTCTCTTCATCTTGGGCCAACTCATCTCGTAGCACTCAGAAGGTGTGTGAAGCCACCATGTCGGCGTGGTCGTGGAAGTTTCTTGTGGCGCACTTCACTTGATCTTGGGAGGAACTTGATGTAGCTTGAGGTAGTCGTCCATCAAGCGCTCCCACTCGAGGTACTCCTCGGGTTCTTGAGTCCCATAGAAAGGAATCTCGTTGTCGATGTCGAGGTCGTAGTAGCTCGTGGAAGTCGCGGACTTGAGCTTGGGGAGCTTCTCTTGGCGTAGTCTTGGGGTGCTTGTTGGCGAAGATGCGAATATCCGGCGAAGATGCCTTGAAGTCGCTTGGCGAAGATGCCAAGGGAGATGGTGAAGTCGTTGGCGGTTGTTGATGTTGAGCTCTTGACCTTCACGTTCTTGTTGATGATGGTGTCGATGCCGATGTGATGTTGCGGAGATGGTCGCTCGGAAGGATGTGCTCTTGGCGTCTTCTCAAGATGAGGAAGATCGCTTGTAGGACTTGATGAGGATTTGATCTCCTCCATTTTAGCTTGCATCTTGGCGTCGTAGTTGTTTTCCATGGCATCGAACTTCGTCGTTGTTGTTGTAGACCGAAGATGAAATGCCTTGCCTATCCATCACAAGACTCGAGTAGAGGTGAGTAGGAAATGAGATAAACAATACCAAGTTACCTTTTCCCAAAGTTGAGGATGTATCCGTTTCACTCAATGTGAGATGAAAGAATAGTGGAATTGGTACGGACTTGTTCACTCACACCTATTAAGTAAAGCTTATGGTAGAGCTCGGTGAGGATAGTGGCACAAAATTTGATGCAAAATGTTAGCAAGAGTCAATAATGTTGAAAGAGATTCACAAAATTGCAAGCGAAACAAGTAGACCAATAGCAATATGTGGCTGCGGAAACACACACGGATAGATAAATGGGGCCGTGCAACCAAGGAATGAGCTCAAAATGTGGAATCCACCAAAAGCGCTCGTGTTGCACAACTCAAGAGAGCAGCTAGCACGATTGCTCAATAGGCGGATCGACACTTGTGCACAACCTATAAGATGCAAAATGGATAAACTTTCTATCCCAAGTATGCTATGTATGTATGGTTCCGGTGTTTCTCTCACAATGATCCAAGATGATCAAGTATGATACCATATGATATATTTGGATGCTATGGCTATTGCTTACAAGCTCTTTGCTATTTCTCTTTTGCTTAAAAGCTTATTCTCTTTTTTTGTATGTATGGCCACTTTTGCACAATGCACAAACCAAGATAGCTATTGTGTATATCTTGGAACGATATTGTGACACAATGGATGATATGATGATACCAAGATGATATGGTATGTATGCAATGGATGGTGTAGATCACTAATGTGCACAAATAACGTTGCGGCAATACTCAAATGGCTAGTCTCGATAGGCAAATAGCATAAAATGGGCTAGTGTTATCAATGCAATTTGCAAGGGAATATACAATGGTGTCGTCGAGGTTACCGTCCTTTGCGATGATGAGTGGCGGTGTTCTTGATGTAGATATCAAGATGATGGAGACTCGTCCCTAAGTGGCGAAACACCTTAGGAAGCGGAAAAACCGCGAACTCAAAATCTCAAATGACAAATGTCAAATGGTGGTAGCGGGAATGCGGTGGTGGTTTGCACCGTGTGCGGAAGTGGAATGATGGGCTATACACGTGTCGGAGTTGAAGTTGCCGTCCTAAGTAGCGAAACACCTTAGGAGACACAAGCCACAACTCAAACAAGCTCAAACAACTATTCGGTTAAGTTGGGTTGTCGGAAGTGTATGGTGGGCAAGGTTATGTGGAAGTGGTGGTGGTGGTTGATGAAGAAGCAATCGTCCCTAAGTAGCCGAAACACCTTAGGAGACTCGAATCACTACTCAAGCAACCACTAATGCTATGGGGAACAAATTGGTTAGGTTGCGGAAGTCGGTGGTGGTTATCACGGAGGATGTGGCGGAAGCCCTAGGCAAAGATGCCAAAGTTCACAAAATTTGATGGAGTCAAATGGTGATGGTAGTATTTTTATGGGAAGGGGGATGTCAATAGCTTCAAAACGAGCTAAAGAACGTCAAAATCGGACTCCGGATGAATTAGTTATGGGCAAAACGGTGAAACTCGGAAAGCTGAAACTGGGTAGGGCGGTAGTACCGCTCGGGAGGCGGTATAGTACCGCTAAATGCGATAATACCGCTTGGAGCAGGCGATAGTACCGCTCGTGTCGAGTTTTTTCGCAAAATCTGGCTTTGGGAGGCGGTAGTGCCGCTTGGAAGGGCGGTAGTACCGCTTGGAGGTGCTAAGCGGTAGTACCGCTTGGAAGAAGCGATAGTACCGCTCGTGTCGGGATTTTTCGCAAATCCGGGTAGAAGTAGCGATTTTGGGGCGGAAATGGATGATTTGGGGTCAAAATTGGAGAGATTTCATTGATGGAAAGTGGGAAACTTGGGGAATGCTAGATCCACTTGAAACCAAGCGAATCCACGGATCAAAATCAACAAAACATCATCAAAACTAACAAATCACAAAAATTTTGGGGCTATTTTTGGTGGGGATTTTCGGATTTAGGACGAAATCAACAAAACCAAGCTAGAAAAAGAGGGTAGGGGCTCCAAAACGTGATCAACGTGGCTCATGATACCATAGATGATGTAGGCGGAACCCTCGTGGGCGATCTTTCACGTTTGGAGTGGGATCCCTCGAAGAACACGATGAACACGGGGAAGAACGGAGAGAAATCACAAGGGGAAACACTCAAGAACAAGTCCAATCACACATCCACTAGACAATCAGACACACAAGATCACAAGGTACATGAACAACAAAGGGAAAGATACAAGGTAAGGTTCATCTCCAAGAGGAGGTCTTGATGATATCCTAGAAGGATCTTCCATGAGAGTCTTGATGATATCCATGAGGATCTTCTCACATGGAGGTCTTGAACTCCATGGGAGTGGTAGTCTCTCTCTCTCAAGAGTAGAGGTAGGAACAAAGCTCACCTAAGAATGAGCTATCATATTTGCTAACCCAGAAAGGGAGTGGAGGTGGTCTATTTATAGTCTAAGCCACGAAGGGGTAAGTGGGAGAGGATACAAGGCCAAGGCCCAGCTGCTCTGACAGGCGGGCGGTAGTACCGCTTGGAGGCGGTAGTACCGCTTGGGTGGCCTTAGCGGTAGTACCGCTTGGGTGGGCGGTAGTACCGCTCGTTTTGGGCTGACAGTTCTCTTCCTCCTTCTCTTCCATGCTTCCCTCATGGACGGTGTAGTCGTTCCTTGGCGCTTGCACTCCTCCTCGACATCCGTGAAGCTCAGACAATACTTATGCATGCACACGGAGAAGTGTCAAGTAGTATACCATCCTCGAAGGGGTCAAGTGAACACGTGTAAAGGAGAAGATTCACCTTTATGTATGAGAAGTAGAGGTTGCACGTGTCACTTGCCAAACGGACTCTTGACATGGTGATTACCGTAGGATGCTCCGCATCATTCCTCTTGACCAAATGAAGTTTGGAACATAGTTCTTCACTTGCCAAGTTGTGGCAACTACCTCCATCTATGATGACCTTGACGGACCTTCCGTTGATGTCGGCCTTTGTGTGGAAGATGTGGCATCTTTGGTCGTCTTCTTGTTGATGTTGAAGGGTCAAGACCTTGGAGACAACGAGAGCGGGGCTCGAATCCTCATCGCAAAAGACTTGATCATCTTCATCTTCGTTCACTCGCCAGTGCATGGCCACTTGCTCAAGGGCTTCCATCTCCTCATCACTCATTGAGTCATATGTGCCGTTGTCGTTGAGGATCATGGTGCGCTTGTTCGTGCATTCGTAGGACTTGTGGCCTCGGCCGCCGCAAGTAAAACACTTGAAGGAGCTTCTTTTGATGGTCTCATCGGTCGGAGTAGATGATGAAGCACGTGGCTTGAGGTTGCTTGTAGTAGGAGGAGGACGACTTGAACTTGTCGAATTTATCTTGTAACTCGACTTGTCATCGTTGTTTGTAGAAGGTTTGGTTGATGTAGATGTTGGAGGAGGTGTTGAAGCTTGGTTGTTGGAGAAGCCGTAGGTCTTGGATGAGTACTTGGCGTACTTGAAGTCATCTTGCACTTGACGTTCCGCCTTTGTAGCTTGATGTACGAGCTCAATGAGGGTAGAGTATGGTTTGAAGTCGGCGATCTTCTTGATGGGATGATTGAGTCCATTCAAGAAACGTGCCATAATTTGCTCATCATCTTCCTTGACATTGGCTCGAATCATGGCTATCTCCATTTCCTTGTAGTATTCTTCAACACTCTTTGTTCCTTGCTTGAGAAGTTGGAGTTTCTTGAAGAGGTCGCGGTTGTAGTAGGTTGGCACAAAACGTGCTCGCATGACATCCTTCATTTGAGCCCAAGTGGTGATTGGAGGTTCACCTCTTGCTTGTCGTCGCTCAATGATTTGTTCCCACCATATGAGCACATAGTCTTGGAACTCAAGTGATGCCATAGCGATTTTCTTCGCTTCATCGTGGTTATTACAACCGAAGATTTTGTCAACCTTCAATGCCCATGAGAGGTAGTCTTGAGGTCATTGCTTCCATTGAACTTGGGCATGGTGAATTTTAGCTTTCCGTAGCGTTGCTCTTCATTGTGTTGTTGGCGATGTTGATGATGAAGCCCTTGACGTGGATTGCAATCGTCTTCATGTTGCTCTTGGCGTGGAGGAAGACCATGATCAACTTGCTCTTGTTGAACTTGAGGTTGAAGTGGAGCTTGATGAGCTTGTGGAGGAGCTTGAGGAACTTGACGTTGTCCATGAGGTTGGTAGTTCCTCTCTTGGATTTCTTCTCGAAGGGCTTCCTCTTGATTGCGCCGTTCGCGATTGCGGTTGGCGAAGGCTCGACTTGATTCTTGAAGGGCACATTGCGCCTCAAGAGCTTGCGCTTCACGTTGTTGTTGTTGAAGACATTGAACCTTGGCGCCTTGTTCGTCTTGGTGTACACGCGCTCGTTCTTCCTCTTGGCGCTGTAGTCGTTGTCGTTCTTGAGCTTGGGCAAAAGCGTCTTCGTTTGATTGAGGATGAGGGAATTGCTCATCGACTTGCTCTTGTGAATGCTTGTCATGTAGCGGGTTGCGAGATGCATGACGGTCTTGACGTGTGGCACGACGAAGAGTGATGAGACACGGACTAGCGAGATGCTAATTCGCACGTGTAGATGGCCCGATCTTTCACGGCGATGCTTGTTCAACTGTTCTTCCACCTGGTCCCTCAACGTCCAATAATAAGATTCACCCGTGTGAAAAATACACGAACAAAATAACGATCCCCTCGGATCAGCACGTGGCGTCGATATGATGATCAACCCTCCGTCGCTAGTGGATTTTCTCGATGGAAAAATCACAGAAAATACTCACAATTGGGTCGTCCAAAACATGGGCGTTTCGACTTTTCATAACTCACCGATAAACAAAACTGATCCTCGTACATGGCGAAGCTTGGCTTTTATATGCCATAAAAATAGCGCCGCCCTGAATACCTAATGGCTAGACTCTCGTACAAGACTCCTAGAAAGCCACGTTAATATTTCCACCTGATTTTATGCCAACTAACACATGCACCAACAACTTGGATATCTATTCAAGCAGAAAAAAAACTATCTAAAATAACAATCTCTCTCTGATTTGATGGAGATTAGGAAAGAACCTAATCTTATTTTCCACAGGTGGTGTACGGAAGGTAGGAATAATCTCATCGATGCGGGTTCATGATTAGCATGTAACCCGCCAGACGCCGATGTGCGCACAAGTCCATGTGAATAGCTTTTCATGCATACTTCATTCAAATATATCCTGTGTCACTTTGATTTATCCTTTTCTTGTTGATGCAGCAACCTCATGTAATCACGTTTTGGCGTACAACTAGCTAGGCCGGCCACATGAGGTCCACATAACTCACGTTTCTTGCCATCTCTACCACGGGGCAATATATTTGAACGTTTGGTAGTTCGTCCAACATTCTTGAATAAGCTCTTCTCCCTTGACTCGGTTTGTTTAACTTCAATAGCAGCCACACTCTTTGATATACTAGACGCTGTCGTGTTCGTATCAAAGAGTGTACGAAGTAGGTGTACTTGAGTCGTAGAAGGTGTCGTCGGAGTGTCTACTCGAGCGGCTCCATCTTGAGGATGAAGAAGTGGAATGATGCCGGTTTCTCATCAAGGCGCGGATCTCGTCCATTCTTGCATCATTCTCTTGCTTGTGAGCGTCGAACTTGTTGTCGAAGTAGTCTCTTGTACGTTGCTCGGAGAGTCGCAAGTCGGTGGCGAGGTTGTCGATCGATCGCTCATTGCTTGTTGTCTTGGTGCAACGCTTCGTTGTGCACCAAAGAGGTGGTTCTTGGTGACGTATGATGACATGTAAATGCGTCTTGTTCGATGAAGAGTGGGTTGGTAGAAGTACTTGGCCTATCCATCATTCCAAGCAAAAATGTGAGTGGTAGAAGGAGAAGAACTTATACCAATGTACCTTTGACCGATGTTGATGATGAATCAAGTTCACTCAAACGCGGACAATGAAATAGCACTATTGGTACCAATCCTTGTCGGTTCTCACACCTACATAAATAAAAGCTTATGGTGGAGCTTGGTGAGGATGGTGGTACAAAATTTGATGCAATTGTAAGTGGCGTCAATAATGTTGGAAAAAGGTACACAAATTTGCAAATGCAACAAGTAGACCAAGCAACTAGTGGTACACGAAACACACACATAAATAGATAAGTGGGATTGTGCAAACCAAAAGTGAGCCAAAATGTGGAACCCACGAAAATGCTCTTGTTGCACAATACTAGAGAGACGCTATACGATTGCACAATAGGTGGATACGGAACTTGTGCACAACCTACTATGCAAAAATGCAACTATCTCTATCCCACGTATGCTATATGTATGGTATTTCAGTGCGATGATCCAATATGACAATCTTAATGTACTATGATGCTATGGTTCTTGCTCATAAGCTCTTTGCTTATCTTTCCTCTTTGCTTAAAAGCTTGGGTGGCTCTTTCACTTTTGAGCTCTTTTCTCATGCAAAACTTTACTAACCAAGATAGCAATTGTGTATGCTATGACAACTTTGTGACACAAATGGATCCCAAGATATGCGCCCGGTGGTATGGTATGTATGCTATGGAGTATGATCACTAATGTGCACAAGTCACGTCGCCTGCAATACTCAACGACTAGTCTCGATGGGTAAGCTACGCAAAAGTAGGGACAATGTGGGTATCAATGCAAATGCAATGTTTGACCAAGATGTCGTCGAAGTTACCGTCCTTGGCGATGATGAGACCCTTGCTAAGTTGAGCCGTGGTGATGATGAAATCGAACCGCACCTAGATAGCCGAAACACAAGAGGATACGGAAGCCACAACTCAAAATCTCAAGGACAAAAATGTGGTAAAATCGTCATAGGATGTATTGGGGAGGATGGTGGTGTATGTGGTTTTGGAAGATGTGGTGGAAGGTGGGGCTGTGGTGGTGGCGAATGACAAAGTTCAGTTTAAATCGGGGTTTCTGGACGTCCGGGCTTTTACGGTCGTCCGGGACCTCGTCAGACGTCCAACCGTTTCGGTCGTCCGGAGGCTGGCGAAAATCGGGCGGATGAGCTGCGAGATTTGGAGAAGAAGGAAATTGTGAGGTCGAAATCGAGTGATTTGGTGGATGGAAAAGGGTGGGGAAGGAGGAAAAGCTAGATCCACACGTAGCAACTCAAATCCATGGACCAAATCAACAAAATCTCAACTCACAAACAAATCACAAAAAATTTAGGGCTATTTTTGGTGGGGAATTTTCAGAATTAGGACAAAAACAACAAAATCAAGCTAGAAAAAGAGGGGTAGGGGCTCCAAAAACGTGATCAACGTGGCTCTTGATACCAAGATGATGTAGGGCGGAACCCTATGTGGGCGATCTTTCACGTTTGGAGTGGGTCCTACGGGGAATCACGAAGAACACGAGAAGAACAAAGGGAAACACGGAGGAAGCGAGAGAGATCACTCAACCAACAAGGAATCAATCACGAAGTGCTAGATCACCGAACACAAAGAGATACATATGATCCACAATCAACAAAGGTAAGGATACACGAGTAGCCGTTCTTCTCCGAGAGGAGGTCTTGATGGGGTCCACCCTAGAAGGGGGTCTTGAATCCGCTTGGGGGATCTTCTCCGTAGAGGTCTGAGCTCCGAGGAGAAGTAACCAAGTGGATGAGCAAAACTCTCACACAAACATGAGCTAAACCAAAGCTAACCCTAGAAAGTTGGGGAAGAAGGAGTATATATAGTCTAGGGGGCGAAGGGGTACAAGGGCTGCGACCCAAACGAAGTCAACACACAGGCGTCGGACGTCCGGAAGGCGTCGGACGTCCGGAGGCTCAGGACGGTCCGGACGTCCGGACGGGCTCGAGCGTCCGTAGAATCGATTCTGTCGTGGTAGCGTCGGACATCCGGAGAGGTCGATCGTCCGAGCCAGTGACGATCGGACGTCCGGAAGTTATCGGTCGTCCGTAGATTCGGTTCGAGCGTCGTCGGTCGGACGTCCGGAGGCTTCGATCGTCCGTAGTTTTGGTTCGGTGGCAAAGTGCGGACGTTCGGAGAATCCGGTCGTCCGGGTCTGGGACTCGTCGGACGTCCGGAAGGCGTCAGACGTCCGGTGCTGTGCTTTCATGACATCTCTTCTTCTTCTTCAATATGCTTGGAGTCCTCGCCGTCTTGGCTCTATAAGTAGTTGATCCTTGGCTCACCTCCATGTACTGATTACACATAGAGTCTCCGAATGAGGTAGTAGCCATGTCTCGTGAGTAGGAAGAGGGAGTTCGGAGAGGAGCGAATTCACCTTATCTTCGATAGCCTTAGCTCGGGCTCTTGTCATGGGTCCTAGTGGCGTTGAGGGAGATGTAGGCACGTCCATGGTTATGAGCGAGGGATGCTCCGCATCATTTGTGCTTCGATTAACGCAACCATCCGTTGAACCCTCAACAGAGCTGAACAAGCGAAGGAAATCAGGCCCTGGCAAGTACTTTCCCGCCGAGCTCCCAGGAGCCCCCGACAAAGATGTTGGCATGGGCTCTGAGCCTGCCATGGGGCAACCGACTCCGGCAGGGCGTCAAGCCCTGGCCATCGAGGCAGCCGCTCCCATGGCAAGGGAAATGCCTTTAGTCCTTGCCATCGAGCCCCAGGCTCTGGCGTGGGCACAACATACCGTCCGGTTCCTCCTAACAGGGAACTACCTCAGAAGTAGGAAGAAGCGGAGAAAATAGCCCGTCGGTCTACCATGTATCAGTTCATCGATGACGTCTTGTATAGAAAAAGACCGAACAGTGTGAAATTGAAGTGCACTCCCTGGGAGGAAGGACTGGAGCTGTTGGCAGAAATACACGGAGGCATATGTGGTTCCCACATAGGGTCGAGGGCCCTTGCCGGCAAAGCGTTCCGGCACTAGTAACCAAGTGCGAAGCATGTCAATTCCATTCGAAGAAGCTTCATCAACCAACCCAAGCCCTTCAAACAATTCCTCTCTCCTGGCCCTTTTCGGTCTGGGGGCTCGACATACTCGGCCCTTTCCCCAGCTGTCGGGGCTTTGAAATCTTGGTATGTTGCAATCGACAAGTTCACAAAGTGGCCGGAGGTGGAAGCGATGAGGAAGGTGGCAGCAATTGATCGGCCGTCAAGTTCTTCAAGGGGCTAGTGTGTGCGTTTTGGTGTGCCAAATAGGGTCATCACCGACAACGACACGCAGTTCTAAACCACACCTTCATGCAATACATCCAAGACCTCGGCGGCAAAGGTGCATTTTAGCTTCCTTAGCACACCGAGAACAGCGGTGATGTAAGGCGGAACCCTCGTGGATGATCTTTCACGTTGGAGCGGATCCTCGGGGAATCACGAAGAGCGGCGGAAGAACACGAGGAAATCACGGGGAGAAAGCGAGGAAAACACTCAACCAACAAGGAATCGGTCACACAAATGCTAGATCAAAGAACACAAAGGGAGATACATGATTCAAGGTCAACAAAGGGCGATACAAGCAGTAGCCGTTATTCTCCATGAGGAGGTCTTGATGGGGCCACCCAAGAGGGTCTTGAATCCAAGGTGGATCTTCTCCGAAGAGGGGCGCGGTCTCTCTCGTCGAGTAGATCCGGTATGGATGGCGACTCTATCTAATGAGCTAAATCAACGCTAACCTAGAAAGAGGAAGGGGATGGAATATATATAGTCTAGGGGCGAAGAGGTACATGGGTCTCGGCCCTTTCTTGTCTTGTGACAGTGAGGAGCCGGATGTCGGCGTCGGCCCGGATGTCAAAGAGCCGAGGCGCGGATGTCGGGCTGGGGCGGATGTCGAGGCTGGCTGGAGTCTTCGGATGCTGTCAGGTGCGGGCGCCGGATTCAGGCGAGGGCGGATATCAGGGAGCCGTGGGAGGCCGGATGTCCGGGGCACAGGGGCGGATGTCAAGACCTGTAGTCTTCTTGGCTGCTGTGATGGGTGCGGATGTCCGGCTGGGGCGGATGTCGGGCTTCGGAAGGGCGGATGTCAGGGATGGCCGGATGTCCGGACTCTGCGAGCTTTCTCCGGTTCCTCTCGTCGTGTTCCTTCATCCTTGTACTTGGGGACTTGTCCATCATTCGAGCATCTCAGAGAGGGTCTCCTTGGTACCTAGGCATGCATAGAGTCCTCGCCTTAGGTAGCAACCGTGTCTCCTACGAATGGAAAGGAAGCATTTAGGAGCAGGTTCACCTTGTGTCCAATGGCGAATAGTCGAGGTCTCATCCTATGTGTCCTTGGGGCTTGGAGAGTAGTTGGAGTGTACATGGGGATGAGCGTGGTATGCTCCGCATCAAGCGGCCAAAGGGAGAGGGCAAATCTTGAAATCTGCGAGGCTGAGGCGAAGACTTTTGACAGCTGCTGCACAAGCGCGGAAGCGCTGGATTGATGAGTTGCTAAGCGGTTTTTGGTCAATCGAGCGGCGCCAAATAGAGCCACCGGCGAAACCCTTGCCACAGGTATCTGGTAGAGCCGATTCTCCCATGGAACTCACATACGGGTCACCTCAGTGCTCTCTTATGGGCGTGAGCAAGAGCAATTCGGCAAGATGGCCTAGCGCTTCGTCTTCAGGTATTGTGAGAGCGCGGCCTTCTGACAAGCTTTGCGCCGCTACCATAGCAACAAGGTTCATCACCGAAGCTTTGAGGAAAGCGACCTTATTCTTGACATGTTCGATCGGCCAAGAATTCCAACAAGTTGGCCTTGAAGTGGGAAGGCCCTTATCGGATGTCTGAGTCGGCGGGCCGGCGCGGTTAAGCTTGGAGACCGAAGATGCTATTCGATGAGCAACTCCTAGAACATTGAACATCTTACATGAAGTTTTAGCCATAAAGGCGTGGTTGCTTGGGCCCCGACAAACCACCTTTATACAAGCCTTGCCGTCAAGGCTGTAACCCTCTGTACAAAGCGGTATGAGACCACGAGCATAAATAAATGAAGCGGCTGGCGCCCTAAGTTTTAGCATGCATGCTAGGTTAAGTCTCTCCCTCGGTTAGGGTTGATAGTGGTTAGCAGCGACTTACCCTAGCATAGAGGTCGAGTGTTCGTCTCTCTGTTCCTTTCCGTCCTCTTTGGTTCGCAGGGTACATGGACGCTTCTGCTAAGCTATTTGGAAGAAAGAGAACAAGCCGACGCTCCGGCCCCGGCAAACCAAGGTTGCCGGGGGCTGCAGATTCAAATAAGTTCTTCGCCCTGTTGTGCACTTCCGTATGAAATTGGAACATATGAAACCTCGTTTTATTCCTAGGCCACTATGCTCCCCTTTTCCTGTACCTAAGGACTATTCCGTGGATCGAAACTTGGTCGTAGTCGCGGTGACAAGGATGCAAACGAAGGGCCTAACCCTACTTCGCCCCTTCCTCCGCCAAGACCGTGAGTATGGTCGAAAGAAGTAAGGGGACGGCAAGGCCTGTTGCCGGGCGACAATGTTTATCTTAAAAATAACAAGGATTCACTCCTTGGCATGGGCCTCGCTCACGCACAAAGAACCCGGCAAGCACCCTTTTTCATTGAAAACGTCCCATACAGGTACAGTTCATACGAGATAAAAAAACATGAGCAAGGGGATTACAAGTTTTAAATTTAACAAATGCTCGCGAGCTTACAAACTAAAAAGAGATAAGATGCCCGTAATCCCGTTCTTGTCCCTCTCCTCAGAAGGTGGAACGAGGTAGCCGGAGGGCAAAAAGAGCACCTAGGCAAGGTACGAGCAGCATAAGACGCCGGGAGAGGAGCCGGAAGATGAGATCGCGGGCCGACAATACGCTACGAAGGCATCAGTGCCCGCGTACTCCGAGTTGACGGCCTGCCTCCCGCCTTCTTCTTCTTCTCCGGCCCTCCTACGCCAGCCGCCCAAGGAGGCGATGGGGAACGCGCCGATGGAGAGCTTGACGAGGAGGCCCTCGGCAGGGCGCGAGGCCGAGGGAGGGGCGATGAGGTCAGCCGAAGTCGGGTCGGGCCCCCCGCCCGACGCCCTCGTCGTCGCTGGCGCTGCCCTCCTCGTCACACCCGCTTGAGGAGGAGTCTTCATCATCAGAAGAGCTCTCCACGTAGCACTTTAGGCGAGTTCCAAGGTACCAAAGACCTTGACGGAAAGCGGGCCGTTCTCCATTAATTTGAAGTAGAGAACGAGCCCAGCCGTCAGGCTGTGGACACGAGCGAAAGTCTTCCATCCACGACGAAGGTACATGACGTGAGGAGCGGGAAAGTCAACGTCGACCCCCTGCCGCCGTTCCCGCAGCCCCTCATATGCAACCTGAGGGTCTGTGGCGGGTCGAGCACCATCTCCCGAGCGAATGGAGTAGGGAGACGACAACGCGGTGGCCGGATGATGCGGAGCATCCCACGTTCATCCCCATGTACACTCCGACTACTCTCCAAACCCCAAGTGGACATATGACGAGACCTTGAATATACGCCATTGGACACAAGGTGAACTCGCTCCTCTCCGAACCGTCACTTCCCACATGTGAGACATGGTTACTACCTCAAATATATGTGCTATGCATGACCAGGAACAAGGAGGAAGACCATGGACAAGACGGCGAGGACACCAAGTACAAGGACCAAGAGAAGAAGCTGCCCGAGGCTACGGCGGACGTCCGACCAGGGACCGGACGTCAGACAAACTCGAGCACGGACGACCGACCCCCTCTAGGCGTCCGGCGAAGCGCTTTAGAGCCGAATCTCGTATGTCAGAAGAGCACGGACGTCCGGACCCTCAGACGAATGGAACCCTCCGGACGTCCGGCCAAAGCGCACTTGAGGCGAATCTCGGATGTCCGGAGATTGCGGACGTCCGGGCCCACGAGCCACGGACGGCCGGAACCCTCCGGACATCCGGCCTTTGTCTGCGCACAGTGTTCGGGCCCGAGGCCCATGTATCCTCTCTCCCACTTACCCCTTCGTGGACATAGACTATATATACTCCTCCACCTCCTCCTAGTTAGAGTTAGCAATGGTTTAGCTCTTATTTTGTGTGAGAGCCTTGCTCATCCACTTGGTTACTTCTCCTCGGAGCTCAGGACCTCTTCGGAGAAGATCCCCCAAGCGGATTCAAGACCCCTTCAAGGGAAGACAATCAAGACCTCCTCACGGAGAAGAATCGGTTACCTCTTGTATCGTCCTTTGTTGGATTTGGACCGTGTGATCTCTATGTGTTCTTGGAACTAGCGCATGTGTAATCGAATCTTGTTGGTTTGAGTGATTCTCTTGTGTTTTCCCCGTGATTTCCCTCGTGTTCTTCCGCTCGTTCTTCGTGTTCCTCATAGGGATCCTCTCCAAACGTGAAAGATCATCCACATAGGGTTCCGCCCTACATCACCGGCGCAGCCTGATGAAGAACTCACGGGATTGGTCTTCGACGTGGCCCTCCATTGGGGGAGGCATCGCTGGCGGAGCCAAGGCCGGTGCGCTGCCCCGTCCCCCTCTTCCCCGAGCACCACGGCGACCTCGGCCTCGCCCCCTGCCCCTTCCTCTCGTGGCCAGATCTGCCACCGTGAGCTCTTGGGAAGGAGGGACGCGCTGTCGAGCAGAGACCCTCGCCGCCACCGTTGAAGGGCCGACGCCCCCTCTCGCCATGGCAGATGGAAGAAGGGAGCCGAAGTGGAAGGAGATGGATGATGGAAGAATGTGGGATGCCATCCCCCTCCCCCTTCTTATAAAGGGGGGGGGGGGTCGGGGCTCGGCCGCCCCACTCAACCAACCCGGCCATGGGAGGTGCAGGGAATCGAGACCGACCCGCTGCGCCAATCAGCGACGGCCCGGTTTACCGCCTCCACCACCTGCCACCTTAGGTGCATGGAAACACGTGGCGAGCAAGCAGAAACCGAGGGGACGGGTGAGGCGACCGTTCTCCACCCCGTGATCGTGGGGAGCGGACGCCTTGAAGACCATGACCCGAGTCCGCTCAGTAAATGAGCCGCGCCTCTGCGTTTTCCCCTTTTTATGGGGAAGGTGCGAGTCCCCTCTTTACCACGATGTGACGCATGCGTGCGAGAATCATCCCACGCTGATAGAGGCAAAGGTGTCCCGATGTTTCGATGAGATGGTGGCTATCGTTTCTGTGGGAGTCGACCTTGACGATCCGACTACGTACGTGCGAGACGTCGCGCCTTAGCAATCGCTAAACCAACTTCCGAGGGTTATTGACCCGCGCGAGCACGATCATCAACGACCACGAGGGCTGTTTCCCTCTGAGCAAGCGAAGAACAAGCAAGAAACTAAGATTGCAATCTGGATATTGCGAATATAAGAGAAAGCTTTATTAATGAAGATGGGGTTACGTGGCGCCTTGGTGCAGTCGTTGAACACAAGCGAAATCTGTGAAGTTGCTGCTATGGCGAACTTTTGATCTAAACAAAACCCAAGGTCTAAACGGTGCCCTAAGGGTATATGGAGGAAGAGGGGGGGGGGGGAATTTCGTGGCCCTTGGTGGAGGGGCCCGAAATCAACCCTAACTCTTGTTTCCCCACACATACGGACTCTAAAAACAGCCTATACTTAAGTATTTCGAAATTACATGGGCCTGGCCCAATAATAAGGTGACGCAGCACCTAGAATAGCCTCGGGACGATGAGGTGGTGGCATGCAGATGATGAGGACATCAATACCATTGTTACACCCACAGCCCCTACTGCTACATATACTGGACCAATTACTAGAGCTCGCGCACGCCAATTAAATTATCAGGTACTTTCGTTTCTTGGTAATGATTCTAATGTTCATGAGAATATGATGCTGCCTAAATTGGATACATTTGTTTTGCTTACAAATGAAGGCCCTAGCTTGGAGAAGGATGGACATTGGAGCAAGAACAAGCATGGAGATAATGCCATGCATAGGGGAACAAACGGAGTTACAAGTGATGATTTCAGGACTTTGAAGCCACCATAATGGGTGCATGAAGCCTTGGACGAAATATACAAGATGCTACTTCATAAATGTCGTCCCGGGCTATTCTAGGTGCTGCGTCACCTTATTAGTGGGTCAGGCCCATGTAATTTCGAAATACTTAAGTATAGGCTGTTTTTAGAGTCCGTATGTGTGGGGAAACAAGAGTTAGGGTTGATTTGGACCCCTCCACCAAGGGCCACGAAATTCCCCCTCTTCCTCCATATATACAGCCCTTAGGGCACCGTTTAGACCTTGGGTTTTGTTTAGATTAAAAGTTCGCCATAGCTGCAACTTCGCGTGCCGTTTGTGTTCAACGACCGGACAAAGCGTCACAGAACCCCACCTTGATCAATAAAGCTTTCATCTTATATTCGCAATATCCAGATTGCAATCTCAGTTTCTTGCTTGTTCTTCGTTTGCTCGCGAGCAAGCAGACCCTCGTGGTCGAGTTGATCGTGCTCGGCGTGGTCAATAACCTCTCGGAGTTGGTTTAGCGATTGCTAAAGCGCGGCGTCCTCGCCGTTCGTAGTCGGATCGTCAAAGTCGACTTCCTCCAAGCGAAAACCACATCTCATCGAAAGGCGGGACACCTTTGCCTCTATCAAGTGGTATCAGATTTTCAGGTTGCTCGGTGAGATTTTACAGTTTTTAGTAGATTAGATCGAGTCTGTTCTTCATACCTAAAGTCCACGAAAAAGCCACAAAAAAAATTAGGGTTAGTTCATCATATCCGAACCAATCTGAGTCTTTGCATAATCTTTTTAGGGTTTTGCTTTGTTGAATTTGCGGTTGCATCGTCGTGTCAAGTTCTGGTCTTAGAGTCTAGTCTTTTAGAGTTTGAGTTACGGTCATAAGTTGTCACGCCGCCGCGCCTTTCATCATCATCGCCTTGCCATCTACCACCATTGCTTATCCGCCACCGCTCTGAATCCGTATCCATATACCACCACCAATCCGTATCCATATACCACCACCAATCCGTATCCATATTCCACCACCGCTGCCATATACCACCACCATATATCCACCACCAATCAGAGTTCTTCTCATATTAGGTTTGTTTTGAGATCCATCTAGTTTCGATTCGTGTTTCCTTGCGGAGTAGGTTTGGGAAAAAAAAAAAAAAAAAAAAAAAAGTTGCCACCCTCCGTTTAGGCCCAAAATTTTCAGCAGCACTTGTCGAAAAATTTTACGGCTATCCTGTTTTAAGTGTTTCTAAGTGGATTGAGGCGATCGCCGTTATAGAAAGTTTTTTGACCCGTTTCAGTTTTTGGGTCAAGGCGTCGAAAAAAAAAAATTTTGGTCGAAAAAAATTTCGTGCCCATCTGTCGGTTTGACACAGGAAGAGTTTTGAGACACTCGCCATTATAGTGATTTTTCACAAAAAAAAAAAAAGCGCAAAAAAAAAAGCAAAAAAAAAAAAATGAAAAAAAATTCCAGAGTGTGCTTTTCCGTTGTTTCCGTGCAGCGCCGTGATTTTGTTAGTGTTCTAGGCTCGCGTCTCTAGCACGTCTAGCCTAGGACCACCCAATCTCTGCGTCGTTGAGCGTTTATTCAACTTTGCATCTCGAATTGATTATTGCTAACCATTTTGCTACCATATTATAAGCCTTCCAGCTCCACATACATCTACATCGTATGCGTTTGACTCTCCACAGTAATCGCTCTATCCAAGCTTTGAGAGTTTTGACTACATCGGTTGCCGATCACCTTTCTTCTTTGGGTAAGAACTGGTAAGAATTTGAGATTTGCTGACGGTTTGTGACTGTCCACCACACCACCACCACCACTTCCTAGTAGTCTGTCGAATCATATTCTTGTGTGTTTCTATTGCTGCTAACCATGGCAGGATCACAAGCCGACGAGGTGGTTGGGAGAACATGACAAACAAAGCGCTACATGATAAGTTTCAACAAATGATGAGTGGGCAGGTGGACGATGTGCTAAATAGATTTGAAGAGGCCATGGAGAAGATAGATGGCATTGAGAAGGCGTTGAAACAAAGCTCGATAACAAGTTTAATGAATTGCTCGCGCGTCTACCACCACCACCACCGGCTGCACCTAACGCACCTCTACTACAACAACATGGACTACCTCCACATCGTGAAACAGCCCTCCGCCGAGCTTCCGTGTCCCTCTTGACTGGCCAAGCTCTTTGGTGCTGCTTGTTGATATACATGGCTCCTGCTGCTGCGGACGGGGAGGATGATTATGTGAGAGCTTACGAGGATGAGGTTGATCAACATCGAACTACGTGCAACCACCAGCACCACAACCACCAGGTCGTCCACATGCAAATAATGGCAATGTTGGGCTCCTCTTGAGTGCGAGATCATGACCATCTCCCTAAACTGAAATTGAATATTCCACCATTTGAGGGTAGATATGTTCTGATATATATCTTACTTGGGAGTTAGAAACTGAACAACGATTTACATGTTTACAATATCACGAGGAGAGGCGTGTTCTGCTGCTTGTTTGTGCTTTCACTAGCTTTGCATGTGTTTGGTGGTGCGAACATTGTAGATTATATCCTGTTCCAGCTACTTGGGCTGCTTTGAAAACTGCTATGCGTACTCGTTGGGTTCCACCATATTATCAGCGTGAATTACTTCAAAAATTGCAGCGCTTAAGACAAGGAAAAAATTCGGTGAAGAATATTATCGGGAATTACAAACTGGCTTGATTAGATGTGGTATTGTTGAGGAGAATGAAGCTATGCTTGCACGTTTTACGGGTGGATTAAATAGAGATTCAGACCATTCTAGACTACAAGGATTATAATAATATCACTCGATTATTCCATCTTGCTTGTAAAGCTGAGCGTGAAGTCTTGGGATCGGCGGGCCTTGGCGCGGACTAACTTTTCTGCAGGTCGACCTTCATCATGGACACCACGTGCATCATCTACTTCCACGTTCTACTACACGGCACCTCCGTGGCTGCCACCTCCAACCGTGATACAAGAAAGCGGGCACAACCACCACTATCGCCAAGAGTACACTGCTGGGCCTACAGAGCTCTTCTTCTTCCATGGCGTCAACAGGGCACACAAGTGATATTATTTGTCGTCGTTGTAAGGGAAGAGGACATTTTGAGAGAGAATGCACATCTCAGCGTGTGATGATTGCTCTGAGGATGGTGGGTATGAGTCGCTAGTGACTATGATGAAGAGACTTTGGCTCTTATTACACATGAAGAACACGGTGGAGATGATTACGATCTGAGGCGCAATACATGGCTCTTGAAGATCTTGACAGTATGAATGTTTAGTTGCTCAACGTGTTTTGAGTGTGCAGGTTACACAAGCTGAGCAAAATCAGAGGCATAACTTGTTCCATACAAAGGGAGTTGTGAAGGAGCGTTCTATTCAGCGTCATCATAGATGGAGGAGCTGCAACAACTTGGCTAGCATGGATATGGTGGAAGCTTTCTCTCACCACAAGACCACATCCACATCCTTACTACATCCAATGGTTCAACAACAGCGGCAAGGTTAAGGTAACACGTCTTTGTTAGTGTGTATTTTAGTATCTCTACATATGCTGATTATGTTGATTGTGATGTGGTACCTATGCAAGCATGTTCCTTATTACTTGGTAGACCATGGCAATTTGATAAAATTCTGTACACCATGGTAGAAACAATCAGTATACTCTTGTTCACAAGGATAAAAATATTACTTTGCTTCCTATGACTCTGATTCCATTTTGAAAGATGATATTAATAGAGCTAATAAAGCAAAACAGGAGAAAAATAAGAGTGAAAATCAGATTGTGGCAAAAGAATTTGAGCAACAAATGAAGCCTAATAATAAACCATCTAATGTTGCTTCTGAAATTAAACTGAAAAGTGCATGTTTATTTGCCACCAAATCTGATATTGATGAGCTAGATTCTAGCAAATCTGTTTGCTATGCTTTTGTGTGCAAAGAGGCATTATTTTCATTCGAGGCGTGCCTTCCTCTTTGCCCCTACTGTCACTAACATTTTGCGGGAGTTACGGCGTCTTCCCACAAGGCGTGCCACGGGATTACCACCTATTCGAGGATTGAGCATCAAATTGACTTAATTCCGGTGCATCGCTACCAACCGCGCACCATACCGTACCAATCCGGAGGAGGCGAAGGAGATTATCGTCAAGTCAGGAGCTGCTCGACAAAGGTTATATCTGCGAATCTCTTAGTCCTTGTGCTGTTCCTATTATACTAGTGCCTAAAAAGGATGGTGCGTCGGCGTATGTGTGTTGATTGTAGAGGCATTAATAATATTACTATTAGTTATCGTCATCCTATTCCTAGGCTAGATGATATGCTTGATGAATTGAGTGGCTCTACAATATTCTCCAAAGTTGATTTGCGTAGTGGATACCATCAAATTCGTATGAAATTGGGAGATGAATGGAAAACAGCATTTAAAACTAAGTTTGGATTATATGAGTGGTTAGTCATGCCTTTTGGGTTAACTAATGCACCTAGTACTTTCATGAGATTAATGAGCGAAGTTTCGTGCTTTCATTGGACGATTTGTGGTAGTTTACTTTGATGATATACTGATTTATAGCAAATCTTTGGAAGAACATTTGGAACATTTACGTGCTGTTTTAATGCTCTCGTGATGCACGTTTGTTTGGTAACCTTGGGAAGTGCACCTTTTGCACCGACCGAGTATCTTTTCTTGGCTATGTTGTTACTCCACGGGAATTGAAGTTGATAAAGCCAAGATTGAAGCTATTGAGAGTTGGCGCAGCCAAAGCGGTCACACAAGTGAGGAGTTTTCTTGGACTCGCTGGTTTCTATAGGCGTTTTGTGAGAGACTTTAGCACCATTGCTGCACCTCTCAATGAGCTTACAAAGAAGGATGTGCCTTTTGTTTGGGGTACCGCACGGGAAGAAGCCTTCACGGTATTGAAAGATAAGTTGACACATGCTCCTTTACTCCAACTTCGACTTTAATAAGACTTTTGAGCTTGAATGTGATGCTAGTGGAATTGGATTAGGAGGTGTGTTATTACAAGATAGCAAACCTGTTGCATACTTTTACGAAAAATTGAGTGGGCCTAGTCTGAACTATTCTACTTATGACAAAGAATTATATGCTCTTGTTAGGACTTTAGAGACATGGCAACATTATTTATGGCCCAAAGAATTTGTTATACATTCGATCATGAATCTTTGAAACATATTAAAAGTCAAGCTAAACTGAATCGTAGACATGCTAAATGGGTTGAATTCATTGAGACTTTCCTTATGTCATTAAACACAAGAAGGGTAAAGAAAATGTTATTCTTGATGCTTTGTCTCGTCGCTATACTATGCTTTCACAACTTGACTTCAAAATATTTGGTTTGGAGACCATCAAAGATCAATATGTGCATGATGCTGATTTTAAAGATGTAATGCAGAATTGTAAAGAAGGAAGAACATGGAACAAGTTCGTTATTAATGATGGTTTTGTGTTCGTGCTAACAAACTATGCATTCCTGCTAGCTCTGTTAGTCTTTTGTTGTTGTAGGAGGCGCATGGAGGAGGATTAATGGGACACTTTGGCGTGAAGAAGGCGGAGGATATACTTGCTACACATTTCTTTTGGCCAAAGATGAGGCGGGATGTTGAGCGTTTTGTTGCTCGCTGCACTACATGTCAAAAAGCTAAGTCACGACTCAATCCTCATGGTTTATATATGCCTTTGCACTGTGCCTAGTGTTCCTTGGGAGGATATATCTATGGACTTTGTTTTAGGTTTACCTCGAACAAAGAAGGGAGGATAGCATATTTGTTGTCGTGGATAGATTCTCGAAAATGGCACACTTTATACCATGTCATAAAAGCGATGATCTTTGTTAATGTTGCTGATTTGTTCTTTAGTGAAATTATTAAGCTTGCATGGTGTGCCAAATACTATTGTTTCAGATCGTGATACTAAATTTCTTAGCCACTTTTGGAGATGTTTATGGGCTAAGTTGGGGACTAAACTGCTTTTAGTACTACTTGTCACCCCAAACTGATGGACAAACTGAAGTAGTCAATAGAACATTGTCTACTATGCTTAGGGCTGTTTTGAAGAATAATAAGAAAATGTGGGAAGAATGCTTGCCTCATATTGAATTTGCTTATAATCGTTCATTGCATTCTACTACTAAGATGTGCCCTTTTGAAATTGTGTATGGCTTCCTACCTCGTGCACCTATTGATTTGTTGCCTCTTCCATCTTGGAGAAGGTTAATTTTGATGCTAAAGAACGTGCTGAATTGATTTTAAAAATGCATGAGATAACTAAGGAAAACATTGAGCGTATGAATGCTAAATATAAACTTCTTTGGAGATAAGGGTAGAAAACATGTTGTCTTTGCACTGGAGATCTTGTTTGGTTACATTTGCGTGAGATAGGTTTCCTAATTTGCATAAATCAAAGCTAATGCCACGTCTGATGGTCCATTTAAGGTGTTAGAAAAAATAAATGATAATGCATATAAACTTGAGCTGCTGCAGATTTTGGGGTTAGTCCACTTTTAACATTGCAGATTTGAAGCCTTATTTGGGTGAGGAATATGAGCTTCCGTCGAGGGCGACTTCATTTCAAGAAGGGAGGATGATGAGGACATCAATACCATTGTTACACCCACAGCCCCTCTTGCTACATATCTTGGACCAATTACTAGAGCTCGCATGCGCCAATTAAATTATCGGTACTTTCGTTTCTTGGTAATGATTCTAATGTTCATGAGAATATGATGCTGCCTAAATTGGATACATTTGTTTTGCTTACAAATGAAGGCCCTAGCTTGGAGAAGGATGGACATTGGAGCAAGAACAAGCATGGAGATAATGCCATGCGCAAGGGGAACAAACGGAGTTACAAGTGATGATTTCAGGACTTTGAAGCCACCATAATGGGTGCATGAAGCCTTGGACGAAATATACAAGATGCTACTTCATAAATGTCGTCCGAGGCTATTCTAGGTGCTGCGTCACCTTATTAGTGGGCCAGGCCCATGTAATTTCGAAATACTTAAGTATAGGCTGTTTTAGAGTCCGTATGTGTGGGGAAACAAGAGTTAGGGTTGATTTGGACCCCTCCACCAAGGGCCACGAAATTCCCCCCTCTTCCTCCATATATACAGCCCTTAGGGCACCGTTTAGACCTTGGGTTTTGTTTAGATTAAAAGTTAGCCATAGCTGCAACCCGCGTGCCGTTTGTGTTCAACGACCGGACAAAGGCGTCCACAGAACCCCACCTTGATCAATAAAGCTTTCATCTTATATTCGCAATATCCAGATTGCAATCTCAGTTTCTTGCTTGTTCTTCGTTTGCTCACGGAAGCAGACCCTCGTGGTCGAGTTGATCGTGCTCGGCGTGGTCAATAACCTCTCGGAGTTGGTTTAGCGATTGCTAAAGCGCGGCGTCCTCGCCGTTAAGTAGTCGGATCGTCAAAGTCGACTTCCTCCCAAGCGAAAACCACATCTCATCGAAAGACGGGACACCTTTGCCTCTATCAGCAGATCTTTGTGAAGATCATGAAGCATATAAGATCAGACGAGGACCAGAAGACAACGATCCTCGGCGAGATCCTAGCCGAGGAAATCCACGAGACCCATCGCCAGACCCTTGTCGGGGACGACCACGGTGCCACGGCAAGACCCTTGCCGGGGCCCCGGAAAGGCCCTTGCCGAAGACACCTACGGGGCCGCGGCCAGGCCCGCGGCTGCCAAGGCTCCACCGTCGTTCCCATACAGCTGCCAGCCCGACCAGCTGGGCAGGCACCTGCGTGGCGACGTGCGGCTTCCAGACCAACTCAGCAAGCACCTACGCGGTGACATGCAGATCTTTGTCAAGATCCTTCCACCATGCCATCTCAGCAGCCTGCCAACCTACATGGCACTGCATGCATCGTTGGCCTGGACGCCCGTCGGAGCGAGACGGAGCGGTGACGGACGGGACAGGCCTTGTTGCCATCCGCAGTAAAGCAACGAGACACCTAAGGGAGCTCATTTAATGTGTCTTGTCCCGTAATGGCAAGCGATAAGCTTGCGCACTGTACACCTTTCCACCTCCTGTGTGCCATTGTGGCAACCCCTTTTTCCTATAACAGGACGCCCGAGGCGTCCAGGAGGAGGATTCAGATCTTTTGGGCAACACACACACCGTAGCTAGCTCAAGAGCTCAAGAACATTCAAATACATACACCAAAGCAGGAATAGGGTATTACGCATTTCCGCGGCCCGAACCTAGGTAAACGATCCTTGTGCTGACCGCCAGACCCGCTCTTTGCACAACCCCGCGCCCCAACCGTAGAAGGGATGGAGGCTTTGCATAGATTTCACAGATCTCAACAAGGCTTGCCCGAAGGACCCATTTCCCTTGCCCGAAGGATTCCATTTCGGGCTACGATTTGCTTTCCTTTCTGGATGCATATTTTGGGTATCATGAGGTCTTCCTCTCCAAGGAAGACGAAGAGAAGACGTCGTTCATCGCCCCATGTGGTACGTACTGTTTTATCCGCATGCCATTCGGATTAAAGAGTGTCGGGTCTACTTTTGCAAGGGCAGTCCAGATTGGGTTTGAGCCACGGCTGCACAAAAACATTGAGGCTTACATGGATGACACTGTGGTCAAGACCAAGGACAGAGCAACCCTCATCCAGGACTTGGAGGAGACATTTGCTAATCTGCACAAGATCAACTTGAAGCTCAACCCGGAGAAGTGTGTGTTTGGCGTTCCCTCCGGCAAGCTACTTGGATTCTTCGTGTCCCATCAGGGGATCGAAGCCAATCCCGACAAGATTAAAGCTATCGAGCAGATCCAAGTGCCAATGACAATCAAGGATATGAGACGTTTGACAGGGTGTGTTGCCTCCCTAAGCAGATTCATTTCCAAGTCTGTCGAGCGCGCCCTGCCGTTCTTCAAGATCCTGAAGAAGGCAGGACCCATGAAGTGGACCCTAGAAGCAGATGCAGCTTTGCAGGAGTTGAAGGCCTACATGTCCTCTTTGCCCACTTTGGTTGCACCCAAGCCACAGGAGCCATTGCTCCTATACTTAGCGGCAACCAACCGGTTAGTACAACCTTAGTGGCATAGCGGGAAGTGGATGAAACAGGGAGTGAGCAAGGATCGGCAGAGCCAGGCAAGAGTTAGGACAGAAGTGAGCACGGGAGCGAGAGCAACCCCAAGGACACGACAAGGAGGAAAGTGGTGCAGCGCCTAGTGTACTTTGTCAGTTCCTTACTACAGGGGCTCGATCAAGGTACTCTGGCGTGCAAAAGTTGATCTTTGGTCTCATCATGGCCTCAAGGAAACTGCACCACTACTTCCAAGCCCATGAGATCACGATTGTCACAAGCTTCCCGTTGCAAAGGATACTCTGAAACCCTGAGGCTACCGGCAGAATAGTGGAATGGGCTTTGGAGTTATCCAGTTTCGGTCTGAAGTTTGAGAGCACATCAACAATCCAGAGCAGGGCATTGGCAGAGTTTATCGCGGAATGGACACCAACCCCTGACGAGGAAATGCTAGAAACAGCTATCCCCGGCAAGGAGGCGCCCCAAGAATGGATTATTTATTTCGATGGTGCCTTTTCCCTACAAGGTGCAGAAGCTGGCATGCTTCTCGTCACTCCCTCTGGGGAGCACCTGAAGTATGTCGCCCGGATGCATTTTGCTCGGGAAGAGGCAACCAACAATACAATAGAGTATGAAGGGCTCCTTGCCGGGCTCAGGATTGCCGCAGAATTGGGAATCAAGAAGCTGATCATTTGAGGAGACCCACAGCTTGTGGTGAGCCAAGCCAACAGGGATTACCAAAGTCCATTGATGGATGCATATGTCGAGGAAGTGAGGAGATTGGAGGAGCACTTTGAAGGATTGCAAACAAAGCACGTACCCCGTGTGGAAAACAACATAGCTGATCATCTATCAAAGTGTGCTGCGCAGAAGCTTCCTGTGGAACCAGGGACTTTTGTTCTCCATCTCACTCAGCCCTCCATATCCCCAGCAACAATAGCCCGGAAAAGGAGAAAGATGGACTCCGGTAAGCCTCTCCTGGTAGAGCCTTCCGCTCCTGGCAGGGACCCTGCCGGAAACAAATCCTCACAACTTGTCGGACTGCACCCTCCAGCCGGGTCTAGGGTCCACGCGAACGAGGAATGTGGCCCCGCAGTTGAGGAGGTGCCGCAAGTCCTCGTTGCCTAGCCCCAGGCTCGAACTTGGGCAAGGGACATAGTCCACTTCCTCCAAAGCGGAGAAGTCCCTAATGACCGAGATGAGGCTAAAAGAGTAGCCCGGAGGGCCAGTATGTATCTGTTTGTCGATCACACTCTGTACAGAAGGAGGCCCAACGGTATGAAATTGAAGTGCATTTGCCGGGAAGAAGGAAAGGAATTGTTGGCTGAGATACACAAAGGCATGTGCGGCTCCCACATTGGATCAAGGGCATTGGTTGGGGATGCATTCCGGCAAGGATTCCATTGGCCCACAGCCCTCCCAGATGTAGTTGAGCAAGTCACCAAATGTGAAGCCTGCCAGTTCCATTCCAAGAACATCCACCTGCCTGCCCAAGCTCTTCAAACAATCCCTTTATCATGGCCATTTTCGGTCTAGGGGCTCGATATCCTCAGCCCTTTCCCTCGAGCAATCAAGTGATAGAGGCAAAGGTGTCCCGATGTTTCGATGAGATGGTGGCTATCGTTTCTGTGGGAGTCGACCTTGACGATCCGACTACGAACGTGCGAGACGTCGCGCCTTAGCAATCGCTAAACCAACTTCCGACGTTAGCGAACTCCTGCAAAATGTTAGTGACAACAGGGGGCAAAGAGGAAGGCACGTCCTCGAATGAAAATAATGCCTCTTTGCACACAAAAGCATAGCAAACAGATTTGCTAGAATCTAGCTCATCAATATCAGATTTGGTGGCAAATAAACATGCACTTTTCAGTTTAATTTCAGAAGCAACATTAGATGGTTTATTATTAGGCTTCATTTGTTGCTCAAATTCTTTTGCCACAATCTGATTTTCACTCTTATTTTTCTCCTGTTTTGCTTTATTAGCTCTATTAATATCATCTTTCAAAATGGAATCAGAGTCATAGGAAGCAAAGTAATATTTTTATCCTTGTGAACAAGAGTATACTGATTGTTTCTACCATGGTGTACAGAATTTTTATCAAATTGCCATGGTCTACCAAGTAATAAGGAACATGCTTGCATAGGTACCACATCACAATCAACATAATCAGCATATGTAGAGATACTAAAATACACACGAGCAGTCGTGTTACCTTAACCTTGCCGCTGTTGTTGAACCATTGGATGTAGTAAGGATGTGGATGTGGTCTTGTGGTGAGAGAAAGCTTCTCCACCATATCCATGCTAGCCAAGTTGTTGCAGCTCCCTCCATCTATGATGGCCTTGAATAGAGCGTTCCTTCACAACTCCTTTGTATGGAACAAGTTATGCCTCTGATTTTGCTCAGCTTGTGTAACCTGCACACTCAAAACACGTTGAGCAACTAGACATTCATACCTGTCATCGGCATCTTGACAGCCATGTATTGGGTCTCATGATCAGAATCATCTCCACCGTGTTCTTCATGTGTAATAAGAGCCAAAGTCTCTTCATCATAGTCACTAAGCGGACTCATACCCACCATCCTCGTGCAATCATCACATGCTGAGATTGGCATTCTCTCATAAAATGTCCTCTTCCCTTACAACGACGACAAATAATATCACTTGTGTGCCTGTTGGCGTCATGGAAGAAGAAAGAGCTCTGTGTAGGCCCAGGTGTGCTCTTGGCGAGATAGTGGTGGTTGTGACTGCTTTCTTGTATCACGGTTGGAGGTGGCAGCCGACGGAGGTGCGGTGTAGTAGAGCGTGTGGAAGTAGATGATGCGTGGTGTCCATGATGAAGGTCGACCTGCGAAAAAGTTAGTTAGCGCCAGCGCTGTCGATCCTGCACTTCACGTTCAGCTTTACAAGCAAGATGGAATAATCGGTGATATTATTATAATCCTTGTAGTCTAGAATGGTCTGAATCTCTCTATTTAATCCACCCGAAAACGTGCAAGCATAGCTTCATTATCCTCAACAATACCACATCTAATCAAGCCAGTTTGTAATTCCGATAATATTCTTCTACCGAATTTTTCCTTGTCTTAAGCGCTGCAATTTTGAAGTAATTCACGCTGATAATATGGTGGAACCAACGAGTATGCATAGCAGTTTTCAAAGTAGCCTAAGTAGCTGGAGCAGGATATAATCTACAATGTTCAGACCACCAAACACATGCAAAGCTAGTGAAAGCACAAACAGCAGCAGAACACGTCTCTCCTCGGGATATTGTAAACATGTAAATCGTTGTTCAGTTTCTAATTCCCAAGTAAGATATATATCAGGAACATATCAACCCTCAAATGGTGGAATATTCAATTTCAGTTTAGGGAGATGGTCATGATCTCGTACTTGAAGGGGAGCCCAACATTGCCATTATTTGCATGTGGGCGACCTGGTGGTTGTGGTGCTGGTGGTTGCGCGTGTAGTTCGATGTTGATCAACCTCATCCTCGTAAGCTCTCACATAATCATCCTCCCCGCTTGTGCAGAGGAGCCACGAAGTATCTCTGCAGCACCGGCAGCTTGGCGGTGAAGAGGGACACGGGAAGCTCGGCGGAGGGCTGTTTCGCGATGTGGAGGTAGTCCTTGTTGTTGTAGAGGTGCGTTAGGTGCCGCGGTGGTGGTGGTGGTAGGCCTTGAGCAATTCATTAAACTTGTTATCGAGCTTTGTTTGACGCCTTCTCAATGCCATCTATCTTCTCCATGGCCTCTTCAAATCTATTTAGCACATCTTCCACCTGCCCACTCATCATTTGTTGAAACTTATCATGTAGCGCTTTGTTTGTCATGTTCTCCCGATCGATCCGTCGACTTGTGATCCTGCCATGGTTAGCGACAATAGAAACACACAAGAATATGATTGACAGGACTACTAGGAAGTGGTGGTGGTGGTGTGGTGGACGATCACAAATCCGTCAAGCAAATCTCAAAGTCTTACCAGTTCTTACCCGGCGGCGGTGATCGACAACCGATGTAGTCAAAACTCTCAAAGCTTGGATAGAAGCGATTACGGGGAGAGTCAAGCGCATACGATGTAGATGTATGTGGAGCTGGGAAGCCTTATAATATGGTAGCAAAAGGGTGACAATAATCAATTCAGAGATGCAAAGTTGAATAAGCGCTCAACTTGACGATGCTTGTCTGGTCCTAGGCTGAACCGTGCTAGAGGCGAGCCTAGAACACTAACAAAATCACGGCGCTGCTGCCGTAAACAAGGGAAAAGCACACTCTGGAATTTTTTCCGCTCTTTTTTTTTGCTTTTTTTTTTGCGAAAAATCACTATAATGGCGAGTGTCTCAAAACTCTTCCCGGTCAAAGCGACGGGATGGGCACGAAATTTTTTGACCAAATTTTTTTTTTTTTGCCGGACCCAAAAAGCTGAAGCAGGTCAAAAAACTTTCTATAACGGCGGCTGTCTCAATAAACTTATAAACACCTAAAAATAGGATGGCCAAAATTTTTTTGACAAATGCGTTTTGGAAAATTTTGGGCCTAAGCGGAGGTGGTTTCAGACTTTTTTTTTCGAAACCTACTCGGCAAGGAAACACGAATCGGAAACTAGATGGATCTCGAAAACAAACCTAATATGCAAGGAACTTCGGATTGGTGGTGGATATATGGTGGTGGTATATGGCAGCGGTGGTGGTAGCGGTGGTAGTATATGGATATGGATCGGTGGTGGTATATGGACCAGTTGGTGGTGGTCTATGGATACGGATTCGGAGCGGTGGTGGTAGGTGGCGAGGCGAAGATGATGGTGCTTATTGGCGGCGTGACAACTTATGACCAGAACTCGAAACTCTAAAGACTAGACTCTAAGACCAGCAACTAGACACGACGATGCACCCGCAAATTCAACAAAGAAAAACCCTAAAAAGATTATGCAAAGGCTCAGATTGGTTGGGATATGATGAACTAACCTAATTTTTTTATGGCTTTTTAAGTGGACAATAGGTATGAAAAACAGACTCGATCTAAACTACGAAAAGCTGTAAAATCTCACCGAGCAACCTGGAAATCTGATACCACTTGATAGAGGCAAAGGTGTCCGATGTTTCGATGAGATGGTGGCTATCGTTTACGTGGAGTCGACCTTGGCGATCCGACTCTGAGCGTCGCGAGGCGTCGCGCCTTAGCAATCGCTAAACCAACTTCCGGGTTATTGACCACGCGAACACGATCAACGACCACGAGGGCTGTTTCCTGCGAGCAAGCGAAGAACAAGCAAGAAACTGAGATTGCAATCTGGATATCGCGAATATAAGATGAAAGCTTTATTGATCAAGGTGGGGTTACTGTGGCGCCTTTATGCAGTCGTTGAACACAAGCGAAATCTGTGAAGTTGCAGCTATAGCGAACTTTTAATCTAAACAAAACCCAAGGTCTAAGCGGTGCCCTAAGGGCTGTATATATGGAGGAAGAGGAATTTCGTGGCCCTTGGTGGAGGGTCCAAATCAACCCTAACTCTTGTTTCCCACATACGGACTCTAAAACAGCCTATACTTAAGTATTTCGAAATTACATGGGCCTGGCCCAATAATAAGGTGACGCAGCACCTAGAATAGCCTATAAGCGAATATTATGAAGTGGCATCTTGTATATTTTGTCCAAGGCCTCATGCACTCATTAGGGTGGCTTCAAAGTCCTGGAATCATCACTTGTAACTCCGTTCTTGTTCCCCTTAGCATGCCAACATCTCCATGCTTGAACTTGCTCCAAGGTTCATCTTTCTTGTCCATGGTAGGCCCTTCATTTGTAAGCAAAACAAATGTATCCAATTTAGGCAGCATCATATTCTCATGAACATTGGAATCGTTACCAAGAAACGAAAGTACGATAATTCAATTGGCGTCTTGAGCTCTAGTAATTGGTCCGGTATGTATAGCGGCGAGGGCTGTGGGTGTAACAATGGTATTGATGTCCTCATCATCAGGAGCTTTGAATTCTTGTTCGTTGATATCGACAAGTTTACAAAGTGGCCGGAAGTGACTGCCGCGAGAAAGGTGACTGCTTAGTCAGCCATCAAGTTCTTAAAAGAACTAGTGTGTCGTTTTGGAGTCCCAGCAAGGATCATTACCGACAAAAGCACCCAGTTCATGAGCCGCGCCTTCATGCAATATGTTCATTCCCTTAGAGGCAAAATATCATCTGCCTCTATCGCACATCCCAGAAGCAATGGGCAAGCTCAGAGGGCGAACGCTGAAGTGCTGGGGGGACTCAAAACAAGCACCTTTGATACGCTGCGGAAGAGCGGCAGGCGGTGGATCGATGAGCTGCCGGTAGTCCTTTAGTCCCTCAGAACGACACCAAATCGGGCTACCGGGTAGACTCCTTTCTCCCTCGTCTATGGGGAAAAAGCAGTTATCCCCACGGAACTCATTTGCGGGTCGCCTCGAGTGCTTGCCTGCGATGAATTGGCGCAAGATCAGCACCAGCGTGATGATGCTGTGCTACTCGAGGATAACCTTCTCCGGGCTGCTACGCGTGTTGCATGCTATCAGCAAGCCATGCGTCACTGTCATAGCCGTAGGGTTCATGCCCGATGTTTTGTGGAAGGCGACCTTGTCCTTAGGCGTGTTCAGTCCGCCAAGAGTACAAACAAGTTGAAGCCGAAGTGGGAAGGCCCTTAACGGTTAGTACGAGTCACCAGACCTGGCGCATTTCGTCTAGAGACCGGAGATGGCATTCAATTGCAAAACTCATGGAATATTGAGCATCTCCACAAGTTCTACCCATAAGGCGTGGCTGTCAGGCCTTTTGTACAGGCCTTGCCTCAGTTGCATGTAACCCCTTGTACAAAGCTAGGGCGATGACCCTGAGCAACAGAGAAATAAACGAAGCGCTGGGGGTCCACGACCAAGTTGCATGCATGCATAAGCATTCCAAGATCATTGCATAAGCATTTGCATGTGCATATAGAGAGGATCGCATTCTGCATCATTCTCATCCGCATGAAGCTGCAGGTTCCTGTCATGAACTTGGCTTCTACAGGGAGTTGAGGAGATGACCCAGCACTGCGATCCGTGGCAAGCCAAACATATAAGTTCTATCTCTTGTCCATTAGTGTTCTGTAAGCTAAAAATTGTGCATGAGAAAACCTTGCCGCTCTTTGAATGTTAGGTGCTCCCACCCTTAGCTCGAACGTTCCTTCGGCCAGGATGGTCACAGTGGCCTTTGATGAAAAGGAGTTGGCTGGGGGCTAGACCCTTTATTTTTTCCTCGGTAGACTCATTTCTCCGGCAACAAAGTAAAAAGGGTACCGGCAAGATAGGCTGCCGGGAAAAACTCGTCTGTTTGAAACAAAGAGGCATTTCACCTCTGCATGGACATATACGTGCACGGGTTCCCAGCGAGGCTCGTCTTTTTCATTAATATGCTGATCATACAAGTACAAGCCTTACGGAACACAAACACGGACTCGAGAGATTACATTATTTGAATTAAAACTTGGCAAGTGCCTACAGATTTAAGATTGAAAAAAGATAAATGCTCCATAAACTCCTCTCCCTATCCCTCTTATCCCAGGTAGTGCGGTGGGAAGAGAAGAGGGTGGGCGACGTGCCGGCACAACGCCTGATAGAGGCAAAGGTGTCCCGATGTTTCGATGAGATGGTGGCTATCGTTTCTGTGGGAGTCGACCTTGACGATCCGACTACGTACTGCGAGATGTCGCGCCTTAGCAATCGCTAAACCAACTTCCGAGGGTTATTGACCACGCCGGAGCACGATCAACCTGACCACGAGGGCCTGTTTCTTGCGAGCAAACGAATAACAAGCAAGAAACTAAGATTGCAATCTGGATATTGCGAATATAAGAGGAAAGCTTTATTAATGAAGGTGGGGTTACGTGGCGCCTTGGTGCAGTCGTTGAACACAAGCGAAATCTGCGAAGTTGCTGCTATGGCGAACTTTTGATCTAAACAAAACCCAAGGGAAAAGCTACTAGATGGATCTACTTATATAGGAGCAAGGGGTGGCGGCCAAGGAGGTGGGAGGACGTCCCAAGGCAGCCTAAAACTAACCCTAGGTCGTACAAGGCCAATGGGCCCAAGTGGAGGTGACGTAACACCTTTGGAATTGTAGTTTGACTCGGATTCTGGTGCAGCGTTAGATTGTTTCGTCCATAACTCAACGCTCCGGACGGATTTTAAGGTGATTCCAATTGGGTTGGAAAGAGCATGAAATCTACTTTCCAACAAAAAAAGAATCACCCAATTCGGAGTCCGTATGAAAAAGTTATTGGCGTTTTGATTCAGGTATGTCTGTGCAGTCCGAATCTGAATCCAGAACGTGAGAGACTTGGACTCTATCTTCTCTTGGCCCAAAAGTGACGTGAGAGGACTTTTTAAACAGCACCTAAGCTTCTCCTTTTCCCTTATCTTCATATGTGTATTGTACAAATGTCCCATACACCTGCAATTAGACAAAATACAAAAGTATGTGAAGTATTTTTGTTCTGGATAATATAAATAGATTATTGAATAGTTTGCACTAGAAATCACCTGACAAATATGCATGTATGCAATAATTTTGGTCTTATCCAAGGTAGTCATGTCCTCATCATCCTCCACTTCTTGAAAACAAAGCCGTCCTCGGCGTTGCTTAGTCTGAAATGTGGCTAACAAAAGAGACAAGGTGTACATGTTGTATATGTATATGTCATCTATTTTTACTTCCCTTAATTTTTGCACATATGACACATGAATAGATGAGTAACTTGCATAGTTCATAAAATCTAAAGCCAAAACATTATCACAAGAAGTAGAAGGCATGAAAATATTGCAACTCAGTTTGCACATATAAGTGAAGCTCTTATTCATTTCAAAAGATTGACAATGTTCATCATTAAACCATCCCAACATTGGTGAATAAACCTTACTTGCATCAAATTTACATGCTACAACATGCTTAAATAAGCAAACAGCAATAAGTCATTCGACACAGAATCATCACCAAGATTAGAGGTCATATCAAAATGATTAAACATTGATTCTTTTGCATCAATAGTTAATTCAATGGGTGCACTCAAAATCGTTGGTATTTCAGTTGTTTGATCACATGACGCATTTATGACAGTATCAAGATTCTCTAAAATAGGTGATGTGCTCAAATCACCAGGTAACTCAACACATGAAGCACTCAAGTTAAGTAGGGATGCATCATTCTCATGTGAAGTTATATCATTAATACCTTTACTGTTACCTTGTTGCAAAGACGTAGCTGATGTAGGTACGGACGTTGACAATGCACCATACACTTGAGATGATGTTGCGCTCACAATCTGAGGTGGGGCCGCTCTAGTAGGTGCAACGGTGGAGGAACCAACCGGCGGTGGTGAGCATGAACTGGAATAGTAGTTGTTGTAGTCACCCAATGCATCCTCCTGTCTGTCTCTCAAAGGTACAAGCGCGAACATACATACCATAATGCAACGAGGAATATAGTGAAATCTTGCACGGATAGCATGGTTCAAACCACCAAAAAATCTATTCATTTTATCATCCTCAGATTCTTCTATGTCACAATGATGCATATAAGATTTGAACTCTTGGTAGTAAGCATGAACAGTGTTACTGCCTTGTTTTAATTGTTCCAATTTGCGAAGCAATTCATGACGATAGTAAAGAGGAAAAAATTGTTGTCTCATTACATCTTTCAAATCTTTCCAAGTTGTGGGATGGTTATCATTGTTTTTCTTACAATGCACACTCCACCAAACAGAAGCAAAACCAGTAAATGCTCTAGTGGCAGCTCATACTCGCTCAAGTTCAAAAAAGTCATGGTGACTAAAAACTTGTTCAACTTCAAGCTCCCAAGCAAGATAAATAGCAGGATTAAATCTACCCTCAAATGACGGTAAAGAGATAACCTGACCATGTGCTTGTGTGTGTTGTCCCAACTCTCGTGATGGTGGAGATGTGTCCGTCATCCAAGAACTTCTATCTCCGGAACCTGTCATGATTAGTAGAAACAAGAAACAAAATTCGAGAATAATGCTCCTATTGAACTACTAGGATGTGGTGGTAAAACGCTCATAGTATAGAAAATATCAATATCTTACAAGTTCTTACCATGCGGCGGTGGTGACGGACAACCAAGCGGTGTCAAGTAACTCTGAAGATTGTGTATAGCGATTGCCGAGAGACGTCGTATACAGTGTAGAAATATGTAGAGCTGGGTTGGCTATATATGGTAGCAATTATTTTTTAGCAATAATCAATTCAAAGATGCAATGTTGAATAGGCGCTCAACGACGATCTTGTCTTTGGTCCTAGGCTAGACCCGGACTAGAGGCGAGCCTAGAACACTAATGAGGTCACGGCATAGCACAACTTGCATCAATGAAGGATACTAAGTAGCTCTGGACAGCAAGATATAAGTGAAGATCCTGGCAACGACATGAAGATAATGATGAAAACAAGCGCCAATCAGGATATACAACAACTCTCTCTCAATTTTCCTCTTGAAAAGTTTGAGCCAATTTTCTGATAAATTTTTTCAAAGAATGCTACTAACTCAAGCTTTCCAATGCAAAAAGAATCACTCAATTCCGAGTTGATATGAGGAGTCAAAAAATTCTAAAACTGGTTTGAAAAACTGGAATAAGCTGTGTTCACGAACTTCGCAGGGCAAAAAGACCTATTTACAAGCCGATTTTGAGGTGCCAAATATTGAACTAGCTTCTGCAACTATTTAGATGCGGCTCGTCTCTAGCTTTAATTTGAGTACTCGCGGAGCCAAAACGGACTTCGTATGAGGAAGTTATGCCTGTTTTACTGAACAGTACACAAAACAGATTCCAATCCGAAGTCAGCTACGAGATTGAGTCTAGATAGATCCGAACTTTGTTTTTTTTTTCTTCTCTCTTTTTTTTCTCACACTTTTTTTCCTTTTTCTTTCTCTCTTTTCTTTCTCTGACTTTTTTTCTCTTTTTTTTCTCTCTTTTTTTTCTCTCTCCCTCTTTGCAAATAAACTAGATAAGATGCAGATTGGATCAAGTGAAGATGTGAGCGATCTCAACTATGATTATGACAATGAGCGGTGGGTAGCGTGGTTGAAATTGATGGATGGATGGTGGTCAGCGGAAGGGATAACGATGCAGCGGCGGCGTGACTAATGTGAACAGAACTTCGAAACTCTAAGCGAACTAGACACTAAGACCAGCAACTCGACACGACGATGCAACCGATAATTCAATAATGCAAACAATGAAAAGAAAACTGCAAAGGCTTAGGCTGGCTTGGACAAAGGATGAATAGATCTAACTTTTTTGTGGCTTTTCTTGGACAATAGGTAAGAAAATAAATCTAATCTAGGGATAATTGGAAATTCTCACCGAGCAACAACTGGCGATACCACTTTATAGAGGCAAAGGTGTCCCGATGTTTCGATGTGGTGGCTATCGTTTACGTGGGAGTCGACCTTGACGATCCGACTACGTGCGTGCGAGAGGCGTCGCGCCTTAGCAATCGCTAAACCAACTTCCGAGGGTTATTGACCACGCCGAACCACGATCAACGACCACGAGGGCTGTTTCCTGCGAGCAAGCGAAGAACAAGCAAGAAACTAAGATTGCAATCTGGATATTGCGAATATAAGAGAAAGCTTTATTAATGAAGGTGGGGTTACATGGCGCCTTGGTGCAGTCGTTGAACACAAGCGAAATGCGTGAAGTTGCTGCTATGGCGAACTTTTGATCTAAACAAAACCCAGCGGAAAAGCTACTAGATGGATCTACTTATATAGGAGCAAGGGGTGGCGGCCAAGGAGGTGGGAGGGCGTCCCAAGGCAGCCTAAAACTAACCCTAGGTCGTACAAGGCCAATGGGCCCAAGTGGAGGTGGCGTAACACCTTTGGACTTGTGGTTTGACTCGGATTCAGGTGCAGCGTCAGTTGTTTAGTCCATAACGATGAGGACATCAATACCATTGTTACACCCACATCCCCTCTTGCTACATATCTTGGACCAATTACTAGAGCTCGCGCCATCAATTAAATTATCGGTACTTTCGTTTCTTGGTAATGATTCTAATGTTCATGAGAATATGATGCTGCCTAAATTGGATACATTTGTTTTGCTTACAAATGAAGGCCCTAGCTTGGAGAAGGATGGACATTGGAGCAAGAACAAGCATGGAGATAATGCCATGCGCAAAGGGAACAAACGGAGTTACAAGTGATGATTTCAGGACTTTGAAGCCACCATAATGGGTGCATGAAGCCTTGGACGAAATATACAAGATGCTACTTCATAAATGTCGTCCGAGGCTATTCTAGGTGCTCGTCACCTTATTATTGGCCAGGCCCATGTAATTTCGAAATACTTAAGTATAGGCTGTTTTAGAGTCCGTATGTGTGGGGAAACAAGAGTTAGGGTTGATTTGGACCCCTCCACCAAGGGCCACGAAATTCCCCCTCTTCCTCCATATATACAGCCCTTAGGGCACCGTTTAGACCTTGGGTTTTGTTTAGATTAAAAGTTAGCCATAGCTGCAACTTGGCGTGCCGTTTGTGTTCAACGACCGGACAAAGCGTCCAGAACCCCACCTTGATCAATAAAGCTTTCATCTTATATTACGCAATATCCAGATTGCAATCTCAGTTTCTTGCTTGTTCTTCGTTTGCTCGCGAGAAAGCAGGCCCTCGTGGTCGGGTTGATGCGTGCTCGGCGTGGTCAATAACCCTCGGAAGTTGGTTTAGCGATTGCTAAAGTAGCGGCGTCTCGCCGCGATCGTAGTCGGATCGTCAAGGTCGACTCCCACGAAGCGATAGCCACCATCTCATCGAAACATCGGGACACCTTTGCCTCTATCAAGTGGTATCAGATTTCCGGGTTGCTCGGTGAGATTTTCCGATTTTAAATAGTTTAGATCGAGTCATTCTTCATACCTATTGTCCACGAAAAAGCCACAAAAAAATTTTAGGGTTAGTTCATCATATCCGAACCAATCGAGCCTTTGCATAATCTTTTTAGGGTTTTGCTTTGTTGAATTTGCGGTTGCATCGTCGTGTCAAGTTCTTGGTCTTAGAGTCTAGTCTTTTAGAGTTTGAGTTACGGTCATAAGTTGTCACGCCTTGCCGCACCATCATCATCGCCTTGCCATCTACCACCATTGCTTTTCCGCCACCGCTCTGAATCCGTATCCATCTACCACCACCAATCCCATATCCATATACCACCACCGCTGTCATATACCACCACCATATATCCACCACCAATCAGAGTTTTTCTCATATTAGGTTTGTTTTGAGATCCATCTAGTTTCGATTCGTGTTTCCTTGCGGAGTAGGTTTGGAAAAAAAAAAAAAAAATCTGAAACCACCCTCGTTTAGGCCCAAAATTTTCCAAAAGCGTACTTGTCAAAAATTTTTACGGCTATCCTATTTTAGGTGTTTCTAAGTGGATTGAGGCGATCGCCGTTATAGAAAGTTTTTTGACCCGTTTCAGGTTTTTGGGTCGGGCGATCAAAAAAAAAAAATTTGGTCGAAAAATTTCGTGCCCATCTGTCGGTTTGACACAGGAAGAGTTTTGAGACACTCGCCATTATAGTGATTTTTCATAAAAAAAAAAAAAAGCGCAAAAAAAAAAAAGCGCAAAAAAAAAAAAAAAAAAAAAAAAAAAAATTCAGTGTGCTTTTCCGTTGTTTCCGTGCAGCGCCGTGATTTTGTTAGTGTTCTAGGCTCGCGTCTCTAGCGGTCTAGCCTAGGACCAGACCTGATCTGCGTCGTTGAGCGTTTATTCAACTTTGCATCTCTGAATTGATTATTCTTGACCCTTTTGCTACCATATTATAAGCCTTCCCAGCTCCACATACATCTACATCGTGCGTTTGACTCTCTCAGTAATCGCTCTATCAAGCTTTGAGAGTTTTGACTACATCGGTTGCCGATCACCTTTCTTCTTTGGTAGAACTGGTAAAATTTGAGATTTGCTTGTGGTTGTGTTGTCCACCACCACCACCACCACTTCCTAGTAGTCTGTCGAATCATATTCTTGTGTGTTTCTATTGCTGCTAACCATGGCAGGATCACAAGCCGGCGAGGCCCCGGGAGAACATGACAAACAAAGCGCTACATGATAAGTTTCAACAAATGATGAGTGGGCGGGTGGACGATGTGCTAAATAGATTTGAAGAGGCCATGGAGAAGATAGATGGCATTGAGAAGGCGTTGAAACAAAGCTCGATATCAAGTTTAATGAATTGCTCGTGCGTCTACCACCACCACCACCGGCTGCACCTAACGCACCTCTACTACAACAACACGGACTACCTCCACATCAGAAACAGCCCTCCGCCGAGCTTCCGTGTCCCTCTTGACTGGCCAAGCTGCTTTGGTGCTGCTTGTTGATATACATGGCTCCTGCTGCTGCGGCGGGGAGGATGATTATGTGAGAGCTTACGAGGATGAGGTTGATCAACATCGAACTACGTGCAACCACCAGCACCACAACCACCAGGTCGTCCACATGCAAATAATGGCGATGTTGGGCTCCCCTTGAGTGCGAGATCATGACCATCTCCTAAACTGAAATTGAATATTCCACCATTTGAGGTAGATATGTTCTGATATATATCTTACTTGGGAATTAGAAACTGAACAACGATTTACATGTTTACAATATCACGAGGAGAGCGTGTTCCTGCTGCTGTTTGTGCTTTCACTAGCTTTGCATGTGTTTGGTGGTCGAACATTGTAGATTATATCCTGTTCCAGCTACTTGGGCTGCTTTGAAAACTGCTATGCGTACTCGTTGGGTTCCACCATATTATCAACGTGAATTACTTCAAAAATTGCAGCGCTTAAGACAAGGAAAAATTCGGTGAAGAATATTATCGGGAATTACAAACTGGCTTGATTAGATGTGGTATTGTTGAGGAGAATGAAGCTATGCTTGCACGTTTTACGGGTGGATTAAATAGAGATTCAAACCATTCTAGACTACAAGGATTATAATAATATCACTCGATTATTCCATCTTGCTTGTAAAGCTGAGCGTGAAGTCTTGAGGATCGGCGAGCGTTGGCGCGGACTAACTTTTCTGCAGGTCGACCTTCATCATGGACACCACGTGCATCATCTACTTCCACGTTCTACTACACGGCACCTCAAATGGCTGCCACCTCAACCGTGATACAAGAAAGCAGGCACAACCACCACTATCGCCAAGAGCACACTGCTTGGGCCTACAGAGCTCTTCTTCTTCCATGGCGTCAGCAGGGCACACAAGTGATATTATTTGTCGTCGTTGTAAGGGAAGAGGACATTTTCTTGAGAGAATGCCAATCTCAGCGTGTGATGATTGCTCTTGAGGATGGTGGGTATGAGTCCGCTAGTGACTATGATGAAGAGACTTTGGCTCTTATTACACATGAAGAACACGGTGGAGATGATTACGATCTTGAGGCGCAATACATGGCTCTTTGAAGATCTTGACAGGTATGAATGTTTAGTTGCTCAACGTGTTTTGAGTGTGCAGGTTACACAAGCTGAGCAAAATCGAGGCATAACTTGTTCCATACAAAGGGAGTTGTGAAGGAGCGTTCTATTAGCGTCATCATAGATGGAGGAGCTGCAACAACTTGGCTAGCATGGATATGGTGGAAAGCTTTCTCTCACCACAAGACCACATCCACATCCTTACTACATCCAATGGTTCAACAACAGCGGCAAGGTTAAGGTAACACGTCTTGTTAGTGTGCATTTTAGTATCTCTACATATGCTGATTATGTTGATTGTGATGTGGTACCTATGCAAGCATGTTCCTTATTACTTGGTAGACCATGGCAATTTGATAAAATTCTGTACACCATGGTAGAAACAATCAGTATACTCTTGTTCACAAGGATAAAAATATTACTTTGCTTCCTATGACTCCTGATTCCATTTTGAAAGATGATATTAATAGAGCTAATAAAGCAAAACAGGAGAAAAATAAGAGTGAAAATCAGATTGTGGCAAAAGAATTTGAGCAACAAATGAAGCCTAATAATAAACCATCTAATGTTGCTTCGAAATTAAACTGAAAAGTGCATGTTTATTTGCCACCAAATCTGATATTGATGAGCTAGATTCTAGCAAATCTGTTTGCTATGCTTTTGTGTGCAAAGAGGCATTATTTTCATTCGAGGGCGTGCCTTCCTCTTTGCCCCTACTGTCACTAACATTTTGCGGGAGTTAGCGATGTCTTCCCACAAGGCGTGCCACGGGATTACCACCTATTCGAGGATTGAGCATCAAATTGACTTAATTCCGGTGCATCGCTACCAACCGCGCACCATACCGTACCAATCCGGAGGAGGCGAAGGAGATTATCGTCAAGTCACAGGAGCTGCTCGACAAAGGTTATATCTGCGAATCTCTTAGTCCTTGTGCTGTTCCTATTATACTAGTGCCTAAAAAGGATGGTGCGTCGGCGTATGTGTGTTGATTGTAGAGGCATTAATAATATTACTATTAGTTATCGTCATCCTATTCCTAGGCTAGATGATATGCTTGATGAATTAAGTGGCTCTACAATATTCTCCAAAGTTGATTTGCGTAGTGGATACCATCAAATTCGTATGAAATTGGGAGATGAATGGAAAACAGCATTTAAAACTAAGTTTGGATTATATGAGTGGTTAGTCATGCCTTTTGGGTTAACTAATGCACCTAGTACTTTCATGAGATTAATGAGCGAAGTTTCGTGCTTTCATTGGACGATTTGTGGTAGTTTACTTTGATGATATACTGATTTATAGCAAATCTTTGGAAGAACATTTGGAACATTTACGTGCTGTTTTAATGCTCTCGTGATGCACGTTTGTTTGGTAACCTTGGGAAGTGCACCTTTTGCACCGACCGAGTATCTTTTCTTGGCTATGTTGTTACTCCACGAAATTGAAGTTGATAAAGCCAAGATTGAAGCTATTGAGAGTTGGCGCAGCCCAAAGCGGTCACACAAGTGAGGAGTTTTCTTGGACTCGCTGGTTTCTATAGGCGTTTTGTGAGAGACTTTAGCACCATTGCTGCACCTCTCAATGAGCTTACAAAGAAGGATGTGCCTTTTGTTTGGGGTACCGCACACGGGAAGAAGCCTTCACGGTATTGAAAGATAAGTTGACACATGCTCCTTTACTCCAACTTCGACTTTAATAAGACTTTTGAGCTTGAATGTGATGCTAGTGGAATTGGATTAGGAGGTGTGTTATTACAAGATGGCAAACCTGTTGCATACTTTTACGAAAAATTGAGTGGGCCTAGTCTGAACTATTCTACTTATGACAAAGAATTATATGCTCTTGTTAGGACTTTAGAGACATGGCAACATTATTTATGGCCCAAAGAATTTGTTATACATTCGATCATGAATCTTTGAAACATATTAAAAGTCAAGCTAAACTGAATCGTAGACATGCTAAATGGGTTGAATTCATTGAGACTTTCCCTTATGTCATTAAACACAAGAAGGGTAAAGAAAATGTTATTCTTGATGCTTTGTCTAAATCGATATACTATGCTTTCACAACTTGACTTCAAAATATTTGGTTTGGAGACCATCAAAGATCAATATGTGCATGATGCTGATTTTAAAGATGTAATGCAGAATTGTAAAGAGGGAAGAACATGGAACAAGTTCGTTATTAATGATGGTTTTGTGTTCCGTGCTAACAAGCTATGCATTCCTGCTAGCTCTGTTAGTCTTTTGTTGTTGCGGGGCGCATGGAGGAGGATTAATGGGACACTTTGGCGTGAAGAAGGCGGAGGATATACTTGCTACACATTTCTTTTGGCCAAAGATGAGGCGGGATGTTGAGCGTTTTGTTGCTCGCTGCACTACATGTCAAAAAGCTAAGTCACGACTCAATCCTCATGGTTTATATATGCCTTTGCTGTGCCTAGTGTTCCTTGGGAGGATATATCTATGGACTTTGTTTTAGGTTTACCTCGAACAAAGAAGGGAGGATAGCATATTTGTTGTCGTGGATAGATTCTCGAAAATGGCACACTTTATACCATGTCATAAAAGCGATGATCTTTGTTAATGTTGCTGATTTGTTCTTTCGTGAAATTATTAAGCTTGCATGGTGTGCCAAATACTATTGTTTCAGATCGTGATACTAAATTTCTTAGCCACTTTTGGAGATGTTTATGGGCTAAGTTGGGGACTAAACTGCTTTTAGTACTACTTGTCACCCCAAACTGATGGACAAACTGAAGTAGTCAATAGAACATTGTCTACTATGCTTAGGGCTGTTTTGAAGAATAATAAGAAAATGTGGGAAGAATGCTTGCCTCATATTGAATTTGCTTATAATCGTTCATTGCATTCTACTACTAAGATGTGCCCTTTTGAAATTGTGTATGGCTTCCTACCTCGTGCACCTATTGATTTGTTGCCTCTTCCATCTTGGAGAAGGTTAATTTTGATGCTAAAGAACGTGCTGAATTGATTTTAAAATGCATGAGATAACTAAGGAAAACATTGGCGTATGAATGCTAAATATAAACTTGCTGGAGATAAGGGTAGAAAACATGTTGTCTTTGCACTGGAGATCTTGTTTGGTTACATTTGCGTGAGATAGGTTTCCTAATTTGCAAAATCAAAGCTAATACCACGTCTTGATGGTCCATTTAAGGTGTTAGAAAATAAATGATAATGCATATAAACTTGAGCTGCTGCAGATTTTGGGGTTAGTCCACTTTTAACATTGCAGATTTGAAGCCTTATTTGGGTGAGGAATATGAGCTTCCGTCGAGGGCGACTTCATTTCAAGAAGGGAGGATGATGAGGACATCAATACCATTGTTACACCCACATCCCCTCTTGCTACATATCTTGGACCAATTACTAGAGCTCGCATGCATCCAATTAAATTATCAGGTACTTTCGTTTCTTGGTAATGATTCTAATGTTCATGAGAATATGATGCTGCCTAAATTGGATACATTTGTTTTGCTTACAAATGAAGGCCCTAGCTTGGAGAAGGATGGACATTGGAGCAAGAACAAGCATGGAGATAATGCCATGCGCAAGGGAACAAACGGAGTTACAAGTGATGATTTCAGGACTTTGAAGCCACCATAATGGGTGCATGAAGCCTTGGACGAAATATACAAGATGCTACTTCATAAATGTCGTCCAGAGGCTATTCTAGGTGCTTCGTCACCTTATTATTGGGCCAGGCCCATGTAATTTCGAAATACTTAAGTATAGGCTGTTTTTAGAGTCCGTATGTGTGGGAAACAAGAGTTAGGGTTGATTTGGACCCCTCCACCAAGGGCCACGAAATTCCCCCTCTTCCTCCATATATACAGCCCTTAGGGCACCGTTTAGACCTTGGGTTTTGTTTAGATTAAAAGTTAGCCATAGCTGCAACTTGGCGTGCCGTTTGTGTTCAACGACCGGACAAAGCGTCCACGAACCCCACCTTGATCAATAAAGCTTTCATCTTATATTACAATATCCAGATTGCAATCTCAGTTTCTTGCTTGTTCTTCGTTTGCTCGCGGAAAGCAGGCCCTCGTGGTCGAGGTTGATCGTGCTCGGCGTGGTCAATAACCCTCGGAAGTTGGTTTAGCGATTGCTAAGTAGCGACGTCTCGCCGCGATCGTAGTCGGATCGTCAAGGTCGACTCCCACAGAAACGATAGCCACCATCTCATCGAAACATCGGGACACCTTTGCCTCTATCAATAACTCAACGCTCCGGACAGATTTTAAGGTGATTCCAATTGGGTTGGAAAGAGCATGAAATCTACTTTCCAACAAAAAAGAATCACCCAATTCGAGTCCGTATGAAAAGCGTTATTGGCGTTTTGAGTCAGGTATGTACATGCGATCGAATCTGAATCCAGAACGTGAGAGACTTGGACTCTATCTTCTCTTGGCCCAAAAGTGACGTGAGAAGACTTTTTGAACAGCACCTAAACTTCTCCTTTTCCCTTATCTTCATATGTGTATTGTACAAATGTCCCATACAACTGCAATTAGACAAAACACAAAAGTATGTGAAGTATTTTTGTTCTGGTTAATATAAATAGATTATTGAATAGTTTGCACTAGAAATCACCTGACAAATATGCATGTATGCAATAATTTTGGTCTTATCCAAGGTAGTCATGTCCTCATCAACGCCACCCCGATCCTCGTCAGGAGCTGCCGAACACAGCCTGATAAGATCGGAGTGGCGAGGCTGCGAAGGAGGAAGACGGACGAAGCACCTCGGTGGCCCCCTGGTCACCGCTTCCAAGACCAAGCAGAAGGCTCCAACACAGGCACCGGAAGAGAAGGACGTCGAGGCCCAATCAAGAGGCCACTTGAGGAAGCGGAATTACAATGCGCGGGGCGGCCTTCCCCCCCACCGAGGAAATGGTGATGCAGCGGTGCGGGGGAGGGGAGTCGGCTGAAACATTCGACAACTCAGGCCATGCCGGGGGGTTGGCGCGTACAAGAGACCAAGATCATCCTCCTTCAAGGACCAACATGCGGATCAAGAGGACCAAGATCAAGCCAGGAGTGAGGTAAGATACCACGAGAGAATAAATCCCTTGCGGCTCAAGATTAATGGAAGCAGACTCAAGTGAGCTCGGCAAGGTGGGGTCACTCCCGAAAGAAAATGTCCAAGACATATCAGGCAAGGCCACCAGGAAAAATGCAGGACTGAGCTCGGCAAGGTGGGCAAAACCACCTCACCCAACCACTCCGCCATGACCCACGTCATCAATCAGTGCGGTGTCAAGCCGTAACTTGATTAAGTGGCAACCATTTCGCCACATGGTGACCTCTTTCTATAGGGAATACCTACAGGCGACACCCATCCTGCAACGTGTCAAGCAAGCAGGTGTGGAGCTGATAAGATGAGCCCGGCCGGGCTGCCGGGCAAGCAACGATGTGACCTTGAGCGGTGCGTTTAATGCGCCCTGTCAGCCTGTAGAGTTAGGTATGATAGCACTGCTTGCTATCTTATCAGTGCATAATGATTGTTTTGCCATTGTGGTGACCCCTTAATCTATAAAAGGTGGCCCATGGCAACCGTAGAAAGGGTTAGAAGATTGGACACCCACACACTCATACACGCGTAGCCACTGCCGACCCTACCGAACGGGTGTACTACGCTCCACCACCATTTTTTCACCATCAATCCATGATAGAGGCAAAGGTGTCCCGATGTTTCGATGAGATGGTGGCTATCGTTTCTGTGGGAGTCGACCTTGACGATCCGACTACGAACGTCTTGAGGAGCGTCGCGCCTTAGCAATCGCTAAACCAACTCCGAGGGTTATTGACCACGCGAGCACGATCAACCTGACCACGAGGGCTGTTTCCTGCGAGCAAGCGAAGAACAAGCAAGAAACTGAGATTGCAATCTGGATATTGCGAATATAAGATGAAAGCTTTATTGATCAAGGTGGGGTTACTGTGGCGCCTTTGTGCAGTCGTTGAACACAAGCGAAATCTGCGAAGTTGCAGCTATGGCGAACTTTTAATCTAAACAAAACCCAAGGTCTAAGCGGTGCCCTAAGGGCTGTATATATGGAGGAAGAGGGGAATTTCGTGGCCCTTGGTGGAGGGTCCAAATCAACCCTAACTCTTGTTTCCCACACATACGGACTCTAAAACAGCCTATACTTAAGTATTTCGAAATTACATGGGCCTGGCCCACTAATAAGGTGACGCAGCACCTAGAATAGCCTCGGGGACGACATTTATGAAGTAGCATCTTGTATATTTCGTCCAAGGCTTCATGCACCCATTATGGTGGCTTCAAAGTCCTGAAATCATCACTTGTAACTCCGTTCTTGTTCCCCTTAGCATGGCATTATCTCCATGCTTGTTCTTGCTCAATGTCCATCCTTCTCCAAGCTAGGGCCTTCATTTGTAAGCAAAACAAATGTATCCAATTTAGGCAGCATCATATTCTCATGAACATTAGAATCATTACCAAGAAACGAAAGTACGATAATTTAATTGGCGTCTTGAGAGCTCTAGTAATTGGTCCGATATATGTAGCAGTAGGGGCTGTGGGTGTAACAATGGTATTGATGTCCTCATCATCCTCCCTTCTTGAAATGAAGTCGTCCTCGACGGAGCTCATATTCCTCACCCAAATAAGGCTTCAAATCTGCAATGTTAAAAGTGGGACTAACCCCAAAATCTGCAGGCAGCTCAAGTTTATATGCATTATCATTTATTTTCTCTAACACCTTAAATGGACCATCAACACGTGGCATTAGCTTTGATTTGCAAATTAGGAAACCTATCCTTACATAAATGTAACCAAACAAGATCTCCGGTGCAAAGACAACATGTTTTCTACCCTTATCTCCAGCAAGTTTATATTTAGCATTCATCGCTCAATGTTTTCCTTAGTTATCTCATGCATTTTAAAATCAATTCAGCACGTTCTTTAGCATCAAAATTAACCTTCTCCGAAGATGGAAGAGGCAACAAATCAATAGGTGCACGAGGTAGGAAGCCATACACAATTTCAAAGGGCACATCTTAGTAGTAGAATGCAATGAGCGATTATAAGCAAATTCAATATGAGGCAAGCATTCTTCCCACATTTTCTTATTATTCTTCAAAACAGCCCTAAGCATAGTAGACAATGTTCTATTGACTACTTCAGTTTATCCATCGGTTTGGGGTGACAAGTAGTACTAAAAGCAGTTTAGTCCCCAACTTAGCCCATAAACATCTCCAAAAGTGGCTAAGAAATTTAGTATCACGATCTGAAACAATAGTATTTGGCACACCATGCAAGCGAATAATTTCACGAAAGAACAAATCAGCAACATTAACAGATCATCGCTTTTATGACATGGTATAAAGTGTGCCATTTTAGAATCTATCCACGACAACAAATATGCTATCCCTCCCTTCTTTGTTAGAGGTAAACCTAAAACAAAGTCCATAGATATATCCTCCCAAGGAACACTAGGCACAGCAAAGGCATATATAAACCATGAGGATTGAGTCGTGACTTAGCTTTTTGACATGTAGTGCAGCGAGCAACAAAGCGCTCAACATCCGTCTCATCTTTGGCCAAAAGAAATGTGTAGCAAGTATATCCTCCGTCTTCTTGGCGCCAAAGTGTCCCATTAATCCTCCTCCATCGCCTCTGCAACAACAAAAGACGAACAGAGCTAGCAGGAATGCATAGCTTGTTAGCACGAACACAAAACCATCATTAATAACGAACTTGTTCCATGTTCTTCCTTCTTTACAATTCTGCATTACATCTTTAAAATCAGCATCATGCACATATTGATCTTTGATGGTCTCCAAACCAAATATTTTGAAGTCAAGTTGTGAAAGCATAGTATAGCGACGAGACAAAGCATCAACAATAACATTTTCTTTACCCTTCTTGTGTTTAATGACATAAGGAAAGTCTCAATGAATTCAACCCATTTAGCATGTCTACGATTCAGTTTAGCTTGACTTTTAATATGTTTCAAAGATTCATGATCAGAATGTATAACAAATTCTTTGGGCCATAAATAATGTTGCCATGTCTCTAAAGTCCGAACAAGAGCATATAATTCTTTGTCATAAGTAGAATAGTTCAGACTAGGCCCACTCAATTTTTCGAAAAGTATGCAACAGGTTTGCCATCTTGTAATAACACACCTCTAATCCAATTCCACTAGCATCACATTCAAGCTCAAAAGTCTTATTAAAGTCAGGAAGTTGGAGTAAAGGAGCATGTGTCAACTTATCTTTCAATACCGTGAAGGCTTCTTCTGTGCGGTACCCCAAACAAAAGGCACATCCTTCTTTGTAAGCTCATTGAGAGGTGCAGCAATGGTGCTAAAGTCTCTCACAAAACGCCTATAGAAACCAGCGAGTCCAAGAAAACTCCTCACTTGTGTGACCGTTTTGGGCTGCGGCCAACTCTCAATAGCTTCAATCTTGGCTTTATCAACTTCAATTCCTGTGGAGTAACAACATAGCCAAGAAAAGATACTCGGTCGGTGCAAAGGTGCACTTCCCAAGGTTACCAAACAAGCGTGCATCACGTAGAGCATTAAAAACAACACGTAAATGTTCCAAATGTTCTTCCAAAGATTTGCTATAAATCAGTATATCATCAAAGTAAACTACCACAAATCGTCCAATGAAAGCACGTAAAACTTCGTTCATTAATCTCATGAAAGTACTAGGTGCATTAGTTAACCCAAAAGGCATGACTAACCACTCATATAATCCAAACTTAGTTTTAAATGCTGTTTTCCATTCATCTCCCAATTTCATACGAATTTGATGGTATCCACTCATAAATCAACTTTGGAGAATATTGTAGAGCCACTCAATTCATCAAGCATATCATCTAGCCTAGGAATAGGATGGCGATAACGAATAGTAATATTATTAATGCCTCTACAATCAACACACATACGCGACGTACCATCCTTTTTAGGCACTAGTATAATAGGAACAGCACAAGGACTAAGAGATTCGGCGTATATAACCTTTGTCGAGCAGCTCACATGTACTTGACGCATAATCTCCTTCGTCTCCTCTGGATTGAGTGCGGTATGGTGCGCGGTTGGGTAGCGATGCACGGGAATTAAGTCAATTTGATGCTCAATCCCTCGAATAGGTGGTAATCCGGTGGCACGTCTTGTGGGAAGGCGTCGTGAACTCTGCAAAATGTTAGTGACAGCAGGGGCAAAGAGGAAAACACGTCCTCGAATGAAAATAATGCCTCTTTGCACACAAAAGCATAGCAAACAGATTTGCTAGAATCTAGCTCATCAATATCAGATTTGGTGGCAAATAAACATGCACTTTTCAGTTTAATTTCAGAAGCAACATTAGATGGTTTATTATTAGGCTTCATTTGTTGCTCAAATTCTTTTGCCACAATCTGATTTTCACTCTTATTTTCTCCTGTTTTGCTTTATTAGCTCTATTAATATCATCTTTCAAAATGGAATCAGGAGTCATAGGAAGCAAAGTAATATTTTTATCCTTGTGAACAAGAGTATACTGATTGTTTCTACCATGGTGTACAGAATTTTTATCAAATTGCCATGGTCTACCAAGTAATAAGGAACATGCTTGCATAGGTACCACATCACAATCAACATAATCAGCATATGTAGAGATACTAAAATGCACACGAACAGTCGTGTTACCTTAACCTTGCCGCTGTTGTTGAACCATTGGATGTAGTAAGGATGTGGATGTGGTCTTGTGGTGAGAGAAAGCTTCTCCACCATATCCATGCTAGCCAAGTTGTTGCAGCTCCCTCCATCTATGATGGCCTTGAATAGAACGTTCCTTCACAACTCCTTTGTATGGAACAAGTTATGCCTCTGATTTTGCTCGGCTTGTGTAACCTGCACACTCAAAACACGTTGAGCAACTAAACATTCATACTGTCGGCATCTTGACAGCCATGTATTGCGTCTCAGGATCAGAATCATCTCCACCGTGTTCTTCATGTGTAATAAGAGCCAAAGTCTCTTCATCATAGTCACTAGCGGACTCATACCCACCATCCTCGGTAGCAATCATCACCGCTGAGATGTGCATTCTCTCATAAAATGTCCTCTTCCCTTACAACGACGACAAATAATATCACTTGTGTGCCTGTTGGCGCCATGGAAGAAGAAGAGCTCTGTGTAGGCCCAGCAGGTGTACTCTTGGCGAGATAGTGGTGGTTGTGCCTGCTTTCTTGTATCACGGTTGGAGGTGGCAGCCGCGGAGGTGCGGTGTAGTAGAGCGTGTGGAAGTAGATGATGCACGTGGTGTCCATGATGAAGGTCGACCTGCGAAAAAGTTAGTCGCGCCAAGGCACATCGATCCTGCACTTCACGTTCAGCTTTACAAGCAAGATGGAATAATCGGTGATATTATTATAATCCTTGTAGTCTAGAATGGTCTGAATCTCTCTATTTAATCCACCCGAAAAGCGTGCAAGCATAGCTTCATTCTCCTCAACAATACCACATCTAATCAAGCCAGGTTTGTAATTCTGATAATATTCTTCTACGAATTTTTCCTTGTCTTAAGCGCTGCAATTTTGAAGTAATTCACGTTGATAATATGGTGGAACCCAACGATGCATATAGCAGTTTTCAAAGCAGCCCAAGTAGCTGGAACAGGATATAATCTACAATGTTCAGACCACCAAACACATGCAAAGCTAGTGAAAGCACAAACAGCAGCGAGAACACGTCTCTCCTCGGGATATTGTAAACATGTAAATCGTTGTTCAGTTTCTAATTCCCAAGTAAGATATATATCAGGAACATATCTACCCTCAAATGGTGGAATATTCAATTTCAGTTTAGGGAGATGGTCATGATCTCGTACTGAAGGGGAGCCCTAACATTGCCATTATTTGCATGTGGGCGACCTGGTGGTTGTGGTGCTTGGTGGTTGCACGTAGTTCGATGTTGATCAACCTCATCCTCGTAAGCTCTCACATAATCATCCTCCCCGCCGCAGCAGCGAGGACCCTGAAGTATCAACACAGCACCAGCAGCTTGGCGGTGAAGAGGACACGGGAAGCTTCGGCGGAGGGCTGTTTCGCGATGTGGAGGTAGTCCGTGTTGTTGTAGTAGAGGTGCGTTAGGTGCAGCCGGTGGTGGTGGTGGTAGGCCTTGAGCAATTCATTAAACTTGATATCGAGCTTTGTTTGACGCCTTCTCAATGCCATCTATCTTCTCCATGGCCTCTTCAAATCTATTTAGCACATCGTCCACCTGCCCACTCATCATTTGTTGAAACTTATCATGTAGCGCTTTGTTTGTCATGTTCTCCCGGTCGGTCTCGTCGACTTGTGATCCTGCCATGGTTAGCAGCAATAGAAACACACAAGAATATGATTGACGGACTACTAGGAAGTGGTGGTGGTGGTGTGGTGGACGATCACAAATCCGTCAGCAAATCTCAAATTCTTACCAGTTCTTACCCAAAGAGAAAGGTGATCGGCAACCGATGTAGTCAAAACTCTCAAAGCTTGGATAGAGCGATTACGGGGAGAGTCAAGCATACGATGTAGATGTATGTGGAGCTGGGAAGGCTTATAATATGGTAGCAAAAAAGGTTAGCAATAATCAATTCGAGAGATGCAAAGTTGAATAAGCGCTCAACAGCGATCTTGTCTTTGGTCCTAGGCTGAACCGTGCTAGAGGCGAGCCTAGAACACTAACAAAATCACGCGCTGCGTAAACAAGGGAAAAGCACACTCTGGAATTTTTTTTGCTTTTTTTTTTTTTTTTTTTTTTTTTTTTTTGCTTTTTTTTTTTTTTTTTTAAAAATCACTATAATGGCGAGTGTCTCAAAACTCTTCCGAGGTCAAACCAGGGATGGGCAAGAAATTTTTTGACCAAATTTTTTTTTTTGCCGGGACCCAAAAGCTGAAGCAGGTCAAAAAAACTTTCTATAACGGCGATCTCAATCCACTTAGAAACACCTAAAATAGGATAGCGAAATTTTTTTGACAAGTGCGTTTTGGAAAATTTTGGGCCTAAGCGGAGGTGGTTTCGAAACCTACTCCGGCAAGGAAACACGAATCGGAAACTAGATGGATCTCGAAAACAACCCTAATATGCAAGGAACTTCGGATTGGTGGTGGATATATGGTGGTGGTATATGGCAGCGGTGGTGGTAGCGGTGGTAGTATATGGATATGGATCGGTGGTGGTATATGGACACGGATTGGTGGTGGTATATGGATACGGATTGAAGCGGTGATGGTAGGTGGCGAGGCGATGATGATGGTGCGGTGGCGGCGTGACAACTTATGACCGAACTCGAAACTCTAAAAGACTAGACGCTAAGACCAGCAACTAGACACGACGATGCAACCGCAAATTCAACAAAGCAAAACCCTAAAAAGATTATGCAAAGGCTCAGATTGGTTCGGATATGATGAACTAACCCTAATTTTTTTGTGGCTTTTTCGTGGACTTTAGGTATGAAGAACAGACTCGATCTAATCTCGAAAAACTGTAAAATCTCACCGAGCAACCTGAAAATCTGATACCACTTGATAGAGGCAAAGGTGTCCCGATGTTTCGATGAGATGGTGGCTATCGTTTACGTGGGAAGTCGACCTTGGCGATCCGACTCTGAGCGTCTTGAGATGTCGCGCCTTAGCAATCGCTAAACCAACTTCCGAGGTTATTGACCACGCGAGAACACGATCAACGACCACGAGGGCCTGTTTCCTGCGAGCAAGCGAAGAACAAGCAAGAAACTGAGATTGCAATCTGGATATTGCGAATATAAGATGAAAGCTTTATTGATCAAGGTGGGGTTACGTGGCGCCTTTATGCAGTCGTTGAACACAAGCGAAATGCTGCGAAGTTGCAGCTATGGCGAACTTTTAATCTAAACAAAACCCAAGGTCTAAGCGGTGCCCTAAGGGCTGTATATATGGAGGAAGAGGGGGAATTTCGTGGCCCTTGGTGGAGGGTCCAAATCAACCCTAACTCTTGTTTCCCCACATACGGACTCTAAAACAGCCTATACTTAAGTATTTCGAAATTACATGGGCCTGGCCCACTAATAAGGTGACGCAGCACCTAGAATAGCCTCGGGACGACATTTATGAAGTAGCATCTTGTATATTTCGTCCAAGGCTTCATGCACCATTATGGTGGCTTCAAAGTCCTGAAATCATCACTTGTAACTCCGTTCTTGTTCCCCTTAGCATGGCATTATCTCCATGCTTGTTCTTGCTCAATGTCCATCCTTCTCCAAGCTAGGGCCTTCATTTGTAAGCAAAACAAATGTATCCAATTTAGGCAGCATCATATTCTCATGAACATTAGAATCATTACCAAGAAACGAAAGTACGATAATTTAATTGGCGTGCGCGAGCTCTAGTAATTGGTCCAGTATATGTAGCAGTAGGGGCTGTGGGTGTAACAATGGTATTGATGTCCTCATCAATCCACCAAAGCAGGAGTAGAGTTTTACGCCTCACGGCGGCCCGAACCTGGGTAAAATTGCATGCGTGATCTCTGCCGTGCTGCCCCACGTTCTTCTGCTCTTTGTGCAACGTGACATCCCCCCTGACGAACCAGCAAGGGGCCCTTGGTCCCATAGGTGGCTGTGGTTTCCCACGACATGGGCTTTGGAGTTATCTAGCTTTGGCCTGAAATTTGAGAGCACATCAACAGTTCAGAGCAGGGCATTGGCAGAGTTTATTGCAGAATAGACGCCAACCCCTGATGAAGAAGTACTGGAAATAGTTACCCCCGGCAAGGAAGCGCCCCAAGAATGGATCATTATTTCGATGATTCGTTCTCCCTAGCAGGTGCATGGGTTGGCGGGCTTCTCATTGCTCCCACAGGGGAGCACTTGAAGTACATCGTCCAGATGCATTTTCCCCGGGAAGAGGTGAGGGAGTCCTGGATTAGGGGGTCCTCAGACAACTGGACTATATACTTTAGCTGGACTATTGGACTATGAAGATACAAGATTGAAGACTTCGTCCCTTGTCCGGATGGGACTCACATTGGCGTGGAAGGCAAGATTGGCAATACGGATATGTAGATTTCCTCCCTTGTAACCGACTCTGTGTAACCCTAGCCCCCTCCGATGTCTATATAAACCGGAGGGTTTAGTCCGTAGGACGACAACAATCATACCATAGGCTAGCTTCTAGGGTTTAGCCTCTACGATCTCGTGGAAGATCAACTCTTGTAATACTCATATCATCAAGATCAATTGATGTAGGGCGGAACCCTACGTGGACGATCTTTCACGCTTGGAGAGAATCCCTACGAGGAACACGAAGAACGAGCGGAAGAACACGAGGGAAAACACGGGGAGAACGAGAGAGAGATCACTCAACCGACAAGAAAACGATCACACAAGTGCTAGATTATCAAACACATAGAGTGGCACAAGATTCAAGGACAACAAAGTGTAGGATACAAGGGTAGCCGTTCTTCTCCGCGAGGAGGTCTTGATGGGGTCCGCCCTAGAAGGGGGTCTTGAATCCGCGTGGGGATCATCTCCGTAGAGGTCCTGATCTCCGAGGAGAAGTAGCCACGGGATGAGCAAAACTCTCACACGAAATATGAGCAAATCCAAAGCTAACCCTAGAAAGGATGAGGGAAGGTCTATTTATAGTCTAGGACCTCCAAGGGGTAAGTTAGAGGCGAAAAGAGTACATGGGCCTCGGCCAAACGCTGCACACAGCAGGGTAGTAGTACTGTTCTCGAGGCGGTAGTACCGCTTTCAGCGATAGTACCGCTTGGTGGTGATAGTACCGCTCGGACGCCGTTCGATTCTGGGAGTGTGTCGGGTTTTGCGCGAAGTAGGCGGATGGAGAGCGGTAGTACCGCTTGGCTCGGCTCATAGTACCGCTTGGCTTGAGCGGTATCTGCGCTTCATTTGGTGGTAATACCGCTGGAGGCGCGTAGTACCGCTCCCTCTGAACTCTGCAGCTCCTCCTCTTGCTCTTGGTGTCCATCTTGGGCTGCAGCTTCTCCTAGGTTGGTTCCTTGGTACCTAAGCATGCACAACATTCGGATTGAGGTAGTAGCCATGTCTCGAGAGGGTCATATGATATTTCACTAAGGAGAGAAGTCACCTCGGTCTCGAGAGCTCGAGCTCGTGCTCTAGTCATGGGTCCTCTTGGCTCTTGATGAGGCGGTTGTGGATGCATGGGGATGATCGTGGGATGCTCGCATCATCTCCCCCCTTGGGAGAGATCCGACCTCGGATCAAAAGCTTCATCTCCATGGAAGCGGTTGTCGATACGGACTTGTAGTTGGACGAAGTTGAAGACATGGCGCAATCCAAGTAGTCCACGGTGTCGTCGGGATGGTAGACATGCAAAGAGAGCAAACACAAACGACACTCGGAAATACAATGGTTAAGCGCCGCAAAGTGTCCATCATGTAAGAATGGGTCCGTGCGGCAAGATTGGTCGTGACAAAGCGCATGAAGCTTATCAAGATGATCTAGAATGAGATGCAAAGCATTCATGGGAACAAATGCAATCATTGTGCACTCAATTGTGTTATGAGTATGAGCAATGCAACCACGGTGCAATATGATGTCATAATGGGATGGTGCATCAAAAGCATGAACATAGCAATGGATGCTCAATATGTGAATGTCATCATGCAATTGATGGTAGGCAATGTGATCATTATGTATGAATATGCCATCAAGAAAGATCACAACAAATTTGCTAAGGAAGTGAACAAGCTCAAATATCATGGATGACATGGGAATACAAGATGCAACAAGGCAATCATAATGTGTGTCAATCCATGCATAGGGTGCAAACTTGTGGTGAGAATGATATATCCATCGAGCATGACATGTATGAGCACAATCAACAAATATGGAGATGGTGGTGTACCAATGCTCGATGTCGTGGCATGAGTGGAATTCGAAGGTGCATCCCATAAGTCTGGCGCTCCTCAATGTGAAGGTCCATGTAGCCAATCTCCAATGTCGTTCCTCCGTTCACGAGATGTAGCATGTAGACAACAAGAAGGAAACAACAATGAAAGAGTGACCCATCCAATATGCGTGTTTGAGGATGGCTCAAAGGGAAGGAGGTCACCTTTAGGAGGTTCTCAAGGATGATGGAGTTGCACATCTTGTATGCCTTCCCATAAGCAAGTTGTCTCGTGATGTTACCGCCTTGTGAATCCTTCAAAATGAAAGAACATGACAAACACTCGGAAAAACAAATGAGGTTGGCGGAAGTGCAAAACTTATCATTAGTGTGGTAAAATACCCAACAAGTGTTCTCATCATTCTTATCATAAGAAAGGACAAGGTGTGGTATGGTATGGAAGCATAAGATGCAACTACAACCAAAGACAATAGGCAACCAAGCAAGCATGCATCACAAGTAATATGTCAAAGTCTCCAAGAGCAATAAGCATAGTATGGTTGCACTCAATACAAGGTGATATAAGAGATGCAACTAATGGAGGCAAGAGACCATGAACAATATATATCATGTGAGAGGCATGAACATATATGTCATCAACCCAAGAAAGCAAGTAATAGTGGAACATGGGCGATGCAACATAGGAATCTATCATATCAATCAAGTGAAGCAAGCTAGTAGTGCGAAGATGCAACGTACTAGAAGGAATCAAGGCAATCATGTCATGTGTGCAAATAGTGGGCATGAATAATTCACATGGCATAGCACAAGCATGAAAGCAAGATATGAGAAAATTATCATCAATGTATTGGCGAGAGGCCCTATGTAAATAGCAATGGATCATCATGACTCTCCCAACACAACAATCAACAATAGCATGGGGCACATGATAAACATGGCAAAAGCAACAAGGATCTCCACCAAGCATGCAAATACACATATGAGTATCGTGATGGTGAATCATGGGTATATGCAAGCAAGGGTCACAATTGCATGGCAAAGGCATAGAAGCAAGCATAACATGCAAAGTGAACACGATAGAATGGGCATAAGGTAACAAGTGGTAAATAGCCCATAGCCGTGTGAGAGCCAAGTAGAAGAGATCTTGCGTAGTCCTTGCATAAAAGGAATGGTGGTAAGGATAGTCCACGGGATCCCAAAGCATTGTTGCTCTCAAGAGCTCGTTTTGTCAACTCATGGGATTGAGAAGTTGACGATTGTATGTGGGTACCTACACAAAACAAAGACAAAGGGAAAATTGTGTGTGCGTGGTAGATGTACGCATCATCCATCATGATGCATATGTGCGTGTGTTTGTTAGCACAAAATATCCAATGCTCAAATAAATGAGATCGTGATATAGAAACATGTCATCCATCATGATAGGTTTGTTATTATGTATGGCATAATGGAGACTCAAATTGTGTAATGCATCATGAGCAATATCTAGAGCATTGTTATTCATGGAATGCATATGGTGCAAGCAATTATGTGAATCATGCAAAGTATGGGATGAATTAAAATCTCCTAATGTGTATGAGGAAACTATGGGGGTCTCCTCATGAGCATTAATGGAAACATCACATGGAGAATATTGACAACATCCAAAACAATGCATATTTGGAACAATGTGATCATGGCATGGAATAGTAGATGAATTGCATAAATCATGTAAAGGAAGCATGGCAATATCATCACAAGAGAAGCAAAGGCCAATGACCATCATCTAAGTCATCTATGCCATAAGTGCAAATGGGATTTATTTTAATGGGGCATGCATAGTTACTATGTTGAGATTGAAATGATGCAATATGGGAGATCTCACTCATAGCATATGACAAATTCAATGGATTGTCAAACATGAAGTGACCAATAGAATTTTCACAAGATATCCTATGAAGCATAGCATCACAACTAGGCAACTCAACATGCTCATCATCATATTCATCATAAATAGGTAAGTCAAGGCATGAAGAAGTTTCACTAGCATGAAGCATGGTAATAGGTGGAGTCGACATCATGGGAGCGATCGATGGTAAGAGAGTCCACTAGTGGGACAAGAGAAGCACCATCACCTATGTTACCATTGGAGCGTCGCTCATGTGTTGTAGGTGAGGTGTTGAAGATCGTCTCGTTGTCATCTTCATCTTGATGGAACCATGTGGGGGGTGCATCATCGTCCACCATGGCCATCGTCGTCTCCAATGTAGGGATGGACTCGTCGAGGATAGGCATGTCGTCATGTAGGAGACCTAGCACCGAAGAAAACACACTAGGAGTAGAGGTTAAGTCGTTAGAAATCATAGTGGCCTCATGTGTCGTGTCAACTACCTCACTCACTAAGTGTTGTGGCTCACTCACTCCCTCAAGGATGCTCTCCCTCGTATGATGGGTGGAGTCACTCAAATGGCGCTCAACCTCACATAGGATGTGTGGCATGCTCTCATGTGTGGGGCTAGTGGTGGTCACACTCATCCTCTCATAGGAAATGCTCTCAATGTCACGTATGGTGGAGTCACTCATGTCACTCATGGGGTGGTGGCTCTCCTCACATGGCAATTGGGGCATCTCGACATATGTGGGTGTCGGAGAGATGTAGGTGCAAATGTCTCCATGCGTGTCGCATAGCTTGACTCGGAGTATGAGTCCAATGTGGGCGTCGTCTTCATGTTGTTGAAGAGGTTCGCGCTCGCGTCGCCGTGGTCGAAGGGATGGCCCTTGCTCTACCGTCTTGTCACCGTCTTGGTGTTGGAGGCCCATATGATGTGGCACCTCATAGCTCGTCTCCATGACCGAAGGAGTTTCCCATGCTCGGCCATCTTCCTTGAGGGCTTCAAGATGGAAGTGTCGCCCTCGCTCGTGGTGGTCGCCTTGGACTTGATGAAGTCGATGTAGGCGTGCAGTGGGAAGTAGGCGAAGATGCCGTGCGTCCAAAAGCGAAGATGCCTTGAGAACACTTGGCGAAGATGCGAAGTGGTAGATGTAGACGTAAGCGCCGTCTTGGTGGTGGTCGTCTCGCGGTCTTCTCTTGTGCTTATGAAGCTTGACTTGGCATGAAGTAGGGCTTGTGGAGCATCTTCATGATGATGATGTCGTTGTCGTGCTTGAGCTCGTAGTAGATGTCGTTAAATCGTAAATCGTGCACATGATGCTTGGAGGTGACTTGCCCTTCATGGCGATGTTGATCACGAATGTGATGGTGGTCGCCATGTAGATGTGGGCGAGGACGATTTGCGCTTGCATGGCTTGGGCGCTCCAAGACTTGTGGCTTGAGCGTCGCCGCCTTGAAGATGACGAAGGGAAGAAGACTTGATCAAGGCCGAATCTCCTCCATCCTTGCATCTTGCTCCTCTTTATGTGCGGCAAGCTTCTTGTCGAAGTAGTCCCTTCTCCTTGCTTGGAGTGATGAATGTCGATGGAGATGTTCTCGATCGCTCTCGCAATCTTGATTGTGTGCCTTGCACTTGTCGTTGTAGATCGAAGAGAGCGTTTTGGTGATGTAGTTGTTCACGCCATCGTTGTTGTCGAAGACCGGAGATGAAATACCTTGCCTATCCATCACAAGACTCGAGCAAATATGAGTGGGAGAAAGAGAAGAACTTATACCAATGTACCTTGACCGATGTTGAAAATGAATCAAGTTCACTCAAATGCGGACAATGAAATAGCACTATTGGTACCAATCCTTGTCGGTTCTCACACCTACACAAGTAAAGCTTATGGAGGAGCTCGGTGAGGATAGTGGCACAAAATTTAATGCAAAATGTTAGCAAGAGTCAATAATGTTGAAAGAGATTCACAAATTATAAGTGAAACAAATGGACCAATAGCAAAGAATGGCACGGAAACACACACGGATAGATAAATGGGGTCGTGCAACCAAGGAATGAGCACAAAATGTGGAATCCACGGAAAACGCTCGTGTTGCACAACTCAAGAGAGACGCTAGCACGATTGCTCAATAGGCGGATACGACACTTGTGCACAACCTATAAGATGCAAAATGGATAAACTTCTATCCCAAGTATGCTATGTATGTATGGTTCCCGGTGTTTCTCTCAAGATGATCCAAGATGATCGGATATGACAATCTTATATGCAATGTGGTATGATGCTATGGCACTTGCTTACAAGCTCTTTGCTCTCTTTCTTTTGCTTAAAAGCTTTATTTCTTCTTCTTCTTTTTTTGTATGGCCACTTTGCACAATGCACAAACCAAGATAGCAATTGTGTGTATGCGGGAACAAACTTGAGACACAATGGGTGATATGATACCAATATGATATGGTATGGTATGTAATGGAAGGTATGATCACTAATGTGCACAAGTAACGTTGCCGGCAATACTCAAATGGCTAGTCTCGATAGGCAAATAGCATAAAATGGGCTAGGGGTTAACAATGCAATAGCAAGGGAATATACAAAGGAGGGATACCACGATACCAATATGATATGGAGGTTACCGTCCTTGGCGGTGATGAGTGGCGGTGTTCTTGATGTAGATACCAAGATGATGGAGACTCGTCCCTAAGTGGCGAAACACCTTAGGAAACGGAAAAACCGCGAACTCAAAATCTCAAATGAAAAATGTCAAATGGTGGTAGCGGGAATGCGGTGGTGGTTTGCACTTGGCAATGCGGAAGTGGAATGATGGGCTATACACGTGTCGGAGTTGAAGTTGCCGTCCCTAAGTGGCGAAACACCTTAGGAGACACCAGCCACAACTCGAAAAAGCTCAAACAACTATTGGGTTAAGTTGGGTTGTCGGAAGTGTATGGTGGGCAAGGTTATGTGGAAGTGGTGGTGGTGGTTGATGAAGAAGCAATCGTCCTAAGTAGCGAAACACCTTAGGAGACTCGAATCACTACTCAAGCAACCACTAATGCTATGGGGAACAAAATTGGTTAGGTTGCGGAAGTCGATGGTGGTTATCTGCGGACGATGTGGCGGAAGCCCTAGGCAAAGATGCCAAAGTTCACAAAATTTGATGGAGTCAAATGGTGATGGTAGTATTTTTATGGGAAGGGGATGTCAATAGCTTCAAAACGAGCTAAAGAACGTCAAAATCGGACTTGGATGAATTAGTTATGGGCAAAACGGTGAAACTCGAGCTGAAACTGGGTAGGGCGGTAGTACCGCTCGGGAGGCGATAGTACCGCTCGTAAGCGGTAATACCGCTTGGAGCAGGCGATAGTACCGCTCGTGTCGGGTTTTTTCGCAAAATCTGGCTCTGGGAGGCGGTAGTGCCGCTTGGAAGGGCGGTAGTACCGCTTGGAGGTGCTAAGCGGTAGTACCGCTTGGAAGAAGCGATAGTACCGCTTCGTGTCGGGATTTTCGCAAATCCGGATAGGGTAGCGATTTTGGGGCGGAAATGGATGATTTGGGGTCAAAATTGGAGAGATTTCGTGGATGGGAAGTGGGAAACTTGGGGAAATGCTAGATCCACTCGAAACCAAGCAAATCCATGGATCAAAATCAACAAAACATCATCAAAACTAACAAATCACAAAAAATTTGGGGCTATTTTTGGTGGGGATTTTTGGATTTAGGGCGAAATCAACAAAATCAAGCTAGAAAAAGAGGGTAGGGGCTCCAAAAGCGTGATCAACGTGGCTCATGATACCATAGATGATGTAGGCGGAACCCTCGTGGGCGATCTTTCACGCTTGGAGAGAATCCCTCGAGGAACACGAAGAACGAGCGGAAGAACACGAGGAAAACACGGGAGAGCGAGAGAGATCACTCAACCGACAAGAAAACGATCACACAAGTGCTAGATTATCAAACACATAGAGTGGCACAAGATTCAAGGACAACAAAGGGTAGGATACAAGGGTAGCCGTTCTTCTCCGCGAGGAGGTCTTGATGGGGTCCGCCCTAGAAGGGGGTCTTGAATCCGCGTGGGGATCTTCTCCGTAGAGGTCCTGATCTCCGAGGAGAAGTAGCCACGGGGATGAGCAAAGGCTCTCACACCGAAATATGAGCAAATCCAAAGCTAACCCTAGAAAGGATGAGGGGAAGGTCTATTTATAGTCTAGGACCTCCAAGGGGTAAGTTAGAGGCGAAAAGAGTACATGGGCCTCGGCCAAACGCTTGCTACACAGGCAGGCGGTAGTACTGTTCTCCGGTGGTGTAGTACCGCTTTCAGCGATAATGCCGCTTGGTGGTGATAGTACCGCTCGACGCCGTTCGATTCTGGAGTGTGTCGGGTTTTGCGGAAGTAGGCGGATGGAGAGCGGTAGTACCGCTTGGCTCGGCTCAGATAGTACCGCTTGGCTTGAGCGGTAGTACTGCTTCATTGGCGATAATACCGCTGGGCTTGAGCGGTAGTACCGCTCCCTCTGGACTCTGCAGCTCCTCCTCTTGCTCTTGGTGTCCATCTTGGGCTGCAGCTTCTCCTAGGTTGGTTCCTTGGTACCTAAGCATGCACAACATTCGGATTGAGGTAGTAGCCATGTCTCGAGAGGGTCATATGATATTTCACTAAGGAGAGAAGTCACCTCGGTCTCGAGAGCTCGAGCTCGTGCTCTAGTCATGGGTCCTCTTGGCTCTTGATGAGACGGTTGTGGATGCATGGGGATGATCGTGGGATGCTCCGCATCATCAATCAAGCAGGAAGTAGGGTATTACCTCCATTGAGAGGGCCCGAACCTGGGTAAACATCCTGTCCCCCGCCTCCTGTTACCATCCGCCTTAGACACACAGTTCAGGACCCCCTACCCGAGATCCATCGGTTTTGACACCGACATTGGTGCTTTAATTGAGAGTTCCACTGTGCCGTCACCACAAGGATTGATGGCTCCTTCGATCATCGGCAACAATGCGATCCAGGGTGAGGTTTTCCTCCCCGGACAGATCTTCGTATTCGGCGGCTTCGTACTGCGGGCCAACTCCTGTGGCCATCTGGAGCAGATCAAGAGCTACGCCCCTGGCCATCAGGTCTGGTTTGGAAACTTGAACTATACCGCCGACATCCGCGGAGACTTGATCTTCGACGGATTCGAGCCCATGTCAAGTGCGCCGCACAATCACGACGAGCATGACTTAGCTCTGCCGTCGGACAGTATTCGAGAGATCGCACCTGCAACTACTTCGGCCCTCAATCCAGAACAAATCGTGCCATATGAGGACGGGTGGACGGACCCCGCCACGGAGGCTGCACTCTCAGTGGTGATAGAGCCGAATTCTGATTTCACCTCCTACGAGACCCGTGTTGCCGAACCGTTGGATTCGTCTCCGGCCACGGGCTCCGAGCCGCCTGCGTCCGTGCCTATCGAATCCGATTGGGCACCGATCATGGAGTTTACCTCCATGGATATCTTTCAGCACTCGCCCTTCGGCGATATGCTAAACTCGTTGAGGTCTCTCTCCCTGCCAGGAGACCCTTGGCCAAACTATGTCCGGCTAGAATGGGATGCGGACAACGAAGAAATTCGCTCCCCACCCAGCACCCACTTAGTAGCCACTGTCGACGATTTAACCGACATGCTCGACTTTGGCTGCGAAGACATCGACGGTATGGACGACGATGCAGGAGACGAACAAGAACCACCACCCACAGGGCGCTACATTGCCACCCCATCATATGACATATACATGGTGGAAACGCCCAAAGAAGGAGATGGCAATAAGACAGCGGAGGATAACCCGTCCAGAAGCAACCCAAGCACCGACGTCAGCGGCGCCGCTCTAAATCCCGCCATAGCGAAAGCAGTGATACCGGCACAAGAGACAATAACGCTTCGGATAGTGCCGAAGACGACGATAATCCCCTCCAGCCAGACCTCGAGAAGGAGGATGAACAAGCTAGTCCTCCGGAACAGGCAGCAGACGAAGAATCGGAGGATGACAATTACATGCTGATAGAGGCAAAGGTGTCCCGTCTTTCGATGAGATGTTGGTTTTCGCTTTGGAGGAAGTCGACTTTGACGATCCGACTCTGACGTCTGAGGACGTCGCGCCTTAGCAATCGCTAAACCAACTCCGAGAGGTTATTGACCACGCCAGAACACGATCAACGACCACGAGGGTCTGTTTCCTGCGAGCAAACGAAGAACAAGCAAGAAACTGAGATTGCAATCTGGATATTGCGAATATAAGATGAAAGCTTTATTGATCAAGGTGGGGTTACGTGATGCCTTTGTGCGGTCGTTGAACACAAGCGAAGTACGAAGTTGCAGCTATGGCGAACTTTTAATCTAAACAAAACCCAAAGTCTAAGCGACGCCCTAAGGGCTGTATATATGGAGGAAGAGGAGGAATTTCGTGGCCCTTGAGGAAGGGTCCGAAACCAACCCTAACTCTTGTTTCCCCACATCTCGGACTCTAAAAACAGCCTATACTTAAGTATTTCGAAATTACATGGGCCTGGCCCAATAATAAGGTGACGCAGCACCTAGAATAGCCTATGGACGAATATTATGAAGTGGCATCTTGTATATTTCGTCCAAGGCCTCATGCACTCATTAAGGTGGCTTCAAAGTCCTGGAATCATCACTTGTAACTCCGTTCTTGTTCCCCTTGCATGCCAACATCTCCATGCTTGAACTTGCTCCAAGGTTCATCTTTCTTGTCCATGGTAGGCCCTTCATTTGTAAGCAAAACAAATGTATCCAATTTAGGCAGCATCATATTCTCATGAACATTGGAATCGTTACCAAGAAACGAAAGTACCTGATAATTCAATTGGCGTGTGCGAGCTCTAGTAATTGGTCCAGTATGTATAGCAGCAGGGGCTGTGGGTGTAACAATGGTATTGATGTCCTCATCATCCTCCCCTTCTTGAAATGACGTCGTCCTCGACGGAAGCTCATCTTCCTCACCCAAATAAGGCTTCAAATCTGCAATGTTAAAAGTGGGACTAACCCCAAAATCTGCAGGCAGCTCAAGTTTATATGCATTATCATTTATTTTCTCTAACACTGATAGAGGCAAAGGTGTCCCGTCTTTCGATGAGATGTTGGTTTTCGCTTTGGAGGAAGTCGACTTTGACGATCCGACTACTGACGTCGAGGGGGCGTCGCGCCTTAGCAATCGCTAAACCAACTCCGAGAGGTTATTGACCACGCCGGAGCATGATCAACCTGACCACGAGGGTCTGTTTCCTGCGAGCAAACGAAGAACAAGCAAGAAACTGAGATTGCAATCTGGATATTGCGAATATAAGATGAAAGCTTTATTGATCAAGGTGGGGTTCTGTGGCGCCTTTATGCAGTCGTTGAACACAAAGCGAAATGCACGCGAAGTTGCAGCTATGGTGAACTTTTAATCTAAACAAAACCCAAGGTCTAAACGGTGCCCTAAGGGCTGTATATATGGAGGAAGAGGGGGAATTTCGTGGCCCTTGGTGGAGGGTCCGAAATCAACCCTATCTCTTGTTTCCCACACACATACGGACTCTAAAATAGCCTATACTTGTGTATTTCGAAATTACAATGGCCTGGCCCACTAATAAGGTGACGCAGCACCTAGAATAGCCTCGGGACGACATTTATGAAGTAGCATCTTGTATATTTCGTCCAAGGCTTCATGCACCATTATGGTGGCTTCAAAGTCCTGAAATCATCACTTGTAACTCCGTTCTTGTTCCCCTTGCGCATGGCATTATCTCCATGCTTGTTCTTGCTCCAATGTCCATCCTTCTTCAAGCTAGGGCCTTCATTTGTGATAGAGGCAAAGGTGTCCCGATGTTTCGATGAGATGGTGGCTATCGTTTCTGTGGGAGTCGACCTTGACGATCCGACTACTGAACGTCTTGAGACGTCGCGCCTTAGCAATCGCTAAACCAACTTCCGAGGGTTATTGACCACGCGAGCACGATCAACCTGACCACGAGGGCCTGTTTCCTGCGAGCAAGCGAAGAACAAGCAAGAAACTGAGATTGCAATCTGGATATTGCGAATATAAGATGAAAGCTTTATTGATCAAGGTGGGGTTACTGTGGCGCCTTTGTGCAGTCGTTGAACACAAGCGAAATGCGAAGTTGCAGCTATGGCGAACTTTTAATCTAAACAAAACCCAAGGTCTAAGCGGTGCCCTAAGGGCTGTATATATGGAGGAAGAGGGGGAATTTCGTGGCCCTTGGTGGAGGGGTCCAAATCAACCCTAACTCTTGTTTCCCACACACGGACTCTAAAACAGCCTATACTTAAGTATTTCGAAATTACATGGGCCTGGCCCACTAATAAGGTGACGCAGCACCTAGAATAGCCTCGGGACGACATTTATGAAGTAGCATCTTGTATATTTCGTCCAAGGCTTCATGCACCCATTATGGTGGCTTCAAAGTCCTGAAATCATCACTTGTAACTCCGTTCTTGTTCCCCTTAGCATGGCATTATCTCCATGCTTGTTCTTGCTCAATGTCCATCCTTCTCCAAGCTAGGGCCTTCATTTGTAAGCAAAACAAATGTATCCAATTTAGGCAGCATCATATTCTCATGAACATTAGAATCATTACCAAGAAACGAAAGTACACGATAATTTAATTGGCGTCTTGAGAGCTCTAGTAATTGGTCCGATATATGTAGCAGTAGGGGCTGTGGGTGTAACAATGGTATTGATGTCCTCATCATCCTCCCTTCTTGAAATGAAGTCGTCCTCGACGGAGCTCATATTCCTCACCCAAATAAGGCTTCAAATCTGCAATGTTAAAAGTGGGACTAACCCCAAAATCTGCAGGCAGCTCAAGTTTATATGCATTATCATTTATTTTCTCTAACACCTTAAATGGACCATCAACACGTGGCATTAGCTTTGATTTATGCAAATTAGGAAACATCCTTACGCAAATGTAACCAAACAAGATCTCCAGTGCAAAGACAACATGTTTTCTACCCTTATCTCCAGCAAGTTTATATTTAGCATTCATACGCTCAATGTTTTCCTTAGTTATCTCATGCATTTTAAAATCAATTCAGCACGTTCTTTAGCATCAAAATTAACCTTCTCCGAAGATGGAAGAGGCAACAAATCAATAGGTGCACGAGGTAGGAAGCCATACACAATTTCAAAGGGCACATCTTAGTAGTAGAATGCAATGAGCGATTATAAGCAAATTCAATATGAGGCAAGCATTCTTCCCACATTTTCTTATTATTCTTCAAAACAGCCCTAAGCATAGTAGACAATGTTCTATTGACTACTTCAGTTTATCCATCGGTTTGGGGGTGACAAGTAGTACTAAAAGCAGTTTAGTCCCCAACTTAGCCCATAAACATCTCCAAAAGTGGCTAAGAAATTTAGTATCACGATCTGAAACAATAGTATTTGGCACACCATGCAAGCGAATAATTTCACGAAAGAACAAATCAGCAACATTAACAACATCATCGCTTTTATGACATGGTATAAAGTGTGCCATTTTCGAGAATCTATCCACGACAACAAATATGCTATCCTCCCTTCTTTGTTCGAGGTAAACCTAAAACAAAGTCCATAGATATATCCTCCCAAGGAACACTAGGCACAGCAAAGGCATATATAAACCATGAGGATTGAGTCGTGACTTAGCTTTTTGACATGTAGTGCAGCGAGCAACAAAACGCTCAACATCCGTCTCATCTTTGGCCAAAAGAAATGTGTAGCAAGTATATCCTCCGTCTTCTTGGCGCCAAAGTGTCCCATTAATCCTCCTCCATCGCCTCCTGCAACAACAAAAGACGAACAGAGCTAGCAGGAATGCATAGCTTGTTAGCACGGAACACAAAACCATCATTAATAACGAACTTGTTCCATGTTCTTCCTTCTTTACAATTCTGCATTACATCTTTAAAATCAGCATCATGCACATATTGATCTTTGATGGTCTCCAAACCAAATATTTTGAAGTCAAGTTGTGAAAGCATAGTATAGCGACGAGACAAAGCATCAAGAATAACATTTTCTTTACCCTTCTTGTGTTTAATGACATAAGGAAAGTCTCAATGAATTCAACCCATTTAGCATGTCTACGATTCAGTTTAGCTTGACTTTTAATATGTTTCAAAGATTCATGATCAGAATGTATAACAAATTCTTTGGGCCATAAATAATGTTGCCATGTCTCTAAAGTCCGAACAAGAGCATATAATTCTTTGTCATAAGTAGAATAGTTCAGACTAGGCCCACTCAATTTTTCGAAAAGTATGCAACAGGTTTGCCATCTTGTAATAACACACCTCCTAATCCAATTCCACTAGCATCACATTCAAGCTCAAAAGTCTTATTAAAGTCGGGAAGTTGGAGTAAAGGAGCATGTGTCAACTTATCTTTCAATACCGTGAAGGCTTCTTCACATGCGGTACCCCAAACAAAAGGCACATCCTTCTTTGTAAGCTCATTGAGAGGTGCAGCAATGGTGCTAAAGTCTCTCACAAAACGCCTATAGAAACCAGCGAGTCCAAGAAAACTCCTCACTTGTGTGACCGTTTTGGGCTGCGGCCAACTCTCAATAGCTTCAATCTTGGCTTTATCAACTTCAATTCCTGTGGAGTAACAACATAGCCAAGAAAAGATACTCGGTCGGTGCAAAAGGTGCACTTCCCAAGGTTACCAAACAAGCGTGCATCACGTAGAGCATTAAAAACAACACGTAAATGTTCCAAATGTTCTTCCAAAGATTTGCTATAAATCAGTATATCATCAAAGTAAACTACCACAAATCGTCCAATGAAAGCACGTAAAACTTCGTTCATTAATCTCATGAAAGTACTAGGTGCATTAGTTAACCCAAAAGGCATGACTAACCACTCATATAATCCAAACTTAGTTTTAAATGCTGTTTTCCATTCATCTCCCAATTTCATACGAATTTGATGGTATCCACTCATAAATCAACTTTGGAGAATATTGTAGAGCCACTCAATTCATCAAGCATATCATCTAGCCTAGGAATAGGATGGCGATAACGAATAGTAATATTATTAATGCCTCTACAATCAACACACATACGCCGACGTACCATCCTTTTTAGGCACTAGTATAATAGGAACAGCACAAGGACTAAGAGATTCGCGTATATAACCTTTGTCGAGCAGCTCCTGTACTTGACGCATAATCTCCTTCGTCTCCTCTGGATTGGTGCGGTATGGTGCGCGGTTGGGTAGCGATGCACCGGAATTAAGTCAATTTGATGCTCAATCCCTCGAATAGGTGGTAATCCGGTGGCACGTCTTGTGGGAAGGCGTCGTGAACTCCTGCAAAATGTTAGTGACAGCGAGGGGCAAAGAGGAAGGCACGTCCTCGAATGAAAATAATGCCTCTTTGCACACAAAAGCATAGCAAACAGATTTGCTAGAATCTAGCTCATCAATATCAGATTTGGTGGCAAATAAACATGCACTTTTCAGTTTAATTTCAGAAGCAACATTAGATGGTTTATTATTAGGCTTCATTTGTTGCTCAAATTCTTTTGCCACAATCTGATTTTCACTCTTATTTTCTCCTGTTTTGCTTTATTAGCTCTATTAATATCATCTTTCAAAATGGAATCGGAGTCATAGGAAGCAAAGTAATATTTTTATCCTTGTGAACAAGAGTATCTTGATTGTTTCTACCATGGTGTACAGAATTTTATCAAATTGCCATGGTCTACCAAGTAATAAGGAACATGCTTGCATAGGTACCACATCACAATCAACATAATCAGCATATGTAGAGATACTAAAATGCACACGAACAGTCGTGTTACCTTAACCTTGCCGCTGTTGTTGAACCATTGGATGTAGTAAGGATGTGGATGTGGTCTTGTGGTGAGAGAAAGCTTCTCCACCATATCCATGCTAGCCAAGTTGTTGCAGCTCCTCCATCTATGATGGCCTTGAATAGAACGTTCCTTCACAACTCCTTTGTATGGAACAAGTTATGCCTCTGATTTTGCTCAGCTTGTGTAACCTGCACACTCAAAACACGTTGAGCAACTAAACATTCATACCTGTCGGCATCTTGACAGCCATGTATTGCGTCTCAGGATCAGAATCATCTCCACCGTGTTCTTCATGTGTAATAAGAGCCAAAGTCTCTTCATCATAGTCACTAGCGGACTCATACCCACCATCCTCGGTAGCAATCATCACACGCTGAGATTGGCATTCTCTCATAAAATGTCCTCTTCCCTTACAACGACGACAAATAATATCACTTGTGTGCCCTGTTGGCGCCATGGAAGAAGAAGAGCTCTGTGTAGGCCCAAGCAGGTGTACTCTTGGCGAGATAGTGGTGGTTGTGCCTGCTTTCTTGTATCACGGTTGGAGGTGGCAGCCGGCGGAGGTGCCGTGTAGTAGAGCGTGTGGAAGTAGATGATGCACGTGGTGTCCATGATGAAGGTCGACCTGCAGAAAAGTTAGTCCGCGCCAAGGCACATCGATCCTGCACTTCACGTTCAGCTTTACAAGCAAGATGGAATAATCGAGTGATATTATTATAATCCTTGTAGTCTAGAATGGTCTGAATCTCTCTATTTAATCCACCCGAAAACGTGCAAGCATAGCTTCATTCTCCTCAACAATACCACATCTAATCAAGCCAGTTTGTAATTCCCGATAATATTCTTCTACGAATTTTTCCTTGTCTTAAGCGCTGCAATTTTGAAGTAATTCACGTTGATAATATGGTGGAACCCAACGAGTACGCATAGCAGTTTTCAAAGCAGCCCAAGTAGCTGGAACAGGATATAATCTACAATGTTCGACCACCAAACACATGCAAAGCTAGTGAAAGCACAAACAGCAGCAGAACACGTCTCTCCTCGGGATATTGTAAACATGTAAATCGTTGTTCAGTTTCTAATTCCCAAGTAAGATATATATCGGGAACATATCTACCCTCAAATGGTGGAATATTCAATTTCAGTTTAGGGAGATGGTCATGATCTCGTACTGAAGGGGAGCCCAACATTGCCATTATTTGCATGTGGACGACCGGTGGTTGTGGTGCTGGTGGTTGCACGTAGTTCGATGTTGATCAACCTCATCCTCGTAAGCTCTCACATAATCATCCTCCCCGCCGCAGCAGCAGGAGCCACGAAGTATCAACAGCAGCACCGGCAGCTTGGCGGTGAAGAGGGACACGGGAAGCTCGGCGGAGGGCTGTTTCACGATGTGGAGGTAGTCCGTGTTGTTGTAGTAGAGGTGCGTTAGGTGCAGCCGGTGGTGGTGGTGGTAGACGCGCGAGCAATTCATTAAACTTGATATCGAGCTTTGTTTGAACGCCTTCTCAATGCCATCTATCTTCTCCATGGCCTCTTCAAATCTATTTAGCACATCGTCCACCTGCCCACTCATCATTTGTTGAAACTTATCATGTAGCGCTTTGTTTGTCATGTTCTCCCGGTCAGTCTAAATCGGCTTGTGATCCTGCCATGGTTAGCAGCAATAGAAACACACAAGAATATGATTGACAGACTACTAGGAAGTGGTGGTGGTGGTGTGGTGGGCGATCACAAATCCGTCAAGCAAATCTCAAATTCTTACCAGTTCTTACCCGAAGAAAGGTGATCGGCAACCGATGTAGTCAAAACTCTCAAAGCTTGGATAGAGCGATTACGGGGAGAGTCAAGCGCACGATGTAGATGTATGTGGAGCTGGGAAGGCTTATAATATGGTAGCAAAAAGGTCAGCAATAATCAATTCGAGATGCAAAGTTGAATAAGCGCTCAACGACGATCTTGTCTTTGGTCCTAGGCTAGACCGTGCTAGAGACGCGAGCCTAGAACACTAACAAAATCACGGCTGCTGCGTAAACAAGGAAAAGCACACTCTGGAATTTTTTTTTTTTTTTTTTTTTTTTTGCTTTTTTTTTTCTTGCGCTTTTTTTTTTTTTTTTTGCGAAAAATCACTATAATGGCGAGTGTCTCAAAACTCTTCCGAGGTCAAACCGACAGGATGGGCACGAAATTTTTGACCAAATTTTTTTTTATTTGCGCCTCGACCCAAAAACTGAAGCGGGTCAAAAAACTTTCTATAACGGCGATGTCTCAATCCACTTAGAAACACCTAAAAATAGGATAGCCGAAATTTTTTTGACAAGTGCGTTTTGGAAAATTTTGGGCCTAAGCGGAGGGTGGAAAATTTTTTTTTTTTTGAAACCTACTCCGCAAGGAAACACGAATCGGAAACTAGATGGATCTCAAAACAACCCTAATATGCAAGGAACTTCGGATTGGTGGTGGATATATGGTGGTGGTATATGGCAGCGGTGGTGGTAGCGGTGGTAGTATATGGATATGGATCGGTGGTGGTATATGGACACGGATTGGTGGTGGTCTATGGATACGGATTCGAGCGGTGGTGGTAGGTGGCGAGGCGATGATGATGGTGCGGTGGCGGCGTGACAACTTATGACCGAACTCGAAACTCTAAAAGACTAGACGCTAAGACCAGCAACTAGACACGACGATGCAACATAAAATTCAACAAAGCAAAACCCTAAAAAGATTATGCAAAGGCTCGATTGGTTCGGATATGATGAACTAACCTAATTTTTTTGTGGCTTTTTCGTGGACTTTAGGTATGAAGAACAGACTCGATCTAATCTACGAAAAACTGTAAAATCTCACCGAGCAACCTGAAAATCTGATACCACTTGATAGAGGCAAAGGTGTCCCGATGTTTCGATGAGATGGTGGCTATCGTTTCGTGGGAGTCGACCTTGACGATCCGACTACGAACGTCTTGAGAGACGTCGCGCCTTAGCAATCGCTAAACCAACTTCCGAGGGTTATTGACCACGCGAGCACGATCAACGACCACGAGGGCCTGTTTCCTGCGAGCAAGCGAAGAACAAGCAAGAAACTGAGATTGCAATCTGGATATTGCGAATATAAGATGAAAGCTTTATTGATCAAGGTGGGGTTACGTGGCGCTTTGTGCAGTCGTTGAACACAAACGAAATGCACGAAGTTGCAGCTATGGCGAACTTTTAATCTAAACAAAACCCAAGGTCTAAACGGTGCCCTAAGGGCTGTATATATGGAGGAAGAGGGGGATTTCGTGGCCCTTGGTGGAGGGGTCCAATTCAACCCTAACTCTTGTTTCCCCACACATACGGACTCTAAAACAGCCTATACTTAAGTATTTCGAAATTACATGGGCCTGGCCCACTAATAAGGTGACGCAGCACCTAGAATAGCCTCGGGACGACATTTATGAAGTAGCATCTTGTATATTTCGTCCAAGGCTTCATGCACCCATTATGGTGGCTTTAAAGTCCTGAAATCATCACTTGTAACTCCGTTCTTGTTCCCCTTAGCATGGCATTATCTCCATGCTTGTTCTTGCTCAATGTCCATCCTTCTCCAAGCTAGGGCCTTCATTTGTAAGCAAAACAAATGTATCCAATTTAGGCAGCATCATATTCTCATGAACATTAGAATCATTACCAAGAAACGAAAGTACGATAATTTAATTGGCGTCTTGAGCTCTAGTAATTGGTCCAAGATATGTAGCAGAGGGGCTGTGGGTGTAACAATGGTATTGATGTCCTCATCAATTTGTAAGCAAAACAAATGTATCCAATTTAGGCATGATCATATTCTCATGAACATTAGAATCATTAGCAAGAAACGAAAGTACCTGATAATTTAATTGGCGTGCGCGCGCTCTAGTAATTGGTCCAGTATATGTAGTAGTAGGGGCTGTGGGTGTAACAATGGTATTGATGTCCTCATCAAACACCTTAAATGGACCATCAGCACGTGGCATTAGCTTTGATTTGCGCAAATTAGGAAACCTATCCTTACGCAAATGTAACCAAACAAGATCTCCAGGTGCAAAGACAACATGTTTTCTACCCTTATTTCCAGCAAGTTTATATTTAGCATTCATACGCTCAATGTTTTCCTTAGTTAACTCATGCATTTTTAAAATCAATTCAGCACGTTCTCTAGCATCAAAATTAACCTTCTCCGAAGATGGAAGAGGCAACAAATCAATAGGTGCACGAGGTAGGAAGCCATACACAATTTCAAAAGGGCACATCTTAGTAGTAGAATGCAATGAACGATTATTAGCAAATTCAATATGGGGCAAGAATTCTTCCCACATTTTCTTATTATTCTTCAAAACAGCCCTAAGCATAGTAGACAATGTTCTATTGACTATGATGCGGAGCATCCCACGATCATCCCCATGGACCTACAACCGTCTCATCAAGAGCCAAGAGGACCCATGACACGAGCTAGAGCTAGAGCTCTCGAGAATGAGGTGACCTCTTTCCTTATTGATATCACATATGATCCACTCGAGACATGGCTACTACCTAAGTCCGATATGCTATGCGTGATTAGGTGTCAAGGGGAACCTCCCGAGGGTGCGCGTGAAGACGGACAAGCCGCCAAGTCCATGGATGAAGAGAACCAATGGAAACAAGCAAAATCACCTTCCAGGCCCCGGACATCCGGCCATGACCCCGGACATCCGGCCCCTGGAGACGCCACATTGCCCTCAGCCAACCTGCCCAAGTTCACAGGACCCGGACATCCGGCCTCCCCAGCCCGGACATCCGGCCCGTCCCGATGATAGAGGCGAGGGTGTCCCGATCTTTCGATGAGATGATAACTATCGATTTGGTGGAGACGACTTTAACGATCCGACTACAAACGTGCACGACGTTGCGCCTTAGCAATCGCTAAACCAATCTCCTGAGGTTACTGACGATGCCGGAAGCACGATCAGCCTGACCACGAAGGTCTATTCCTGCACGCAATCGAAGAACAAGCAAGAATATGATAATGCAATCTGAATATTGCGAATATATATGAAGTATTGATAAACGTGGGGATCCGTAAGCGGTCTTGGCCTGGTCGTTGGACACAAACGAAGTACACGAAGTTGCAATGGCTAACTTTTAACTAAACAAATCCCAAGCAAAAAGCTACTAGATGGATCTACTTATGTAGGAGCAAGGGGTGGCGGCCAAGGAGGTGGGAGGACGTCCCAAGGCAGCCTAAAACTAACCCTAGGTCGTACAAGGCCAATGGGCCCAAGCGGAGGTGACGTAACACCTTTGGACTTGTAGTTTGACTCGGATTCTGCTGCAGCATCAGATTGTTTCGTCTATAACTCAACGCTCCGGACGGATTTTAAGGTGATTCCAATTGGGTTGGAGAATGCACGAAATCTATTTTCCAACAAAAAAAGAATCAACCAATTTGGAGTCCGTATGAAAAAGTTATAGACGTTTTGAGTCAGGTATGTCTGTGCGGTCCGAATCTGAGTCCGAACGTGAGAGACTTGGACTCTATCTTCTCTTGGGCCAAAAGTGACGTGAGAGAACTTTTGAACAGCAGGTAAACATCTCTTTCTCCTTATCTTCATATGTGGATTGTACAAATGTCCCATACACCTGCAATTAGACATGGCACAAAAGTTTGTGAAGTATTTTGTCTGGATAACATAAATATATTATTGAATAGTTTGCACTAGAAATCACCGAGAAATATGCATGTATGCAATATTTTGGTCTCATCCAAGGTAGTCATGTCCTCATCATCCTCCCTTTTTGAAAACAAAGCCGTCCTCGGCGTTGCTTAATCTGAAATGTGGCTAACAAAAGAGACAAGGTGTACATGTTGTATATGTATACGTCATCCATTTTACTTCCTTGATTTTTGCATATATGACACATGAATAGATGAGTAACTTGCATAGTTCATAAAATCTAAAGCCAACAAATTAGCACAAGAACTAGAAGGCTTGAAAATACTGCAACTCAGTTTGCATATATAAGTGAAGCTCTTATTTATTTCAAGAGATTGACAATGTTCATCATTAAACCATCCCAACATTGGTGAATAAACCTTATTTGAATCAAATTTACATGCTACAACATGCTTAGATAAGCAAACATGTAATGAGTCATTCGACACAGAATCATCACCAAGATTAGAGGTCGATCAAAATGATTAAACATTAATTCTTTTGCATCAATAGTTAATTCAATGGGTGCTCTCAAAATTGTTGGTATTTCAGTTGTTTGATCACATGGCAAAGTCAAATTATCAATATAATCCTCTAAAATAGGTGGTGTGATCAAAGTAGTGGGTAGCTCAACACATGATGTATTCAAGTTAACTAGGCATGCATCATTCTCATGTAAAAGTGGAAAATCTGTACCTTTGTCATTACCTCTTATAGTCAACTCAGATGATGCAGGCACTCTCGATGGTGATGTGTCACATGGTGGAGATGATGTAGTCCTCGCAACAACGGATGTGGTTGTCATAGTACGCCTAGTAGTTGAATAAACATCTGTATCAACAGTTGGAATGTGCACCGTCGCTTGTTCTCCTTGTGGGCAACACGTCGTTTTATTTCTGTTCAGCTTTGCAAGCAAGACGAAACAAATGGTCCATAGGATAACACTCTTCATGAATTAGTATCTCCTGAATATTATGGTTTAATCCTCCCCAAAATCTATCCATAAAATCTTCTTCACTTTCTTCTAAAAATGAGTGCAACAAGGTAGTTTGTAAATCATCATAATATTTTGTTACGGTGTCACTACCTTGTTTTAAATGTTCCAGTTTTTAATCATGCCACAGTATAATAAACATCGATTTAATCTATCTCTCATGACATGTTTTAAATCATCCCAAGTATTAGGTACATAATCAGGGTGTAACCGACAATATTCACTCCACCAAACTAGAGCATAACCAAAGAAAGAACCAACCGCAACCATAACTTTTTACGTTCATCAAAATTATGGGAAGCAAATATATTATTTATGTCTAACTCCCATTCAATATATAAAGGAGGTCTAAAACGGCCATTAAATGGTGGTATAGAAACATGAACCTGATCATGTGCATTTGGATGTTTGTGCACCTCTCGTGACGGTTGTGGTATTTGCATAGGTGGTGGCATGTCTCCGCGATCGACAAAGCCCATGAATTGACTCTGGATCCTGTCATGATTAGTAGAACAAGAAACAAAATCCAAAAATAATGTTCCTATAACTACTAGGATGTGGTGGTAAGACGCTCACAATAAAGCAAATATCAATGTCTTACAAGTTCTTACCATGCAAAGAAAGCGGTGATCGGCAACCAGCGGTGTCAAGTAACTCGAATATTGAGTAAAGCGATTGCCGGGGGCGTCGTATACACGGTGTAGAAATATGTGGAGCTGGGTTGGCTATATATGGTAGCAAAAGATTAGCAATAATCAATTCAAAGATGCAATGTTGAATAAGCGCTCAACGACGGTCTTGTGCTGGTCCTAGGCTAGACCGGACTAGAGACGCGAGCCTAGAACACTAATGAGGTCACGGCATAGCACAACTAGTATCAATGAAGGATACTAAGTAGCTCTTGACAGCAAGATATAAGTGAAGATCCTGGCGACAGTGAAGATAATGATGAAAACAAGCGCCAAGCGGGACATACAACAACTCTCTCTCAACTTTCCTCTTGAAAAGTTTGAGCCAATTTTCTGATAAATTCTTTCAAAGAATGCTACTAACTCAAGCTTTCCAATGCAAAAGAATCACTCAATTCGAGTTGATATGAGGAGTCAAAGAATTCTAAAACTGGCCTGAAAAATTGGAACAAGCTGTGTTCACGAACTTCAGAGGGCAAAAACACCTATTTAGAAGCCGATTTTGAGGTGTCAAATATTGAACAAGCTTCTGCAACTATTTAGATGCGCCTCGTCTCTAGCTTTAATTTGAGTACTCACGGAGTCAAAACGGACTTCGTATGAGGAAGATACACCTGTTTTACTGAACAGTCATAAAAACAGATTCAATCCGAATTCAGGTACGAGATTGATTCTAGATAGATCCGGTTTTTTCCTCTTTTTTTTTTCTCACGCTTTTTTCTTTTCTTCTCTCTCTTTTTTTTTTTCTTTCCTTTTTCTCTCTTTTTTTCTCTATCTTTTTTCTCCTCTTTCCAAGACAAACTGGATAAGATGCAGATTGGATCAAAGAAGATGTGAATGACCTCAACTATGATTATGACAATGAACAGGTCGTAGCACGTGATGGAAATTAATGGATGGGATGGTGGACAGCGGAAGGATAATGATGCAGCGGCGTGACTAATGTGAACAGAACTCAAAACTCTAAAGGAACAAGACACTAAGACCAGCAACTCGACACGACGATGCAACCGATAATTCAATAATGCAAACAATGAAAAGAAAATTGCAAAGGCTTGGACTGGCTAGGACAAATGATGAATAGATCTAACTTTTTGTGGCTTTTCTTGGACAATAGGTAAGAAAATAAATCTAATCTAGGATAATTGGAAATTCTCACCGAGCAACCTGAAAACCGATACCACTTGATAGAGGCGAGGGTGTCCCGATCTTCGATGAGATGATAACTATCGATTTGGTGGAGCGACTTTGACGATCCGACTACAAACGCGTGCCTGACGTTGCGCCTTAGCAATCGCTAAACCAATCTCCGAGGTTCTTGACGATGCCGGAAGCACGATCAGCCGACCACGAAGGTCTATTCCTGCACGCAATCGAAGAACAAGCAAGAATATGATAATGCAATCTGAATATTGCGAATATATATGAAGTATTGATAAGCGTGGGGATCCGTGGCGGTCTTGGCCTGGTCGTTGGACACAAACGAAGTACACGGTTGCAATGGCTAACTTTAACTAAACAAATCCCAAGCAAAAAGCTACTAGATGGATCTACTTATGTAGGAGCAAGGGGTGGCGGCCAAGGAGGTGGGAGGACGTCCCAAGGCAGCCTAAAACTAACCCTAGGTCGTACAAGGCCAATGGGCCCAAGCGGAGGTGACGTAACACCTTTGGACTTGTAGTTTGACTCGGATTCTGCTGCAGCATCAGATTGTTTCGTCTATAACTCAACGCTCCGGACGGATTTTAAGGTGATTCAATTGGGTTGGAAAATGCACGAAATCTATTTTCCAACAAAAAAGAATCAACCAATTTGGAGTCCGTATGAAAAAGTTATAGACGTTTTGAGTCAGGTATGTCTGTGCAGTCCGAATCTGAGTCCGAACGTGAGAGACTTGGACTCTATCTTCTCTTGGGCCAAAAGTGACGTGAGAGAACTTTTTGAACAGCAGGTAAACATCTCTTTCTCCCTTATCTTCATATGTGGATTGTACAAATGTCCCATACACCTGCAATTAGACATGGCACAAAAGTTTGTGAAGTATTTTTGTCCTGGATAACATAAATATATTATTGAATAGTTTGCACTAGAAATCACCTGAGAAATATGCATATATGCAATATTTTTGGTCTCATCCAAGGTAGTCATGTCCTCATCACCCGAGGCCCCGGATATCCGGCTCCCCAGCCCGGAAATCCGGCACCCCCCCTTCCCGATTCTGCTGAAACGGCCGCTCTAGCCCGGACATCCGGGCTGAGAGCCCGGACATCCGGCCCGACGCCCGGACGTCCGGCCCCCTCGGCTGCAAGTGTGTCTCTCGAGCCATGACCCTTGTACCCCTTCGCCCGAGACTACATATACTTGATCCCCTCCTCATTCTAGGGTTAGCTTGGGATTAGCTCATATTTTGGTGTGAGAGCCTTTGCTCATCCACTTGGCTACTTTCTCCTCGGAGATCAGGACCTCTACGGAGAAGATCCCCAAGCGGATTCAAGACCCCCTTCTAGGGTGGACCCATCAAGACCTCCTCTCGGAGAAGAACGGCTACTCGTGTATCCTTACCTTTGTTGTTCTTGAATCTCGTGCCACTCTATGTATTCGATAATCTAGCGCTTGTGTGATTGACTTCTTGTCGGTTGAGTGACTTCTCTCTCGTTTTCCCCGTGATTTCCCTCTTGTTCTTCCGCGTGTTCGTCGTGATTCACCGTAGGATCTGCTCCAACGTGAAAGATCGCCCACGTGGGGTTCCGCCTACATCATCTATGGTATCGAGCCACGTTGATCACGCCTTGGAGCCCCTACCCCATGTTTTCTAGCTTGATTTTGTTGTTTTGTCCTAATTCGAAAATTTCCCCACAAAAAATAGCCCCAAATTTTTTTGTGATTTGTTAGTGTGATGAAATTTTGTTGGATTTGATCCGTGGATTTCGTGTGTGTTGCAGTAGATCTAGCTTTTCCCCATCTTTTCCCCAATTTTCATCCACAAATTCGCCCGAATTTGACCGGTTTTGACCTCTCCCACGCGGTGTTCATCGTGCCCGGACGTCCGGCCCGAGTACCCCGGACATCCGGCAGCCCGGACATCCGGCCCGATCAGCCCGGACATCCGCGCCCGGACATCCGGCTCCTAGCCCGGATTTCCGGCCCCTGGTAGCTTCCATCCCTTCCACCACCCCGATCACCGCCTAACCTTCGCCAAATTTTGTCCCTTGCCCACATACACTTCCACTTACCTCCACCACTTCCGCATACCGCCACCATAACCTTGCCCAATACCAATTCCGACAACGTTGCCAAATTTCGCCTTGAGAATTTGAGTTGGGGTTTTCCGATCCTTTTGTGTTTCGCTATCTAGGTACGGTTCAACATCAACATCACCACCGCTCATCTTCGCCAAGGACGGTAACATCGTCGACACCTTTGTCATTACTCACAATTGCATTGATAAACATCATAGCCCATCTTTTGCGTCGCTTACCCATCGAGACTAGCCATTGAGTATTGCCGGCAACGTGACTTGTGCACTTTAGTGATCATACTCCATAGCATACATACCATACCAAAGTGGTGCATATCTTAGCATCAACTTGTGTGTCACAAAGTTGTCATCGCATACACAATTGCTATCTTGGTTCGTGAAGTCTTGCATGAGAAAAGAGCTCAAAAGAGAAAGAGCCAATCAAGCTTTTAAGCAAAGAGAGAAAGATAAGCAAAGAGCTTATGAGCAAGAACCATAGCATCATCAAACATTAAGATTGTCATACTTGATCATCTTGGATCAACACATCGACACACCATACATATAGCATACTTGGGATAGAAGTCGTTGCATTTTTGCTTAGTAGGTTGTGCACAAGTTCAGATCCGCCTATTGTACAATCGTGCTAGCGCCTCTCTAGTGTTGTGCAACAAGAGCATCTTGGTGAATTCCACATTTTGGCTCATCCTTGGTTGCATAACCCCATATTATCTATTTGCGCGTGTGTTTCCGTGTACCATATCTTGCTATTGGTCTACTTGTTGCATTTGCAAATTTGTGAATCATTTCCAACTTTATTGAGTCTCACTTACAATTGCATCAAATTTTGTGCCACCATCCTAACCGAGCTCCACCATAAGCTTTTATTTGTGTAGGTGTGAGAACCAACAAGAACCGGTACCGAGAGTGCTATTTCATTGTCCGCATTTGAGTGAACTTGATTCATTTTCAACATCGGTCAAAGGTACATTGGTATACGTTATTTTCCATTCTACCACTCACACCTTGCTTGGAATGATGGATAGGCCAAGTTCTTCTACCAACCCACTCTTCATCGAGCAAGACGACGACATGTCCTCATACGTCACCAAGAGCCACCTCTTTGGTGCACAATGAGCATTGCACCAAGAACAACAAGCAATGAGCGACCGCATCGACAACCTCGCCACCGACTTGCGACTCTCCGACCAACGTACACGAGACTACTTCGACACCAAGTTCGAGGCTCACAAGCAAGAGAATGATGCAAGAATGGACGAGATCCGCGCGTTGATGAGAAACCGGCATCATTCCACTTCTTCATCATCAAGACGGAGCCGCTCGAGTCGACATTCCGACGACACCTTCTACGACTCAAGTACACCGTCATCGAACACTCTTCGACGAGCCGCGTGCCAAGATCGTCATGCATCTCGCAACCCGCTACATGACAAGCACTCACAAGAGCAAGTTGATGATCAAGTTCCTCGTCCTCAATCAAACCAAGTGGCTTTTGCTCAAGCTCAAGAACGGCAACGTCTTCGTCGCCAACAAGAGGAAGAAAGAGCACGTCGTCACCAAGACGAACAAGACGCCAATGCTCAACGTCTTCAACAACAACAACGTGAAGCGCAAGCTCTTGAGGCGCAACGTGCCCTTCAAGAATCAAGTAGAGCCGTCGCCAACCGCAATCGCGAATGGCGCAATCAAGAGGAAGCCCTTCGAGAAGAAATCCAAGAGAGGAACTACTGACCTCATGTACAACGTCAAGTTCCTCAAGCTCCTCCACAAGCTCGTCAAGCTCCACCTCAACATCAAGTTCCACAAGAACAAGTTGATCATGGTCTTCCTCCGCGCCAAGAGCAACATGAAGACGTGATAGAGGCAAAGGTGTCCCGTCTTTCGATGAGATGTGGGTTTCGCTTGGGAGGAAGTCGACTTTGACGATCCGACTACTTAACGTCTGAGGACGTCGCGCCTTAGCAATCGCTAAACCAACTCCGAGAGGTTATTGACCACGCCGAGCACGATCAACTCGACCACGAGGGTCTGCTTCCTGCGAGCAAACGAAGAACAAGCAAGAAACTGAGATTGCAATCTGGATATTGCGAATATAAGATGAAAGCTTTATTGATCAAGGTGGGGTTCTGTGGACGCTTTGTCCGGTCGTTGAACACAAACGGCACGCCAAGTTGCAGCTATGGCGAACTTTTAATCTAAACAAAACCCAAGGTCTAAACGGTGCCCTAAGGGCTGTATATATGGAGGAAGAGGGGGATTTCGTGGCCCTTGGTGGAGGGGTCCAAATCAACCCTAACTCTTGTTTCCCCACACATACGGACTCTAAAAACAGCCTATACTTAAGTATTTCGAAATTACATGGGCCTGGCCCACTAATAAGGTGACGAGCACCTAGAATAGCCTCGGACGACATTTATGAAGTAGCATCTTGTATATTTCGTCCAAGGCTTCATGCACCCATTATGGTGGCTTCAAAGTCCTGAAATCATCACTTGTAACTCCGTTTGTTCCCTTTGCATGGCATTATCTCCATGCTTGTTCTTGCTCCAATGTCCATCCTTCTCCAAGCTAGGGCCTTCATTTGTAAGCAAAACAAATGTATCCAATTTAGGCAGCATCATATTCTCATGAACATTAGAATCATTACCAAGAAACGAAAGTACCGATAATTTAATTGGCGTGCGAGCTCTAGTAATTGGTCCAAGATATGTAGCAAGAGGGGCTGTGGGTGTAACAATGGTATTGATGTCCTCATCATCCTCCCTTCTTGAAATGAAGTCGCCCTCGACGGAAGCTCATATTCCTCACCCAAATAAGGCTTCAAATCTGCAATGTTAAAAGTGGACTAACCCCAAAATCTGCAGCAGCTCAAGTTTATATGCATTATCATTTATTTTCTCTAACACCTTAAATGGACCATCAAGACGTGGCATTAGCTTTGATTTGCGCAAATTAGGAAACCTATCTCACGCAAATGTAACCAAACAAGATCTCCAGTGCAAAGACAACATGTTTTCTACCCTTATCTCCAAAGAAGTTTATATTTAGCATTCATACGCTCAATGTTTTCCTTAGTTATCTCATGCATTTTTAAAATCAATTCAGCACGTTCTTTAGCATCAAAATTAACCTTCTCCAAGATGGAAGAGGCAACAAATCAATAGGTGCACGAGGTAGGAAGCCATACACAATTTCAAAAGGGCACATCTTAGTAGTAGAATGCAATGAACGATTATAAGCAAATTCAATATGAGGCAAGCATTCTTCCCACATTTTCTTATTATTCTTCAAAACAGCCCTAAGCATAGTAGACAATGTTCTATTGACTACTTCAGTTTGTCCATCAGTTTGGGGTGACAAGTAGTACTAAAAAGCAGTTTAGTCCCCAACTTAGCCCATAAACATCTCCAAAAGTGGCTAAGAAATTTAGTATCACGATCTGAAACAATAGTATTTGGCACACCATGCAAGCGAATAATTTCACGAAAGAACAAATCAGCAACATTAACAAAGATCATCGCTTTTATGACATGGTATAAAGTGTGCCATTTTCGAGAATCTATCCACGACAACAAATATGCTATCCTCCCTTCTTTGTTCGAGGTAAACCTAAAACAAAGTCCATAGATATATCCTCCCAAGGAACACTAGGCACAGCAAAGGCATATATAAACCATGAGGATTGAGTCGTGACTTAGCTTTTTGACATGTAGTGCAGCGAGCAACAAAACGCTCAACATCCCGCCTCATCTTTGGCCAAAAGAAATGTGTAGCAAGTATATCCTCCGCCTTCTTCACGCCAAAGTGTCCCATTAATCCTCCTCCATGCGCCTCCTGCAACAACAAAAGACTAACAGAGCTAGCAGGAATGCATAGCTTGTTAGCACGAACACAAAACCATCATTAATAACGAACTTGTTCCATGTTCTTCCTCTTTACAATTCTGCATTACATCTTTAAAATCAGCATCATGCACATATTGATCTTTGATGGTCTCCAAACCAAATATTTTGAAGTCAAGTTGTGAAAGCATAGTATATCGACGAGACAAAGCATCAAGAATAACATTTTCTTTACCCTTCTTGTGTTTAATGACATAAGGAAAGTCTCAATGAATTCAACCCATTTAGCATGTCTACGATTCAGTTTAGCTTGACTTTTAATATGTTTCAAAGATTCATGATCGAATGTATAACAAATTCTTTGGGCCATAAATAATGTTGCCATGTCTCTAAAGTCCTAACAAGAGCATATAATTCTTTGTCATAAGTAGAATAGTTCAGACTAGGCCCACTCAATTTTTCGTAAAAGTATGCAACAGGTTTGCCATCTTGTAATAACACACCTCCTAATCCAATTCCACTAGCATCACATTCAAGCTCAAAAGTCTTATTAAAGTCGAAGTTGGAGTAAAGGAGCATGTGTCAACTTATCTTTCAATACCGTGAAGGCTTCTTCCCGTGCGGTACCCCAAACAAAAGGCACATCCTTCTTTGTAAGCTCATTGAGAGGTGCAGCAATGGTGCTAAAGTCTCTCACAAAACGCCTATAGAAACCAGCGAGTCCAAGAAAACTCCTCACTTGTGTGACCGCTTTGGGCTGCGCCAACTCTCAATAGCTTCAATCTTGGCTTTATCAACTTCAATTCCTGTGGAGTAACAACATAGCCAAGAAAAGATACTCGGTCGGTGCAAAAGGTGCACTTCCCAAGGTTACCAAACAAACGTGCATCACGAGAGCATTAAAAACAGCACGTAAATGTTCCAAATGTTCTTCCAAAGATTTGCTATAAATCAGTATATCATCAAAGTAAACTACCACAAATCGTCCAATGAAAGCACGTAAAACTTCGCTCATTAATCTCATGAAAGTACTAGGTGCATTAGTTAACCCAAAAGGCATGACTAACCACTCATATAATCCAAACTTAGTTTTAAATGCTGTTTTCCATTCATCTCCCAATTTCATACGAATTTGATGGTATCCACTACGCAAATCAACTTTGGAGAATATTGTAGAGCCACTCAATTCATCAAGCATATCATCTAGCCTAGGAATAGGATGACGATAACGAATAGTAATATTATTAATGCCTCTACAATCAACACACATACGCCGACGCACCATCCTTTTTAGGCACTAGTATAATAGGAACAGCACAAGGACTAAGAGATTCGCAGATATAACCTTTGTCGAGCAGCTCCTCAGTACTTGACGATAATCTCCTTCGCCTCCTCCGGATTGGTACGGTATGGTGCGCGGTTGGGTAGCGATGCACCGGAATTAAGTCAATTTGATGCTCAATCCTCGAATAGGTGGTAATCCTGTGGCACGCCTTGTGGGAAGACGCCGTGAACTCCCGCAAAATGTTAGTGACAGCAGGGGCAAAGAGGAAGGCACGCCCTCGAATGAAAATAATGCCTCTTTGCACACAAAAGCATAGCAAACAGATTTGCTAGAATCTAGCTCATCAATATCAGATTTGGTGGCAAATAAACATGCACTTTTCAGTTTAATTTCAGAAGCAACATTAGATGGTTTATTATTAGGCTTCATTTGTTGCTCAAATTCTTTTGCCACAATCTGATTTTCACTCTTATTTTCTCCTGTTTTGCTTTATTAGCTCTATTAATATCATCTTTCAAAATGGAATCAGAGTCATAGGAAGCAAAGTAATATTTTTATCCTTGTGAACAAGAGTATACTGATTGTTTCTACCATGGTGTACAGAATTTTTATCAAATTGCCATGGTCTACCAAGTAATAAGGAACATGCTTGCATAGGTACCACATCACAATCAACATAATCAGCATATGTAGAGATACTAAAATACACACGAACAAGACGTGTTACCTTAACCTTGCCGCTGTTGTTGAACCATTGGATGTAGTAAGGATGTGGATGTGGTCTTGTGGTGAGAGAAAGCTTCTCCACCATATCCATGCTAGCCAAGTTGTTGCAGCTCCTCCATCTATGATGACGCTAATAGAACGCTCCTTCACAACTCCCTTTGTATGGAACAAGTTATGCCTCTGATTTTGCTCAGCTTGTGTAACCTGCACACTCAAAACACGTTGAGCAACTAAACATTCATACCACAAGATCTTCAAGAGCCATGTATTGCGCCTCAGATCGTAATCATCTCCACCGTGTTCTTCATGTGTAATAAGAGCCAAAGTCTCTTCATCATAGTCACTAGCGAGACTCATACCCACCATCCTCGTGAGCAATCATCACACGCTGAGATTGGCATTCTCTCAAAAATGTCCTCTTCCCTTACAACGACGACAAATAATATCACTTGTGTGCCCTGCTGACGCCATGGAAGAAGAAGAGCTCTGTAGGCCCAAAGCAGTGTACTCTTGGCGAGATAGTGGTGGTTGTGCCTGCTTTCTTGTATCACGGTTGGAGGTGGCAGCCGACGGAGGTGCCGTGTAGTAGAACGTGTGGAAGTAGATGATGCACGTGGTGTCCATGATGAAGGTCGACCTGCAGAAAAGTTAGTCCGCGCCAAGGCCTCATCGATCCTGCACTTCACGCTCAGCTTTACAAGCAAGATGGAATAATCGAGTGATATTATTATAATCCTTGTAGTCTAGAATGGTCTGAATCTCTATTTAATCCACCGAAAACGTGCAAGCATAGCTTCATTCTCCTCAACAATACCACATCTAATCAAGCCAGTTTGTAATTCCCGATAATATTCTTCACCGAATTTTTCCTTGTCTTAAGCGCTGCAATTTTTGAAGTAATTCACGCTGATAATATGGTGGAACCCAACGAGTACGCATAGCAGTTTTCAAAGCAGCCCAAGTAGCTGGAACAGGATATAATCTACAATGTTCGACCACCAAACACATGCAAAGCTAGTGAAAGCACAAACAGCAGCAGAACACGCCTCTCCTCGTGATATTGTAAACATGTAAATCGTTGTTCAGTTTCTAACTCCCAAGTAAGATATATATCAGAACATATCTACCCTCAAATGGTGGAATATTCAATTTCAGTTTAGGGAGATGGTCATGATCTCGCACTGAAGGGGAGCCCAACATTGCCATTATTTGCATGTGGACGACCTGGTGGTTGTGGTGCTGGTGGTTGCACGTAGTTCGATGTTGATCAACCTCATCCTCGTAAGCTCTCACATAATCATCCTCCCCACCGCAGCAGCAGGAGCCACGTATATCAACAAAGAGCACCACCAAGAGCTTGGCCAGTGAAGAGGGACACGGAAGCTCGGCGGAGGGCTGTTTCACGATGTGGAGGTAGTCCATGTTGTTGTAGTAGAGGTGCGTTAGGTGCAGCCGGTGGTGGTGGTGGTAGACGCACAGCAATTCATTAAACTTGTTATCGAGCTTTGTTTCGAACGCCTTCTCAATGCCATCTATCTTCTCCATGGCCTCTTCAAATCTATTTAGCACATCGTCCACCTGCCCACTCATCATTTGTTGAAACTTATCATGTAGCGCTTTGTTTGTCATGTTCTCCCAATCAGTCTCGTCGGCTTGTGATCCTGCCATGGTTAGCAGCAATAGAAACACACAAGAATATGATTCGACAGACTACTAGGAAGTGGTGGTGGTGGTGTGGTGGACAGTCACAAATCCGTCAAGCAAATCTCAAATTCTTACCAGTTCTACCCAAAGAAGAAAGGGTGATCGCAACCGATGTAGTCAAAACTCTCAAAGCTTGGATAGAGCGATTACTGTGGAGAGTCAAACGCACGATGTAGATGTATGTGGAGCTGGGAAGGCTTATAATATGGTAGCAAAAATGGTTAGCAATAATCAATTCGAGATGCAAAGTTGAATAAACGCCAACGACGGTTGCATCTTGTCTTGGTCCTAGGCTAGACCGTGCTAGAGACGCGAGCCTAGAACACTAACAAAATCACGGCGCTGCACGGAAACAACGGAAAAGCACACTCTGGAATTTTTTTTTTTTTTTTTTTTTTTTTTTTTTTTTTTTTTTTTTTTTTTTTTTTTTTTTTTAAAAATCACTATAATGGCGAGTGTCTCAAAACTCTTCCCAGTGTCAAACCGACAGATGGGCACGAAATTTTTTTTCGACCAAAAATTTTTTTTTCGACTGCCCGGACCCAAAAACTGGAAACGGGTCAAAAAAAACTTTCTATAACGGCGACTGTCTCAATCCACTTAGAAACACTTAAAAACAGGATAGCTAGAAAATTTTTCGACAAGTGCAAAATTTTGGGTTTTTTTTTTTTCTTTTTTTTTTTTTCCAAACTCCGCAAGGAAACACGAATCGGAAACTAGATGGATCTCAAAACAAACCTAATATGAGAAGAACTCGGATTGGTGGTGGATATATGGTGGTGGTATATGGCAGCGGTGGTGGAATATGGATATGGTTGGTGGTGGTATATGGATACGGATTGGTGGTGGTATATGGATACGGATTCAGAGCGGTGGCGGATAAGCAATGGTGGTAGATGGCAAGGCGATGATGATGGTGCGGCGGCGGCGTGACAACTTATGACCGAACTCAAACTCTAAAAGACTAGACTCTAAGACCAAAGAACTTGACACGACGATGCAACCGCAAATTCAACAAAGCAAAACCCTAAAAAGATTATGCAAAGGCTCGATTGGTTCGGATATGATGAACTAACCCTAATTTTTTTTTGTGGCTTTTTCGTGGACTTTAGGTATGAAGAACAGACTCGATCTAATCTACGAAAAACTGTAAAATCTCACCGAGCAACCTGAAAATCTGATACCACTTGATAGAGGCAAAGGTGTCCCGTCTTTTCGATGAGATGTGGCTTTCGCTTGGAGGAAGTCGACTTTGACGATCCGACTACTTAACGTCGAGCGACGACGTCGCGCCTTTAGCAATCGCTAAACCAACTCCGAGGGTTATTGACCACGCCGAGCACGATCAACTCGACCACGAGGGCTGCTTCTCCTGCGAGCAAACGAAGAACAAGCAAGAAACTGAGATTGCAATCTGGATATTGCGAATATAAGATGAAAGCTTTATTGATCAAGGTGGGGTTCTGTGGCGCCTTTGTCCGGTCGTTGAACACAAACGGCACGCGAAGTTGCAGCTATGGCGAACTTTTAATCTAAACAAAACCCAAGGTCTAAACGGTGCCCTAAGGGCTGTATATATGGAGGAAGAGGGGGAATTTCGTGGCCCTTGGTGGAGGGGTCCAAATCAACCCTAACTCTTGTTTCCCCACACATACGGACTCTAAAACAGCCTATACTTAAGTATTTCGAAATTACATGGGCCTGGCCCACTAATAAGGTGACGCAGCACCTAGAATAGCCTCGGACGACATTTATGAAGTAGCATCTTGTATATTTCGTCCAAGGCTTCATGCACCCATTATGGTGGCTTCAAAGTCCTGAAATCATCACTTGTAACTCCGTTTTGTTCCCTTTGCATGGCATTATCTCCATGCTTGTTCTTGCTCCAATGTCCATCCTTCTCCAAGCTAGGGCCTTCATTTGTAAGCAAAACAAATGTATCCAATTTAGGCAGCATCATATTCTCATGAACATTAGAATCATTACCAAGAAACGAAAGTACCGATAATTTAATTGGCGTCGCGAGCTCTAGTAATTGGTCCAAAGATATGTAGCAATGAGGGGCTGTGGGTGTAACAATGGTATTGATGTCCTCATCAAGACAGTACATCCCACGTCAAGGACGTCATCATCAACATCGCCAACAACACAATGAAGAGCAACGCTTCGGACAAGCTAAAATTCACCATGCCCAAGTTCAATGGAAGCAATGACCCCGAAGACTACCTCTCATGGGCATTGAAGGTTGACAAAATCTTCCGTTTGCACAACTACGATGAAGCGAAGAAAATAGCTATGGCATCACTTGAGTTCCAAGACTATGTGCTCATATGGTGGGAACAAATCATTGAGCGACGACAAGAAAGAGGTGAACCTCCAATCACCACTTGGGCTCAAATGAAGGATGCCATGCGAGCACGTTTTGTGCCAACCTACTACAATCGCGACCTCTTCAAGAAACTCCAACTACTCAAGCAAGGAACAAAGAGCGTTGAAGAATACTACAAGGAGATGGAGATAGCCATGATTCGAGCCAATGTCAAGGAAGATGATGAGCAAACTATGGCACGTTTCTTGAATGGACTCAATCACCCCATCAAGAAGATCGCCGACTTCCAACCATACTCATCCCTCATTGAGCTCGTGCATCAAGCTACAAAGGCGGAACGCCAAGTGCAAGATGACTTCAAGTACGCCAAGTACTCATCCAAGACCTACGGTCTCTCCAACAACCAAGCTTCAACGACTCCTCCAACATCTACATCAACCAAGCCTTATTCAAGAAATGACGACAAGTCAAGTTACAAGAAAACTTCGACAAGTTCAAGTCGTCCTCCTCCTACTACAAGCAACCTCAAGCCGCGTGCTTCATCCTCTACTCCGACCGATGAGACCATCAAGACAAGCTCCTTCAAGTGTTTCACTTGCGGCGGCCGAGGCCACAAGTCATACGAATGCACCAACAAGCGCACCATGATCCTCAACGACGATGGCACATATGACTCCATGAGTGAAGAAGAAATGGAAGCCCTTGAGCAAGTGGCCATGCACCGGCAAGTGAATGAAGATGAAGATGATCAAGTCTTTTGTGACGAGGATTCGAGCCCCGCTCTCGTTGTCTCCAAGGTCTTGACTCTCCAACATCAACAAGAAGAAGACCAACGATGCCACATCTTCCACACAAAAGCCGGCATCAATGGACGGTCCATTAAGGTCATCATCGATGGAGGTAGTTGCCACAACTTGGCAAGTGAAGAACTATGCTCCAAGCTACAATTGGTCAAGAGGAAGCACCCACACCCCTACAAGGTTCAATGGCTAAGTGACTCAGGCACTATACGAGTCGAGCATAAGGTCCAAGTCTCCTTCAAAATCGGTGCTTATGAAGACACTTTGGAGTGTGATGTGGTCCCAATGACCGTCTGTCACCTACTTCTTGGTCGACCATGGCAATTCGACCGTGGTGTCATCCACAATGGGCGCACCAATCACTATAGCTTCAAGATTAAAGGGAAGGAATATGTGCTACGACCTATGTCTCCTAGTCAAGTGATAGCCGACAAGCAAACCACCCATCATAGAGAGAAGAGTGAGAAAGTGATCCACCCAAAAGTGAGTGAGAGCCACAAGCCAAATTTGAGCGACTCTTAGCCTAGAGAAAAAACCTCATTCTATTTGCCACCAAAAGTGAGATGAGAGAAGTGTGTGAGAACCCATCTACCGTGATGCACTTTGTCCTTGTGTGCAAGGATGGAGAACCAAAACTAACACCATTCACGAGCTACCTTTGGTGTTTCAATCTCTTTGCAGGAATTCCAAGATGTTTTCCCGATGAGCTACCTCCGGTCTACCTCCTCTTGAGGCATTGAGCATCAAATTGACCTCATCCCGGAGCGCCTCTACCAAACAAAGCTCCATACCGAGCCAATCCGGACGAAACCAAGGAGATTCAACGGCAAGTACAACAACTCATCGACAACGGTCATGTACGTGAAAGCCTAAGCCCTTGTGCCGTTCCGGTTATTCTTGTGCCTAAGCCCGATGGAAGTTTCCGCTTGTGTTCGATTGTAGACCTATCAATGCTATTACCGTTCGATATAGGCATCCCATTCCTCGCTTAGATGACATGCTTGATGAACTTAGTGGAGCCAACTTTTCTCAAAATTGATCTTAAAAGTGGCTATTATCAAATCCGCATACAAGAGGGTGATGAATGGAAAACTGCTTTCAAAACCAAATTTGGTTTATATGAATGGTTAGTGATGCCTATGGGTCTTTCGAAGCTCCCTGTACTTTTGTGCGCCTTATGCATCATGTGCTTCGTCCTTATATTGGAGTCTTTGTTGTGGTTTATTTTGATGATATTCTTGTGTTTAGCAAAACCATGAAAGAGCACATCAATCATGTAAAATCTGTGTTGCAAACTCTTCGCAAGGAAAATCTTTATGCGAACTTGAAAAATGCACTTTGGAGTTGACAAAGTGGTTTTCTTGGGTTTTGTTGTCTCCTCAAAGGGTGTCCATGTTGATGAATCTAAAATTGAAGCAATCAAAACTTGGCCCCAACCCACCAATTTGCAACAAGTGCGAAGTTTTCTTGGTCTTGCGGGTTTTTATCGTCGCTTTGTGAAAGATTTTAGCACAATTGCCGCTCCTTTGCATGCTTTGAGCAAGAAGAATACTCCCTTTGTTTGGGGAACCTTGCAATCAACCGCTTTTTATGAGCTCAAGTATTTGCTTACTCATGCTCCGATTCTTGCTTTGCCCAATTTTGACAAAACTTTTGAGGTTCATTGTGATGCAAGTGGTACCGGAATTGGCGGAGTTTTGATGCAAGAAAAACGAGCCATTGCTTATTTTAGTGAAAAACTCTCCGGTGCTCAACTTAATTATCCCATCTATGACAAAGAATTGTATGCTTTAGTGCGTGTGCTCCATGTTTGGGAACATTACCTTCGACCTCACGAGTTTGTCATCCATACCGATCATGAAACGCTTAAGTACCTCAAAGGTCAAACTAAATTGAACAAGCGTCATGCCAAATGGAGTGAATTCATTGAATCTTTTCCTTATGTGATCAAGTACATTAAGGGTAAAGAAAATGTAGTTGCCGAAGCGCTTTCACGCATATGCATGCTTGTCACCCAACTTGAGTTGAATGTTATTGGTTTTGAGCATATCAAAGACTTGTATGAGCATGATACATCTTTTGCTTCTCCTTATGCTAAGTGTTTGACGCATACGTCTTGGGAACAATATTACATCAAGGATGGTTACCTTATGAGAGCTAATAAACTTTGCATTCCCGAGTCTTCTCTCCGTTTGCTCCTTTTGAAAGAGGCTCATGGAGGCGGACTCATGGGACACTTTGGACGCGACAAGACATTCGCCACACTCTCCAACAACTACTTTTGGCCCAAGATGTTCCGCGACGTCTCACGCTTCACCAACCGATGCTATATATGTCGCAAAGCTAAGTCTAAAGCTCAATCTCATGGTCTTTACATGCATCTTCCTATTCCATATCAACCATGGGAAGACATTAGTATGGATTTTGTACTTGGTTTGCCTAGGACTCAAAATGGCAAGGATTCCGTGTTTGTTGTTGTGGATAGATTTTCTAAGATGGCACATTTCATTCCTTGCAACAAGATAGACGATGCTTCACATGTTGCAAATCTCTTTTATAGGGAAATCTTGCGACTCCATGGCGTACCAAAGACAATCGTCTCCGATCGTGACGTCAAGTTCTTGAGTTACTTTTGGAAGACCCTATGTGCCAAGCTCGAAATCAAGCTCTTGTTCTCCTCGGCATACCATCCTCAAACCGACGGCCAAACGGAGGTGACGAACCGCACACTATCCACTCTACTCCGTGTCTTGATCAAGAAGAACATCAAGGAGTGGGAAGCATGTCTACCCATCGCCGAGTACGCCTACAATCGTGCAAGACATTCAACGGCAAGTCCCCTTGAGGTCGCTCTACGGTTTCAACCCGTTGTCCCCATTGGACATTCTACCACTTCCTCTCCAAGAGCGCACCAACATGGATGCAAGCGAACGAGCAAGCTACATCAAGAAGATGCACGAAGACACAAGGCACACCATTGAGCGCCAAGTACAACGCCAAGCAAACAAGCTCAACGCCAACAAGCAACCCATCGTCTTCAACATTGGTGATCTAGTGTGGCTACACCTTCGCAAGGACCGCTTCCCCAAAGAACGCAAGTCCAAGCTTCTCCCTCGAGCCGATGGACCTTTCAAGGTGCTAGCACGCTACAACAACAACGCCTACAAGATCGACATACCTCGCGACAAGTACAACGTGAGCGACATCTTCAACGTCAAGGACCTTGCACCTTTCCATGGAGATGAAGCCTTTGATCCAAGGTCGGATCTCTCCCAAGGGGGGGGGGGGGGGAGATGATGCGGAGCATCCTACGATCATCCCCATGGACCTACAACCGTCTCATCAAGAGCCAAGAGGACCCATGACACGAGCTAGAGCTAGAGCTCTCGAGAACGAGGTGACCTCTTTCCTTATTGATATCACATATGATCCACTCGAGACATGGCTACTACCTAAGTCCGATATGCTATGTGTGATTAGGTGTCAAGGGGAACCTCCCGAGGGTGCGCGTGAAGACGGACAAGCCGCCAAGTCCATGGATGAAGAGAACCAATGGAAACAAGAAAAATCACCTTCCAGCTCCCGGACATCCGGCCATGACCCCGGACATCCGGCCCCTGGAGACGCCACATCGCCCTCAGCCAACCTGCCCAAGTTCACAGGACCCAGACATCTGGCCTCCCCAGCCCGGACATCCGGCCCGTCCCGAGGCCCCGGATATCCGGCTCCCCAGCCCGGAAATCCAGCACCCCCCTTCCCGGTTCTGCTGAAACGGCCGCTCTAGCCCGGACATCCGGGCTGAGAGCCGGACATCCGGTGCCTCATGAAGGCCTTGACATCCGCCCGACGCCCGGATGTCCGGCCTCCCTACTGCCTGAGATGTCTCGAGGCCATGACCCTTGTACCCCTTAGCCGAGACTACATATACTTGATCCCTCCTCATTCTAGGGTTAGCTTGGGATTAGCTCATATTTTGGTGTGAGAGCCTTTGCTCATCCACTTGGCTACTTTCTCCTCGGAGATCAGGACCTCTACGGAGAAGATCCCCAAGCGGATTCAAGACCCCCTTCTAGGGTGGACCCATCAAGACCTCCTCTCGGAGAAGAACGGCTTCTCGTGTATCCTTACCTTTGTTGTTCTTGAATCTCGTGCCACTCTATGTATTCGATAATATAGCGCTTGTGTGATTGACTTCTTGTCGGTTGAGTGACTTCTCTCTCGTTTTCCCCGTGATTTCCCTCTTGTTCTTCCGCGTGTTCGTCGTGATTCACCGTAGGATCCGCTCCGACGTGAAAGATCGTCCACGTAGGGTTCCGCCCTACATCAGACTACTTCAGTTTGTCCATCAGTTTGGGGGTGACAAGTAGTACTAAAAAGCAGTTTAGTCCCCAACTTAGCCCATAAACATCTCCAAAAGTGGCTAAGAAATTTAGTATCACGATCTGAAACAATAGTATTTAGCACACCATGCAAGCGAATAATTTCACGAAAGAACAAATCAGCAACATTAACAAAGATCATCGCTTTTATGACATGGTATAAAGTGTGCCATTTTAGAGAATCTATCCACGACAACAAATATGCTATCCCTCCCTTCTTTGTTCGAGGTAAACCTAAAACAAAGTCCATAGATATATCCTCCCAAGGAACACTAGGTGCAGCAAAGGCATATATAAACCATGAGGATTGAGTCGTGACTTAGCTTTTTGACATGTAGTGCAGCGAGCAACAAAACGCTCAACATCCCGTCTCATCTTTGGCCAAAAGAAATGTGTAGCAAGTATATCCTCCGTCTTCTTGACGCCAAAGTGTCCCATTAATCCTCCTCCATGCGCCTCCTGCAACAACAAAAGACGAACAGAGCTAGTAGGAATGCATAGCTTGTTAGCACGGAACACAAAACCATCATTAATAACGAACTTGTTCCATGTTCTTCCTTCTTTACAATTCTGCATTACATCGTTAAAATCAGCATCATGCACATATCTTTGATGGTCTCCAAACCAAATATTTTGAAGGTAAGTTGTGAAAGCATAGTATAGCGACGAGACAAAGCATCAGCAATAACATTTTCTTTACCCTTCTTGTGTTTAATGACATAAGGGAAAGTCTCAATGAATTCAACCCATTTAGCATGTCTACGATTCAGTTTAGCTTGACTTTTAATATGTTTCAAAGATTCATGATCAGAATGTATAACAAATTCTTTGGGCCATAAATAATGTTGCCATGTCTCTAAAGTCCGAACAAGAGCATATAATTCTTTGTCATAAGTAGAATAGTTCAGACTAGGCCCACTCAATTTTTCGGAAAAGTATGCAACAGGTTTGCCATCTTGTAATAACACACCTCCTAATCCAATTCCACTAGCATCACATTTAAGCTCAAAAGTCTTATTAAAGTCAGGAAGTTGGAGTAAAGGAGCATGTGTCAACTTATCTTTCAATACCGTGAAGGCTTCTTCCTGTGCGGTACCCCAAACAAAAGGCACATCCTTCTTTGTAAGCTCATTGAGAGGTGCAGCAATGGTGCTAAAGTCTCTCACAAAACGCCTATAGAAACCAGCGAGTCCAAGAAAACTCCTCACTTGTGTGATCGTTTTGGGCTGCGGCCAACTCTCAATAGCTTCAATCTTGGCTTTATCAACTTCAATTCCTGTGGAGTAACAACATAGCCAAGAAAAGATACTCGAATCGGTGCAAAAGGTGCACTTCCCAAGGTTACCAAACAAGCGTGCATCACGTAGAGCATTAAAAACAGCACGTAAATGTTCCAAATGTTCTTCCAAAGATTTGCTATAAATCAGTATATCATCAAAATAGACTACCACAAATCGTCCAATGAAAGCACCTAAAACTTCGTTCATTAGTCTCATGAAAGTACTAGGTGCATTAGTTAACCCAAAAGGCATGACTAACCACTCATATAAACCAAACTTAGTTTTAAATGTTGTTTTCCATTCGTCTCCCAATTTCATACGAATTTGATGGTATCCACTACGCAAATCAACTTTGGAGAATATTGTAGAGCCACTCAATTCATCAAGCATATCATCTAGCCTAGGAATAGGATGACGATAATTAATGCCTCTACAATCAACACACATACGCGACATACCATCCTTTTTAGGCACTAGTATAATAGGAACAACACAAGGACTAAGAGATTCACGTATATAACCTTTGTCGAGCAGCTCCTGTACTTGACGCATAATCTCCTTCGTCTCCTCTGGATTGGTACGGTATGGTGCACGGTTGGGTAGCGATGCACCGGGAATTAAGTCAATTTTATGCTCAATCCCTCGAATAGGTGGTAATCCCAGTGGCACGTCTTGTGGGAAGACGTCAGCGAACTCCTGCAAAATGTTAGTGACAGCAGGGGGCAAAGAGGAAGGCACGTCCTCGAATGAAAATAATGCCTCTTTGCACACAAAAGTATAGCAAACAGATTTGCTAGAATCTAACTCATCAATATCAGATTTGGTGGCAAGTAAACATGCACTTTTCAGTTTAATTTCAGAAGCAACATTAGATGGTTTATTATTAGGCTTCATTTGTTGCTCAAATTCTTTAGCCACAATCTGATTTTCACTCTTATTTTTCTCCTGTTTTGCTTTATTAGCTCTATTAATATCATCTTTCAAAATGGAATCAGGAGTCATAGGAAGCAAAGTAATATTTTTATCCTTGTGAACAAGAGTATACTGGTTGTTTCTACCATGGTGTACAGAATTTTTATCAAATTGCCATGGTCTACCAAGTAATAAGGAACATGCTTGCATAGGTACCACATCACAGTCAACATAATCAGCATATGTAGAGATACTAAAATACACATGAACAGTACGTGTTACCTTAACCTTGCCGCTGTTGTTGAACCATTGGATGTGGATGTGGATGTGGTATTGTGGATGTGAGAAAGCTTCTCCACCATATCCATGCTAGCCAAGTTGTTGCAGCTCCCTCCATCTATGATGACGCGAATAGAACGTTCCATCACAACTCCCTTTGTATGGAACAAGTTATGCCTCTGATTTTGCTCAGCTTGTGTAACCTGCACATTCAAAACACGTTGAGCAAACTAAACATTCATACCTGTCAGCATCTTCAGTAGCCATGTATTGCGTCTCATGATCAGAATCATCTCCACCGTGTTCTTCATGTGTAATAAGAGCCAAAGTCTCTTCATCATAGTCACTAGCAGACTCATACCCACCATCCTCGTAGCAATCATCACACGCTGAGATTGGCATTCTCTCATAAAATGTCCTCTTCCCTTACAACGACGACAAATAATATCACTTGTGCGCCTGTTGACGCCATGGAAGAAGAAGAGCTCTGTGTAGGCCCAGCAGGTGTGCTCTTGGCGGATAGTGGTGGTTGTGCCTGCTTTCTTGTATCACGGTTGGAGGTGGCAGCCGACGGAGGTGCCGTGTAGTAGAACATGTGGAAGTAGATGATGCACGTGGTGTCCATGATGAAGGTCGACCTGCGAGAAAAGTTAGTCCGCGCCAAGGCACATCGATCCTGCACTTCATGTTCAGCTTTACAAGCAAGATGGAATAATCGAGTGATATTATTATAATCCTTGTAGTCTAGAATGGTCTGAATCTCTCTATTTAATCCACCCGAGAAAACGTGCAAGCATAGCTTCATTCTCCTCAACAATACCACATCTAATCAAGCCAGTGTGTAATTCCTGATAATATTCTTCTACCAAATTTTTTCCTTGTCTTAAGCGCTGCAATTTTGAAGTAATTCACGTTGATAATATGGTGGAACCCAACGAGTACGCATAGCAGCTTTCAAAGCAGCCCAAGTAGCTGGAACAGGATATAATCTACAATGTTCGACCACCAAACACATGCAAAGCTAGTGAAAGCACAAACAGCAGCAGAACACGTCTCTCCTCGGGATATTGTAAACATGTAAATCGTTGTTCAGTTTCTAACTCCCAAGTAAGATATATATCAGGAACATATCTACCCTCAAATGGTGGAATATTCAATTTCAGTTTAGGGAGATGGTCATGATCTCGTACCTGAGGGGGAGCCCTAACATTGCCATTATTTTCATGTGGACGACCTGGTGGTTGTGGTGCTGGTGGTTGCACGTAGTTCTGATGTTGATCAACCTCATCCTCGTAATCTTCCACATAATCATCCTCCCCCACATCAGCAGTAGGAGCCACAGAAGTATCAACAGCGGCACCAGCAGAGGGACACGGGAAGTGATGAGGACATCAATACCATTGTTACACCCACATCCCCTACTGCTACATATACTGGACCAATTACTAGAGCTCGCGCACGCCAATTAAATTATCAGGTACTTTCGTTTCTTGGTAATGATTCTAATGTTCATGAGAATATGATGCTGCCTAAATTGGATACATTTGTTTTGCTTACAAATGAAGGCCCTAGCTTGGAGAAGGATGGACATTGGAGCAAGAACAAGCATGGAGATAATGCCATGCAAAGGGAACAAACGGAGTTACAAGTGATGATTTCAGGACTTTGAAGCCACCATAATGGGTGCATGAAGCCTTGGACGAAATATACAAGATGCTACTTCATAAATGTCGTCCCGAGGCTATTCTAGGTGCTCGTCACCTTATTATTGGGCCAGGCCCATGTAATTTCGAAATACTTAAGTATAGGCTGTTTTAGAGTCCGTATGTGTGGGAAACAAGAGTTAGGGTTGATTTGGACCCCTCCACCAAGGGCCACGAAATTCCCCTCTTCCTCCATATATACAGCCCTTAGGGCACCGTTTAGACCTTGGGTTTTGTTTAGATTAAAAGTTCGCCATAGCTGCAACTTCGCGTTTCGTTTGTGTTCAACGACCGGACAAAGCGTCCACGAACCCCACCTTGATCAATAAAGCTTTCATCTTATATTCGCAATATCCAGATTGCAATCTCAGTTTCTTGCTTGTTCTTCGTTTGCTCGCGAAAACAGGCCCTCGTGGTCGTTGATCGTGCTCGGCGTGGTCAATAACCCTCGGAAGTTGGTTTAGCGATTGCTAAGCGCGACGTCTCGCACGATCGTAGTCGGATCGTCAAGGTCGACTCCACGAAGCGATAGCCACCATCTCATCGAAACATCGGGACACCTTTGCCTCTATCAAGTGGTATCAGATTTCCGTGTTGCTCGGTGAGATTTTCCAGTTTTTCGTAGTTTAGATCGAGTCTGCTCTTCATACCTATTGTCCACGAAAAAGCCACAAAAAAATTAGGGTTAGTTCATCATATCCGAACCAATCTGAGCCTTTGCATAATCTTTTTAGGGTTTTGCTTTGTTGAATTTGCGGTTGCATCGTCGTGTCAAGTTGCTGGTCTTAGAGTCTAGTCTTTTTGAGTTTGAGTTCGGTCATAAGTTGTCACGCCACGCCGCACCATCATCATCGCCTTGCCATCTACCACCATTGCTTTTCCGCCACCGCTCTGAATCCGTATCCATCTACCACCACCAATCCGTATCCATATACCACCACCGCTACCATATACCACCACCGCTGTCATATACCACCACCATATATCCACCAGCAATCCGAGTTTTCTCATATTAGGTTTGTTTTCGAGATCCATCTAGTTTCCGATTCGTGTTTCCTTGCCGGAGTAGGTTTCGGAAAAAAAAAAAAAAAGGTGTCCCGTCTTTCGATGAGATGTTGGTTTTCGCTTTGGAGGAAGTTGACTTTGACGATCCGACTACGAACGTGCGAGGACGTCGCGCCTTAGCAATCGCTAAACCAACTCCGAGAGTTTATTGACCACGCCAGAGCACGATCAACCTGACCACGAGGGTCTGTTTCCTGTGAGCAAATGAAGAACAAGCAAGAAACTGAGATTGCAATCTGGATATTGCGAATATAAGATGAAAGCTTTATTGATCAAGGCGGGGTTACTGGACGCCTTTATCCAGTCGTTGAACACAAACGAAATGCACGCGAAGTTGCAGCTATGGCGAACTTTTAATCTAAACAAAACCCAAAGTCTAAGCAGCGCCTAAGGGCTGTATATATGGAGGAAGAGGAGGAATTTCGTGGCCCTTGAGGAAGGGTCCAAACCAACCCTAACTCTTGTTTCCCCACACATACGGACTCTAAAAACAGCCTATACTTAAGTATTTCGAAATTACATGGGCCTGGCCCAATAATAAGGTGACGCAGCACCTAGAATAGCCTATGGACGAATATTATGAAGTGGCATCTTGTATATTTCGTCCAAGGCCTCATGCACTCATTAAGGTGGCTTCAAAGTCCTGGAATCATCACTTGTAACTCCGTTCTTGTTCCCCTTGCGAATGCCAACATCTCCATGCTTGAACTTGCTCCAAGGTTCATCTTTCTTGTCCATGGTAGGCCCTTCATTTGTAAGCAAAACAAATGTATCCAATTTAGGCAGCATCATATTCTCATGAACATTGGAATCGTTACCAAGAAACGAAAGTACCCGATAATTCAATTGGCGTGCGCGAGCTCTAGTAATTGGTCCAGTATGTATAGCAACAGGGGCTGTGGGTGTAACAATGGTATTGATGTCCTCATCACATGCCTTTCTCCGAAGACGAGGTGAGCCTCGGCGACGAAGAATTTATCATGCCTGAGGATCCCGTCGAGCAGGAGCGCTTCAAGCGCCGGCATATAGCCACAGCAAACAGCCTGAAGAAAAATCAACAACAGCTTCAAGCTGATCAAGATCTGTTAGCGGATAGATGGACAGAAGTCCTGGGGGCCGAGGAATACGAACTCGAACGCCCAACCAAGAGTTACCCAAAGCGCAGGTTGCTACCCCAACTCGAGGAGGAAGCATTAAAACCTAAATTACTAGCGTATGATGTGGCTGATCGGCCACCTCATGGCCGAGACAGAGGGGCATATCAGCCTGAAGTCCAGCCTGCACTCCGTCGCCAGACAAACAAAAACATCAAGGCCCGGGGCAATACGCGGGACCTGCGAGACGTATTGGAAAACAAAGCAGGACATACAAGATCGATCTACGGATTACGGGGTTGCGGCCCAACGCGTGATGGTGATTGTCACGCCGGATACACTAAAAGCAAGTCCGGCCGGGCCGAATACAGCAGACAAGACTCGTATGAACTGTGTCGTGACATAGCCCGCACGCAGGCGCCAAGACACCCCTATGCTTCACCGATGAAGTAATGGATCATGAATTCCTAGAAGGGTTCAAACCCGTGAACATTGAATCATATGATGGTACTACAGACCCCGCGGTATGGATAGAAGATTTCTTCCTCCATATTCACATGGCCTGCGGGGACGATCTACACGCCATCAAGTACCTCCCGCTAAAACTCAAAGGGCCGTGATGTAGGGCGGAGCCTTAGTCGGAGACCTTTCACGTTTGGAGGGGATCCTAAGAGGAGAACACGATGAACAAGCGGAAGAACACAAGGAAAAACACACAAGAGAAACACTAAACCGACAAGTATCGATCACACAAGGGCTAGATCATCGAACACATAAGGTAGCACAAGATTCAAAATCAACAAAGGAAAGATACACGAGTAGCCGTTCTTCTCCGTGAGGAGGTCTTGATGGGGGTCCACCCTAGAAGGTAGCTCATGAAAGGTGTTAGCTCATGAGATTTAAACACTAAAGGTAGCTCATGAGAGGTGTTAGTTGTTGGCTCTCTATCCTTGCACACAAGGACAAAGTGCATCACACTAGATGGGTTCTCACACACTTCTCTCATCTCACTTTTGGTGGCAAATAGGATGAGGTTTTTCTCTCTAGGCGAAGAGGCGCTCAAGTTTGGTGATGTAGGGCGGAACCCTATGTGGACGATCTTTCACGTTTGGAGAGGCTCCCTACGAGGAACACGAAGAACGAGCAGAAGAGCACGAGGGAAATCGCGGGGAAAACACACATGTGCTAGATCGATGAACACAAAGGGAGATACATGATCCAAAGTCAACAAAGGACGATACAAACGGTAGCCGTTCTTCTCTGTGAGGAGGTCTTGATGATGGTCTTCTCCGCAAAGGAGGTCTTGAATCCAAGGTGGATCTTCTCCAAAGAGGGGCCGCGGTCTCTCTCGTGGAGTAGATCCGATATGGATGTGCGAAGCTCTATCTAACAACGAGCTAAATCAACGCTAACTCTAACTAGAAGGAGGTGGAGGAGTATATATAGTCTAGGGCCACAAAGGGGTAAGTGAAGGGGTACATGGGCTGCGGCCCAACACATGGCAGCAAGACAGCGCCGGTCGTCCGACGGCACCGGACGTCCGGTGGCTCGCGAGGGTCCGGCGTCCGGTACTTGCCGGACGTCCGCGATTCGATTCGGTGGTCGCTGCACGGTCGTCCGGAGGGCCCGGTCGTCCGGAGGCTCATGAGGTCCCGACGTCCGGAGTTCTTTAGCTGTCCGCAGATTCGGTTCGGTGGTCGCTGCACGGTCGTCCGGAGGGCCCGGTCGTCCGAACTGGAGTCGTCAGACGTCCGGTCTGGTCGGACGTCCGCCAGCTATAACTTCAGGCAGCTTCTTCTCTTGGTCCTTGTACTTGGTGTCCTCGCCGTCTTGTCCATGGTCTTCCTCCTTGTTCCTGGTCATGCATAGCACATACATTTGAGGTAGTAACCATGTCTCACATGTGGGAAGTGACGGTTCGGAGAGGAGCGAGTTCACCTTGTATCCAATGGCGTTTGTTCGAGGTCTCGTCATATGTCCACTTGGGGTTTGGAGAGTAGTCGAAGTGTACATGGGGATGAACGTGGGATGCTCCGCATCATCTCCCCCCTTGGGAAAGATCTGACCTCGGATCGTGATCCTCATCACCATGGAAACGGTTGTCGTAGACGGACTTGTAGTTGGACGAAGTTGAAGACATGGCGAATTCCAAGTAGTCCAAGGTGTCGCCGGAGTGATAGACATGCAAAAAGAGCAAACACAAGCAACACTCGGAAATACAATGGTTAGCGCCCACAAAGTGTCCATTATGTAAGAATGAGTCCGTGAGGCAAGATTGTTCATGACAAAGCACATGAAGCTTAGCAAGATGATATGGAATAAGATGTAAAGCATTCATGGGAGCAAAAGCATGGTGCACAAAGTGACAAATTCTACCATTGTGCAAAATGATGTCATAGAGAGACGGTTCATCAGTAGCATGAATATGGTAATAGATGCTCAATATGATTATGTTATCATGCAATTGATGATAGGCAATATGATCACAATGTATGAATAGGCCATCAAGAAAGATCACAACAAATTTGCTAAGAAAATGCACAAGCTCATATATCGTGGATGACATTGAAATTGAAGATGCAACAAGGCAATCATAATGTGGGTCAATCCATGTATAAGATGCAAATTTGTTATGTGTGGTGTTGTACCATAGCTCGATGTCGTGGCACTCCTCAACTTGAAGGTCCATAGGGTCCATCTCCAATGTCGGTCCTCCATCCAATATATGTATCATGCAGACAAGAAGAAGGAAACAACAATGAAAGAATGACCCGTCCAATATGTGTATTTGAGGATGGCTCAAAGGGAAGGAGGTCACCTTTAGGAGGTTCTCGAAGATGTTGGAGTTGCGCATCTTGTATGCCTTCACATTACCAAGTTGTCTCGTGATGTTATCGCCTTGTGAATCCTTCAAAATGAAAGAACATGACAAACAATCGGAAAAACAAATGAGGTTAGTGGAAGTGCAAAACCTATCATTCGTGTGGTAAGATACCCAACAAGTGTATGCATCATGCTCATCATAAGAAAGTACAAGGGAGCATTTCATAGCATGGAGGCATATGATGCGAGAACAACCAAATACAATAGGCTCAAGTAAACAAGCATGCATCACAAGTGAAGTGTCCAAGTCTCCAAGATCATTAAGCATAGAGGCAACTATTGGAGGCAAGCGACAATAAACAAGATATATCATGTGAGAGGCATGAACACATGTGTCATCAACCCAAGAAAGCAAGTGATAGTGGAACATGGGTGATGCAACATAGCAAGCAATCATAGCGATCAAGTCAAGTAAGCTAGTAGTGCGAAGATGCAACGTACTAGAAGGAATCATGGCAAGCATGTCATGTGGGCAAATAGTGGGCATACAAAATGCACATGACATTTCACAAGCATAAAGGCAAGATATGAGCAAAATAGCATCAATAGCATGGGGCACATGATAAACATGGCAATAGCAACAAGGATCTCCACCAAGCATGCAAATACACATAGAAGTAGCATAATGATGAAAGATGGGTAGATGCAAGCAAGGGTCACAATTGCATGGCCAAGGTATAGAAGCAAGCATAGCATGCAAAGTGAACACGGTGAAATAAGCATGAAGCGACAAGTGATATATAGCCCATAGCCGTGTGAGAGACAAGTAAAAGAGATGCGCGTAGTCCTTGCGCAAAAGGAACGGTGGGAATGATGATCCACGGGATCCCAAGTCATCATTGCTCTCAAGAGCTCGGTTCGTCAACTCCTGGGATTGAGATGTTGACGAGTATACGTGCGTACCTACACAAAACAAAGACAAAGGAAAAATTGTGTGTGCATTGTATATGTACACATCATCCATCATGATGCGCACGTGCATGTGTCGTTTAGCACAAAATATCCAATGCTCAAACAAATGAGATGCGTGATACAGAAACAAGTCATCCATCGTGATAGGTTTGTTATTATGTATGTCATAATGGAGACTCAAAGGATGTAATGCATCATGAGAAATATCTAGAGCATTGTTATTCATGGAATGCATTTGGTGCAAGCAATCATGGAAATCATGCAAAGGATGGGATGAATCAAAATCTCCAAACATGTATGAGGAAACTATGGGGGTCTCCTCATGAGCAAGAGTAGAAACATCACGTGGAGAATATTGACAACATCCAAAACAATGCATATTTGGAACAATTTGATCATGGCATGGAATAGTAGATGAATTGCACAAATCATGTAAAGGAAGCATGGCAATATCATCACAAGAGAAGCAAAAGCCAATGACCATCATCTCGTCATCTATGCCATAAGTGCAAATGGGATTTATTTTAATGGGGCATGCATAGTTACTATGTTGAGATTGAAAGGAAGCAATATGAGAGATCTCACTCATAGCATATGACAAGTTCAATGGATTGTCAAACATGATGTGACCAATAGAATTTTCACAAGATATCCTATGAAGCATAGCATCACAACTAGGCAACTCAACATGCTCATCATCATATTCATCATAAATAGGTAAGCCAAGGCATGAAGAAGTTTCACTAGCATGAAGCATGGTAATAGGTGGGTCAACATCATGGGAGCAATCGATGGTAAGAGAGTCCACTAGTGGGACAAGAGAAGCACGATCACCTATTTTACCTTTGGAGCATCGCTCATGTGTTGTAGGTGAGGTGTCGGAGAACAAGTCATTGTCATCTTCATCATGATGGAACCATGTGGGGGGTGCATCATCGTCCACCATGGCCATCGTTGTCTCCATTGGAGGGATGGACTCGTCGAGGGTAGGCATGTCGTCATGTAGGAGACCTAGCACCAAAGAAGAAAACACATTAGGAGTAGAGGTTAAGTCGTTAGAAATCATGGTGGCCTCACATGCCGTGTCAACTACCGCACTCACTAAGTGTTGTGGCTCACTCACTCCCTCTTGGATGCTCTCACTCATATGGTTGGTGGAGTCACTCAAATGTCTCTCAACCTCACATAGGATGTGTGGCATGCTCTCAAGTGTGGGGCTAGTGGTGGTCACACTCATCCTCTCATAGGAAATGCTCTCAATGTCACGTATGGTGGAGTCACTCATGTCACTCATGTGGTGGTGGCTCTCCTCACATGGCACTTGGGGCATCTCGACATATGTCGGTGTCGGAGAGATGTAGGTGCAAACGTCTCCCTGCTCAACTCCTATCGCCATGGTCGAAGGGGATGGCCCTTGCTCGACCTTCTTGTCGTCGTCTTGGTGTGGGAGGCCCATATGATGTGGCACCTCGTAGCTCGTCTCCATGACCGAAGGGAGTTTCCCATGCTCGGCCATCTTCCTTGGGGGTTTTCCGAAGATGGAAGTGTCATCCTCGCTCGTAGGTGGTCGCCTTGGACTTGATGAAGTCGATGTAGGCGTACACGTGGGAAGTAGGCGAAGATGCCGTACGTCCAAAGGCGAAGATGCCTTGATAGCACTTGGCGAAGATGCCGAAGTGGTTGTTGTAGTAGCCGTAGCGTTCTCGAGGTGGTGCTTGTCTCGCGGTCTTCTCTTGTGCTCATGAAGCTTGGACTTGGCGTGAAGTAGGGCTTGTTGGGACTTGTGCACTTGCGCTTGTGGAGCATCTTCATGATGATGATGTCATTGTCGTGCTTGAGCTCGTAGTAGATGTCGTTCGTCGTCGTCGTGCACATGATGCTTGGAGGTGACTTGCCCTTCATGACGATGTTGATCACGAACGTGATGATGGTCACCATGGAGATGTGGACGACTTGCGCTTGCATCGGTTGGGCGCTCCGAAGACTTGTGTCTTGAATGTCGCCGTCTTGAAGATGATGAAGGGGAAGTAGACTTGAGCAAGGTCCGAATCTCCTCCATCCTTGCATCTTGCTCCTATTTATGTGCGGCAAGCTTCTTGTCGATGTAGCCCCTTTTCCTTGCTTCGGAGAGATGAATGTCGATGGAGAGGTTCTCCATGCGCTCTTGCAATCTTGATTGTGCGCCTTGCACTTGTCGTTGTAGATCGAAGATAGACTCTTTGGTGATGTAGTTGTTCACGCCGTCGTTGTTGTCGAAGACCGGAGAGGGAATGCCTTGCCTATCCATCACAAAACTCAAGCAAATATGAGTGGGAGAAAGAGAAGAACTAGACCAAATGTACCTTGACTGATGTTGAAAATGGATCAATGATCACTCAATGTGTAACAAGGAAATAGCACAATTGGTACCAATTCTTGTCGATTTGTCACACCTACACAAGTAAAGCTTATGGTGGAGGTCGGTGAGGATAGTGGCACAAAAATTTGATGCAAAATGTTAGCAAGAGTCAGTAATGTTGAAAGAGATTCACAAAGTTGCAAGCGAAACAAGTAGACCAATAGCAATGAAAGGTACACGGAAACGCACACACGGATAGATAAATGGGGCCGTGCAACCAAGGAATGAGCTCAAAATGTGGAATCCACCAAAACGCTCATGTTTCACAACTCAAGAGAGACGCTAGCACGATTGCTCAACAGGCGGATACGAAACTTGTGCACAACCTATAAGATGCAAAATGGATAAACATTCTATCCCAAGTATGCTATGTATGTATGGTTCCCGGTGTTTCTCAAGATGATCCAAGATGATCGGATATGACAATCTTATATGCAATGTGGTATGATGCTATGGCTATTGCTTACAAGCTTCTTCGCTCTTTCTCTTTCTTTGCTTAAAAGCTTTATTTCTTTTTCTTTTTTTTGTATGGCCACTTTGCACAATGCACAAACCAAGGTAGCAATTGTGTATATGCGGGAACGAACTTGTGACACAAGATATGATACCAATATGATATGGTATGTATGCAATGGATGGTGTAGATCAATGGTCACTAATGTGCACAAGTAATGTTGCCGGCAATACTCAAATGGCTAGTCTCGATAGGCAAGTGACGCAAAATGGGCTAGAGGTTATCAATGCAATTGCAAGGGGAATGTACAATGGCGTCGTCGAGGTTACCGTCCTTGGCGATGATGAGTGGTGGTGTTCTTGATGTAGATACCAAGATGTTGGAGACTCGTCCCTAAGTAGCCGAAACACCTTAGGAAACGGAAAAACCATGAACTCAAAATCTCAAATGACAAATGTCAAATGGTGGTAGCGGAATGCGGTGGTGGTTGCGGAAGCTCAATGGTATTGCGGAAATGCAATGGAGGTTTTGCCGTACGCAATGCGGAAGTGGGGTGTAAGGTGGTGAACTATACACGGTGTCGGAGTTGGAAGCACGGTCCCTAAGTGGCCGAAACACCTTAGGAGACACAACTCACAACACAAACAAAATTGGGTTAAGTTGGGATGGTGGAAGTGTATGGTCGGTAAGCCTATGCGGAAGTGGTGGTGGTGGTTGATGAAGAAGCAACCGTCCCTAAGTAGCTGAAACACCTTAGGAGACTCGAATCACAACTCAAACAACCATGAGGAACAAAATTGGTTAGGTTGCGGAAGTCGGTGGTGGAGTAGCGGAGGATGTGGTGGAAGCCCTTGGAAAAGATGCCAAAGTTCCAAAAATTTTATGGAGTCAAATGGGTTTGGTGGTATTTTTGTTGGAAGGGGGATGTCAAGAGCTTTTCAACTAGCTAAAGAACGTCAAAATCGGAGTTCGGATGAATTAGTTATGGGCAAAACAAAAATCAGTCGAAAATGGGAATCTACAGGTTACGGACGTCCGTAAAGGTTGAATGTCCGGGGCGTCGGACGTCCGGAAAAGTCGGAAATCCGTAAATTCGGTTCGGGTTAGGGGTTCCGGTCGTCTGGGAAAGATCGGACGTCCGGTCGTTCCTGGGGTTCCGAATGTCCGTAAAACGTAGGTCGTCCGGTGGGTCGGGGTCAACGCGAGATGCGAGTTTCAGGACGCGATTTTGAGCAGAAAATGGAGATTTCGGGGTCAAAATTGACGAGATTTCGTGGATGGAAGATGGGGAAACTTGGAGAAATGCTAGATCCACTCGAAACCAAGCAAATCCATGGATCAAAATCAACAAAACATCATCACACCAACAAATCACAAAAAAATTTGGGGCTATTTTTGGTGGGGATTTTCGAATTTGGGAAGAACACAACAAAATCAAGCTAGAAAACACGGGGTAGGGTCTCCAAAACGTGATCAACGTGGCTCATGATACCAAGATGATATCATGAGACAACCTGGCTCTGATACCAAGATGATGTAGGGCGGAACCCTATGTGGACGATCTTTCACGTTTGGAGAGGATCCCTACGAGGAACACGAAGAACGAGCGGAAGAGCACGAGGGAAATCACGGGGAAGGGGCTCCAGAAACATGATCAACTTTGCTCTAATACCAAGATGATGTAGGGCGGATCCCTATGTGGACGATCTTTCACGTTTGGAGAGGCTCCCTACGAGGAACACGAAGAACGAGCAGAAGAGCACGAGGGAAATCGCGGGGAAAACACAAGAGAATCACTCAAACCAACAAGATCAATCACACATGTGCTAGATCGATGAACACAAAGGGAGATACATGATCCAAAGTCAACAAAGGACGATACAAACGGTAGCCGTTCTTCTCCGTGAGGAGGTCTTGATGATGGTCTTCTCCGCAAAGGAGGTCTTGAATCCAAGGTGGATCTTCTCCGAAGAGGGGTCGCGGTCTCTCTCATGGAGTAGATCCGGTATGGATGAGCGAAGCTCTATCTAACAATGAGCTAAATCAACGCTAACTCTAACTAGAAGGAGATGGAGGAGTATATATAGTCTAGAGCCACGAAGGGGTAAGTGAAGGGGTACATGGGCTGCGGCCCAACACATGGCAGCGCACAGGCGCCGGTCGTCCGACGGGTACCGGACGTCCGGTGGCTCGCGAGGGTTGATAGAGGCAAAGGTGTCCCGTCTTTCGATGAGATGTGGGTTTTCGCTTTGGAGGAAGTCGACTTTGACGATCCGACTACGAACGTGCGAGGACGTCGCGCTTTAGCAATCGCTAAACCAACTCCGAGAGGTTATTGACCACGCCGAGCACGATCAACTCTGACCACGAGGGTCTGCTTTCCTGCGAGCAAACGAAGAACAAGCAAGAAACTGAGATTGCAATCTGGATATTGCGAATATAAGATGAAAGCTTTATTGATCAAGGTGGGGTTCTGTGGCGCTTTGTCCAGTCGTTGAACACAAACGGCACGCGAAGTTGCAGCTATGGCGAACTTTTAATCTAAACAAAACCCAAGGTCTAAACGGTGCCCTAAGGGCTGTATATATATGGAGGAAGAGGGGGAATTTCGTGGCCCTTGGTGGAGGGGTCCAAATCAACCCTATCTCTTGTTTCCCACACATACGGACTCTAAAACAGCCTATACTTAAGTATTTCGAAATTACATGGGCCTGGCCCAATAATAAGGTGACGCAACACCTAGAATAGCCTATGGACGAATATTATGAAGTGGCATCTTGTATATTTCGTCCAAGGCCTCATGCACTCATTAGGGTGGCTTCAAAGTCCTGGAATCATCACTTGTAACTCCGTTCTTGTTCCCCTTGCGCATGCCAACATCTCCATTCTTGAACTTGCTCCAAGGTTCATCTTTCTTGTCCATGGTAGGCCCTTCATTTGTAAGCAAAACAAATGTATCCAATTTAGGCAGCATCATATTCTCATGAACATTGGAATCGTTACCAAGAAACGAAAGTACCTTATAATTCAATTGGCGTGCGCGAGCTCTAGTAATTGGTCTAGTATGTATAGCAGCAGGGGCTGTGGGTGTAACAATGGTATTGATGTCCTCATCAAGGGTCCGGTCGTCCGGTACTTGTCGGACGTCCAGCGATTCGGTTCGGTGGTCGCTGGCACGGTCGTCCGGAGGGGCCCGGTCGTCCGGAGGCTCGCGGGGTCCCGGACGTCCGGAGTTCTTCGGATGTCCACAGATTTGGTTCGGTGGTCGCTGGCACGGTAGTCCGGAGGGGCCCGGTCGTCCGGAGCCTGGGAGTCGTCGGACGTCCGGTCCTGGTCGAACGTCCGGCCGCTGTAGCTTCGGGCAGCTTCTTCTCTTGGTCCTTGTACTTGGTGTCCTCGACGTCTTGTCCATGTTCTTCCTCCTTGTTCCTAGTCATGCATACCACATACATTTGAGGTAGTAACCATGTCTCACATGTGGGAAGTGACGGTTCGGAGAGGAGCGAGTTCACCTTGTATCCAATGGCGTTTGTTTGAGGTCTCGTCATATGTCCACTTGGGGTTTGGAGAGTAGTCGAAGTGTACATGGGGATGAACGTGGGATGCTCCGCATCATTTGGCTTGTGGCTCTCACTCACTTTTTGGTTGATCATTTTCTCACTCTTGTCTCTATGATGGGTGGCTTGCTTGTCGGCTATCACTTTACTAGGAGACATAGGTTGTAGCACATATTCCTTCCCTTTCATCTTGAAGCTATAGTGATTGGTGCGCCCGTTGTGGAAGACACCACGGTCGAATTGCCATGTCGACCAAGAAGGAGGTGGCAAACCGTCATTGGGACCACATCACATTCCAAAGTGTCCTCATATGCACCAATTTTGAAGGAGACTTGGACCGTATGTTCAACTCGTATAGTGCCGGAGTCACTTATCCATTGAACCTTGTAGGGATTTGGGTGCTTCCTCTTGACCAATTGAAGCTTGGAGCATAGTTCTTCACTTGCCAAGTTGTGACAACTACCTCCATCGATGATGACCTTGACGGACCTTCCGTTGATGCCGGCCTTTGTGTGGAAGATGTGGCATCTTTGGTCGTCTTCTTGTTGATGTTGAAGAGTCAAGACTTTGGAGACAATGAGAGCGGGGCTCGAATCCTCATCACAAAATACTTGGTCATCTACGTCTTCGTTCACTCGCCGGTGCATGGCCACTTGCTCAAGAGCTTCCATCTCCTCATCACTCATTGAGTCATAGGTGTCGTCGTTGTTGAGGATCATGGTGCGCTTGTTGGTGCATTTGTAGGACTTGTGGCCTCGGCCGCCGCAAGTGAAACACTTGAAGGAGCTTGTCTTGATGGTCTCATCGGTCGAAGTAGATGACGAAGCACGCGGCTTGAAGTTGCTTGTAGTAGGAGGAGGACGACTTGAACTTGTCGAATTTTTCTTGTAACTCGACTTGTCGTCGTTGTTTGTAGAAGGTTTGGTTGATGTAGATGTTGGAGGAGGTGTTGAAGCTTGGTTGTTGGAAAAGCCGTAGGTCTTGGACGAGTACTTGGCGTACTTGAAGTCATCTTGCACTTGACATTCCGCCATTGTAGCTTGATGCACGAGCTCAATGAGGGTGGAGTATGGTTGGAAGTCGGCGATCTTCTTGATGGGATGATTGAGTCCATTCAAGAAACGTGCCATAGTTTGCTCATCATCTTCCTTCACATTGGCTCGAATCATGGCTATCTCCATTTCCTTGTAGTATTCTTCAACACTCTTTGTTCCTTGCTTGAGGAGTTGGAGTTTCTTGAAGAGGTCGCGGTTGTAGTAGGTTGGCATAAAAACGTGCTCTCATGACATCTTTCATTTGAGCCCAAGTAGTGATTGGAGGTTCACCTCTTGCTTGTCGCCTCTCAAGGATTTGTTCCCACCATATGAGCACATAGTCTTGGAACTCAAGTGATGCCATAGCGACCTTCTTCTCTTCCTCATAGTTGTGCAAACGAAAGATTTTGTCGACCTTCAATGCCCATGAAAGATATTCTTCGGGGTCATTGCTTCCATTGAACTTGGGCATGGTGAATTTGAGCTTTCCATATCGTTGCTCTTCATTTTGTTGTGGTCGAGGATGATGACGTCCATGTCGTTGAGGATTAACAATCTCATGTTGCTCTTGGCGAGGAGGGTCGTTTTCCTCATGTTGCTCTTGTCCTGGTGGATTTCCATTGTCTTCATGTGCTTGATGAACTTGAGGTTCTTGGTGAGCATGTGGTGGAGCTTGTCGAGCTTGTTGTGGGGCTTGTCGATGCACACGTGCTTGGTAGAGCCTTTCTTGGACTTCCTCGTGGAGCGCTTCTTGATATTCACGAGCTTGGTGTCCTCGGTCGGCAACGGCTCGACTGGAGTCGCGAAGTGCACGTTGTGCCTCAAGTGCTTGAGCTTCCCGTAGTTGTTGTTCTCGATGTTGCGCCTCGGCGTCTTGTGCATCTTGATGTTGTTGCGCTCGCTATTCTTGTTCTTGTTGTCGTTGGCGTTGCCATGCTTGTGCTTGCGCAAATGTAGCTTGGTTTTGACGATGTCGATGCTGTTGAGAGTCAGTGTCATGTAGAGGATTGCGGTTTGCTTGACGGTCTTGACGTGCGGCACGACGAAGAGTGTTCGAAGTAGGTGTACTTGAGTCGTAGAAGGTGTCGTCGGAGTGTCCACTCGAGCGGCTCCGTCTTGAGGATGAAGATGTGGAATGATGCCGGTTCCTCATCAAGGCGCGGATCTCGTCCATTCTTGCATCATTCTCTTGCTTGTGAGCGTCGAACTTGTTGTCGAAGTAGTCTCTTGTACGTTGCTCGGAGAGTCACAAGTCGGTGGCGAGGTTGTCGATGCGGTCGCTCATTGCTTGTTGCTCTTGGTGTAACGCTCGTTCTGCACCAAAGAGGTGGCTCTTGGTGACGTTTGAAGACATGTTGTTGTCTTGCTCGATGAAGAGTGGGTTTGTAGAAGTACTTGGCCTATCCATCATTCCAAGCAAAAATATGTGAGTGGTAGAAGGAGAAGAACTTATACCAATGTACCTTTGACGGATGTTGATGATGAATCAAGATCACTCAAATGTGGACAATGAAATAGCACTATTGGTACTAATCCTTGTCGGTTCTCACACCTACACAAATAGTAGCTGATGGTGGAGCTTGGTGAGGATGGTCGCACAAAATTTGATGCAATTGTAAGTGAGCATCAATAATGTTGGAAAAGGTTCACAAATTTGCAAATGCAACAAGTAGACCAAGCAAATAATGGTACACAGAAACACACACGCAAATAGATAAGTGGGATTGTGCAAATCAAAAGTGAGCTAAAATGTGTATTCCACGAAAATGCTCTTGTTGCACAATACTAGAGAGACGCTAGCACGATTGCACAATAGGCGGATACGGAACTTGTGCACAACCTACTAGGCAAAAATGCAACTATCTCTATCTCTATGCAAAAAATTTTGGGGCTATTTTTGGTGGGGAATTTTCGAATTTAGGACAAAAACAACAAAATCAAGCTAGAAAACACGGGGTAGGGGCTCCAAAAACATGATCAACGTGGCTCTGATATCAAGATGGTATAGGGCGGAACCCTATGTGGACGATCTTTCACGTTTGGAGAGGATCCCTACGAGGAACATGAAGAACGAGCGGAAGAGCACGAGGGAAATCACGGGGGAAAACACAAGAGAATCACTCAAACCAACAAGATTCGATTACACATGCGCTAGATCGATGAACACAAAGAGAGATACACGATCCACGATCAACAAAGGACGATACAAGAGGTAATTGGGTTCTTCTCCGTGAGGAGGTCTTGATGGGGCCACCGAAGAGGGGGTCTTGAATCCGCTTGGAAGGATCTTCTCCCATGGAGGCGCGTCTCCGAGGAGAAGGTAACCAAGTGGATGAGCAAAGCTCTCACACAAACATGAGCTAATCCTTTGCTAACCCTAACTAGGAGGAGGAGGAGGTCTATTTATAGTCTTAGTGCAAATGGGGGCGAAGTGAAGGGGTACAAGGGCTCCAGCCCGCGGGCGCGATCACTCAAGGGCTCCAGTCCGGAGGCTCGTGACGGTCCGGACGTCCGGCAGGGCTCGGACGTCCGTAGATTCGGCTCGGACTCGGGTGCGTAGGTCGTCCGGAGAGGGCGGTCGTCCGGGCTTGGAAGTCCGGACGTCCGTGGATCGCTCGAGGTCCGTAGATTCGCTCTGACGGGTCGTGTCGGTCGTCCGTGGCTTCGGTCTTCCGTCGGCTTCCATTCGGTGCCAGTGCTGGGCGTCCGGAGGGCGCTCGTCCGTGGCACAGGAGTCGTCGGACGTCCGGACTTGGTCGGTCGTCCGATGCCGGTAGCTTCAGCAGCTTTTCTTCTCCATCACGCTTGGGGTCCTCGTCGTCTTGGCTCTTGCAATTAGTTGTTCCTTGGCTCGTTCCCAAGTACCTGATTACACATAGAGTTTCCGAATGAGGTAGTAGCCATGTCTCATGATTAGGAAGAGGGAGTTCGGAGAGGAGGGAGTTCACCTTATCTTCAATAGCCTTAGCTCGAGCTCGAGTCATGGGTCCACGTGGTGTTGAGGAAGATGTAGGTGTGTCCATGGGGATGAGTCAGGGATGCTCCACATCATCTCCCCCCCCCCTTGAGAGAGATTCGACCTCGGATCAAAAGCTTCATCTCCATGGTATGGTGCGAGGTCCTTGACGTTGAAGATGTCGCTCACATTGTACTTCTGATGTAGTGCGGAACCCTAATCGGAGATCTTTCACATTTGGAGGGGATCCTACGAGGAGAACACGACGAACAAGCGGAAGAACACAAGAACAAACACATAAGAGGGACACTAAACCGACATGTTTCGATTACACAAGGGCTAGACCACCGAACACATAAGGTAGCACAAGATTCCAAATCAACAAAGGAAAGATACACGAGTAACCGGTCTTCTCCGTGAGGAGGTCTTGATGGGGTCCACCCTAGAAGGGGGTCTTGAATCCGCTTGGGGGATCTTCTCCGAAGAGGTCCTGAGCTCCGAGGAGAAGTAACCAAGTGGATGAGCAAGGCTCTCACACAAATATGAGCTAATCCTTTGCTAACACTAACTAGGAGGAGGAGGAGGTCTATTTATAGTCTTAGTGCAAAAAGGGGCGAAGTGAACGGGTACAAGGGCTCCAGCCCGCGGTCGTGGTCACACAGGTGTCGGACGTCCGGATGGCGTCACACGTCCGGGACTTCGGGAAGGTCCGGACGTCCGGAGGCTGTCGGACGTCCGTAAATCCGGCTCGGGTGCTGGTCGGTCGGTCGTCCGGAGGCTTCGGTCTTCCGTAGATTTGGTTCTGGTTGTTGTGCGTCGGTCGTCCGGAGAGGGCCGGTCGTCTGAGGCATCGGGAAGGCCCGGACGTCCGTGGATCATCGGACGTCCATAGATCCGGTTCTGGTACGGGTCGTCCGGTCGTCCGGTGGCGTCGGTCGTCCGTGGCCTGTAGCTTAAGCAGCTTTTCTTCTTCTTCTTCAACGTGCTTGGGGTCCTCGTCATCTTGGCTCTTGCAAGTAGTTGTTCCTTGGCTCGTTCCCAAGTACCTGATTACACATAGGGTCTCGGAATGTGGTACTAGCCATGTCTCGTGAGTAGGAAGAGAGAGTTCGGAGAGGAGCGAGTTCACCTTATCTTCGATGGCCTTAGCTCGGGCTCGAGTCATGGGTCCATGTGGTGTTGAGGAAGATGTAGGTGCATCCATGGGGATGAGTGAGGGATGCTCCGCATCATCTCCCCCCCCCCCCCCTTGAGAGAGATCCGACCTCGGATCAAAAGCTTCATCTCCATGGTATGGTGCGAGGTCCTTGACGTTGAAGATGTCGCTCACATTGTACTTGTCTCGAGGTAGGTCGATCTTGTAGGCGTTGTCGTTGTACCGTGCTAGCACCTTGAAAGGTCCATCGGCTCTAGGAAGATGATGAGGACATGGCTACCACAGTTACACCCATATCCCCTACTGTTTCACCTCTTGGAACAGTTGCTAGAGCTCAGATACGTCAATTAAATTATCAGGTACTTTCGTTTCTTGGTAATGTTTCTAATGTTCATGAGAATATGATGCTGCCTAACATAGATACATTTGCGTTGCTTGCAATTGAAGGGCCTAGCACGGACAAGAAGGTTGAACATTGGAGCATGGTCAAGCACCGAGATGAAGGTGCGTGCGAAGAGAACAAGAACGGAGGTTCAAGTGGAGACTTCCGGACTTTGAAGCCACCATGATGACATACAAGATGGTGGACGAAATATACAAGACGGCCTTTCATAAATTTCGTCCATAGCTTATTATTGGTGTTGCGCCACCTTATTTTGGGCCAGACCCATGTAATATATTTTTAGAGTCCAAATTGTAGGGAAACCGGCTTAGGAGGTGTTTTAGTCCCACCTTGCCAAGGGTGGACAAAATCCCCTCTCTTTTCCCCATAAATATAGCCCTTGAGGCATCGTTTAGACTTGGGTTTTATTTAGTTAACAGTTACCATCGTTGCAACTTCGTGTACTTCGTTTGTGTCCAACGACCAGACCAAGACCGCTTATGAAACCCCACTTTCATCTATACTTCATATATACTCGCAATATTTAGATTGCTTTATCATATTCTTGCTTGTTCTTCGATTGCTTGCAGGAATAGACCTTCGTGGTCAGGCTGATCGTGCTTCCAGCATCGTCAGTAACCTCTCGGAGTTGGTTTAGCGATTGCTAAGGCGCAACGTCATACACGTTTGTACTCGGATCGTCAAAGTCTACTCCACCAAATCGATGGTTATCATCTCATCGAAAGATCGGGACCCTCGCCTCTATCAAGTGGTATCAGTTTTCAGGTTGCTCGATGAGATTCTCCAGTTTTTCGTAGTCTAGATTGCATCTGTTCTTCATACCTAGAGTCCAAGAAAAGCCAAAAAAAAGTTAGATTAGTTCATCCGTGTCCCAGACAGTCTGAGCCTTTCGCTATTGTCACTTAGTTTTTGCATTGTTGAACTTTTGGTTGCATCGTGTGTCGAGTTGCTGGTTTTAGTGTTAAACTTTTAGAGTTTCGAGTTCTAGTCATGTTTTGTTCACACTGTTTCCGCATACACCATCGTACACTTCACTGTGATTTTCCGATGCCACTAATTATTTCACCACCATTACCACCATCCATTGTTGTTTCATGGGTCATTATCATCATATTGTTCTTCTGAAAGCCTAGTTCATCTTGGAGCAATCAAACAAGAAAGAGTACAAATTTGATAGGAGTGAAATCAGAGGCAGCGCAATACAAGAGGAAGTTACAAGATTTTGTTCGGGTCTTTGAAAAAAAAGGAAGTAAAAATACAAACAAAATTATTACTTGGTACTAGCTATTGCTTTGAGCGTGAGGTACTACTTGCAAAATCCATCAGATCTCGAATTCCTTGTGTGAAGAGAGAGAGAAAATAGTTTGTTTTTTGGCATCTTGCGGTGGGAAATCAGAAAAATAATAATCAAAGGAAGCATAGAAGAGTCCAGATCCGTACTGTACTTCGGTTGCCTTAATTTTAGTAGTACTAGTGTACGTACTTGATTTTGGCAAAGAATACTAGTCATCCCCGTTGGAGCTTCAAAAGAAAATTATTGCTGGCAGATTAGTACGTGCACGTTGTAGTTTGGAAAAAAGGGATTGGCTGACAAAAAAAAGAAGTAAAACGGCAACCGCAGATCTGTTGGGATTGACGTGATTCCTCCCATGTTAGTTGATTGATTTTGGAAAGAAATCAGAATAAAAAGAAAGAGGAGGATTTAAAGGATTGTTGCCTCGTTGGGATTGATTTCGTTGGAAACAGTGAGGGGTACTACTGAAAATTCGTTTTGGCAAGTCTATTTCAGCACCCAAAAAAAAACATACGACTGATATATATCACTAAAACTCTGATCTTTCGATGAGATGATAACTATCGATTTGGTGGAGTCGACTTCGACGATCCGACTACAAACGTGCACGACGTTGTGCCTTAGCAATCGCTAAACCAACTCCGAGAGGTTATTGAACACACCGGAGCACGATCAACCTGACCACGAAGGTCTGTTCCTGCAAACAATCGAAGAACAAGCAAGAATATGATTAAGCAATCTGAATATTGCGAATATGGATGAAGTATTGATAGAAGTGGGGTTTCATAAGCGGTCTTGGTCTGGTCGTTGGACACAAACGAAGTACACGGTTGCAAAGATGGCTAACTTTAACTAAATAAAACCCAAGTCTAAACGATGCCTTATGGGTTATATTTATAGGAAAAGAGAGGGATTTTGTCCACCCTTGGCAAGGTGGGACTAAAACACCTCCTAAGTCGCTTTTCCTACAATTTGGACTCTAAAAATATATTACATGGGTCTGGCCCAAAATAAGGTGGCGCAACACCAATAATAAGGTATGGACGAAATTTATGGAAGGCCATCTTGTATATTTCGTCCACCATCTTGTATGTCATCATGGTGGCTTCAAAGTCCGAAGTCTCCACTTGAACCTCCGTTTGTTCTCTTCAAGACGCACCTTCATCTCCGTGTTTGACCATGCTCCAATGTTCAACATTCTTGTCCATGCTAGGCCCTTCAATTGCAAGCAATCCAAAAAAAATGGTTCCAAACTCCCTAAGGGGGTTGATTAGGGGAAAGGGGGAATTTCTTTCCCTTTGGAGGGGAAATCCCCTAACCGGTTTACAAGGGACCTAAAAACAGGAAATACAAGGAACGAAAAACATCCCCAAAAGGGAACGGCACCAAATGCCTAGGACGAAAAAAGGGATCTTGATTTTCGGTCCAAAGGCCCATCAAAAGGGTGGCTTTTCTCCTGGAAATTCCTTGAATGTTGGTTCTTCGCCAAAAAGGCTTGAACCCCAAGGTTATCCTTTCCAAGGGGGCCCTTCTTTGGAAGAAAAAGATCCAATTTAGGCAAGCTCTATTCTAATGAACTTAAATCAACCGCAAAACCTTAAAAAGGGAAGGGAATTGGAAGATATATAAGGCAGGGGGGGTAACAAGGGTGCCTTGAGCCACCGTGGGCATTTTGGGAAAGGCCCAAACCGGGGGGGGATTGTCCGGCTTTCCCAGACCCGGATGTGGCCTACCGGGGATGTTCCGGGGGGTGGTTCCCCGCCAACGGGCGGGGCCGGATTGGAAGGGCCGGTATCCCTTCTTGGAAGGCCCGGTTGTTCTTTTGGGGCCCGGATTTCCGCCCCAAGAAATTTGGCGGTCCATGGATCCCCGGAATTGTTTCCCTGGGGCCGGATTTTCCCCCTTATAAAACCCATTTCCGGGAAGCCGAATGTTTGGTTCCAAATTTCTTCCGGTTCCTCCTTGTTTTGTTCCTTTTAATCCTTGTACTTTGGGGAAACTTGCCATCAATTTCCAAACATCCCAAGAGGGTTTCCGGGTTAACCCTACATCCAAATAAAGCCTCCAAAGGAAAGCCAACCCCTTCTTTTCCTCACAAAATTAAAGGGAAGCAAATTAGGAATTTATGTGTCCCAATTCTAATAAAGCAAGGTCTAAACCCATTAAATTTGGGGTTGAAAATTAATCGATCATGGTGATCGGATGTTCCGGCACCTCTCCCTCCTTGGGAAAGGTTCCGCCCGGATCGGTGAATTCCTCATCCCCCATGGAAAACGGTTGTTCGAGAACTTGAAGTTGGGGTTGAAGGGCAATCGGTAATCCAAATTAGGGTCCAAGGTGGTTCCGAGGAAGCAGCAAAAAGAGGAAACACAAGGCAAAACACTAAAACAAGGAACGACCAAAGTGTCCACAAAGAAGAAATGAAAGGTCCGGCGCAAAATAGTTTCCCGTGAGGGGCTTGAAGGCTTTCCCAAAGGGATCTTGAATGGTATGCCCAAAGGGCCCTTCTGGGAAAAATCCCAAATTATGACAATTTTTAATGAGTTTAAATCCCAAATTTTAAAAGGGAAATGGTTATAATTTAAGGGGCATCCCTGCCCATATCAACCTTGGGATTTTCCCCCATTCCTTGAAAATTTCCGCAACCGGGGACCCCTGGGGGGTTTGATTTGGGAGGGCAAAGGGGGTTCCCGGCCTTTCGGGAGGTGTTGGGTTTTGGGGAGGAAGTCCCGATTTTGCGGATCCGGACCCGAACCCGGGCCGGCGAAGGGGATTCCGGCCGCGCTTTGGCCCAATCCTTCCCTCCGGGGTTTTCACCACGGGGACGCCATCAATTCCGACCCGAGGGTCCTCCTTTCCAGGCAAACAAGAACCGCCAAGAAACTTTCAACTAATTGGAAAAAGATGAAAGGGTTTATTGGTTCCAAGGTTGGGGTTCTTTGGACCTTTGGGCCTTGGGTGCTGAACAAAACGGGAGCCCCAATTCCCTTGGGAAAATTTAATCTAAACCCAAACCCAGGAAACGGTTGCCCAAGGGCTTGTATTGGAGGGAAGAAGGGGGGAATTTCCTGCCCGGTGGGGGGTAAATCAAAAAGGCCCACAACAACACTCTAAAAACAAGGTTACCTTAAAGTTTTCCAAATTAAAATGGCCGGCCAATAATAAGGTGACGGGCAAACACCTAGAATTAGCCTTATGGGAACGAATATTATGAACATTTGTTATATTTGTAAACCCAAATTTCAATTTGGGTGGTTTCAAAGTCCGGAATCATATTTTCTTCCTTTTGTTCCTTTTCCATGCCAACCAACCCTCGGAATTTGTCCAAAGGTTCCCTTTTCTTGTTTTCCTGGAGGGCCCTTCATTTGTAAAGGCAAAACCCCAAATGTAAAATCCAATTTAAAGGCAGCATCAACCTGAACATTGTTCCGCAAGAAACGAAAAAGTAAGAAACTGAATTGGCAACCGGGATAATTGGTAAAGATGAAAGCTTTTTGAACAATGGGGTTTAGCCTTTTCCTCCCTTTGAAAAAACGGCCCCGCGGGTTCACTTCCTAACCTTTTAACTTCAAAACCCAAGGTTAAAAGGTGGCCCTAACCCAAAATTGGAGGAAGGGGGAAAGTTTTAGGGCCAAATCAATTTTTTTCCAACACCTTAAAGGACCTCAAAACAGGCCTTATTTTGATTTTGAAATTAAGGCCTTCCTTAAAAGGTAACCAAACAAGAATTCCCTTGGCAAAAAACATTTTTTATTTCTCCAAAGGCCTTATATTTAGGGGCTTCAAAGCCCAATTTTCCTTGTTAATCCTTTTTTTAAATCCAATTCCAGTTTTGCTCCAAAATTAACCTTCTTTCCAAATGGAAGGGCCCTTCAATTTGTAAGGAAAACAAATTTCCAAAAGGGCACATCTTATTTAGAACAATTGGAACATTAAAGAAACAAAGACCAAATTCTTCCCACCATTTCTTATTAATTTTCCCAAATTTAAGCATTGTGGGAACAATGGTTTATTGATTTCATTTTCCTCCCTTTTGAAAGAAGCCCTAAAAAGCCTTTTTCCCCAAAACTTAAACCCAATTTAAAATCTCCCCAAAATGGCAAGTAATTTAAGTTATCAATTTCTTAAACAATTAAATTTGGACCACCATGGCAAGTTTTAATTTACAAAAGGAAACCAAATTCCAAATTAACCAAAAAGATCCCATCGCCTTTTTTACCCATTGGTTATAAAGTTTGCCCATTTTTCCAGTTATCCAACAAAAATAATTGCATTCCTTCCCCTTTTTGAGGAAACCAAACAAAGGTCCATAGGAAATACCTTTCCCAAAAGGGAACACTTAGGAGTGCAAAGGCATTATAAACCAAATTAATTGAGGCGACTTACTTTTTTAATTTTCAAAACAACCCAAAGCTTAAACAATTTCCGCCTCTTCTTTGGCCAAAAGTTTGGGGAGAAGTATACCTGCCTTTTCCCCAAATTGCCCATTAAACCTCCTCCAAATGGCCTGAAAACAAAGACGAAACAAAGTAGGAAATGCAAGCTTTTTTAAACGAAAACAAAACCATTAACAAATCTCCTTTTCCATGGTTTTCCTTTTAAATTCTATTACACAAAAATAGATCCTCCCCTTTTTTTGAGGTTAAACCAAAAAAAGTCCAAGTTTTAAGGAAATAGGACATCAAACCATTTTAAACCCAAGGATTGGTCATTACGGACCAATTATGAGCTGAGCCAAAAAACCCAACTCCGGCCTTTTTGGAAAAGAAATGTTAGAAGAATATTGTCTTAAAAGGTCCCATTTTTTTGCAACAAAAAGGCCCTAACGGAGAAGGAATGGAATTGAGCAACAACAAAAACCATCCTAAAACAAGCCAGTTTTTTACAATTTGATTTCAAACTTTAAAAGCCACCATATTGGATCTTTGAAGGCCTAAACCAAATATTTAACAAGGGAAATGTAACTTCAATAAATTGTTCCCCCAGGCCCTATTCTAATTTCGGACCTTATTAGGTGGGCCAGGCCCAATTAAATTTCGGTACTTTGTTTTGGTTGTTTTAAGTTCCAGAGTTGGGGCAAATTGGGTTTTTTTGCCCTTCCAAAGGGCCCACGGAAAATTTCCCTTCCCCATAATAAGCCCTTAAGGGGAACCAAGAACCGGGTTTTGTTTAAGATTTTAAAGCCCCATAATGGAATTCATTTGGCCTTGGGTTCAAGATGCACAAAGGCCCAGGTAACCCCACCTTTTAATCCAATTAAATTTAAATCTTAATATTGGCTTTTAATCCGATTGAACCAAAGTTGGTTGTTTTCGGCCCTTCCCCGGGCCAGGAAACCCCCCTCCTTTCGTTGGAACTGCTTCCTCGGGTCAATTAATTTAAAAGTTTGGTTTAATCTGGCTAAAAGCCGATTTGCCTTGTAATCCGGTCGCCAACAACCCCAGTTGGTTTGAATTCTTATCAAACATCGGACACCTTTGCCTCTATCAAGTGGTAAGATTTCCGTGTTGTTCTTTGAGATTTTCCAGTTTTGTTTAGATCGATCTGTTTCATACCTATTGTCCAAAAAAACAAAAAAATTAGGTTAGTTCATCATATCCAACCAATCGAGCCTTTGCATAATCTTTTTGGGTTTTGCTTTGTTGAATTTTTGCATCCGTGTCAAGTTGCTGGTCTTAGAGTCTAGTCTTTAGAGTTTCGAAGTTTTCGTCATAAGTTGTCCGCCACCGCCGACCATCATCATCGCCTTTGCCATCTACCACCATTGCTTTTCCGCCACCGCCTCAATCCGGATCCATCTACCACCACCGCTAACTATATACCACCACCGCCAATATAACCACCACCATATATCCACCACCAATCCGAAGTTTTTCATATTAGGTTTGTTTTCAGATCCATCTAGTTTATGTTTTTGCCGAGTAGGTTTCGGAAAAAAAAAATTTGAGACACCTGCTTAGGGCCCAAAATTTTCCAAAACGCATTTGTCAAAAAAATTTTCCTATCCTATTTTTAGGTGTTTCTAAGTGGATTGAGAAAAGTTATAGAAAGTTTTTTGACCGCTTCCGTTTGGTCCGGCAAAAAAAAATTTTTTTTTGGTCGAAAATTTCGTGCCCATCCCGCCGTTTGACCCGGGAAGAGTTTTGAGACACTCCATTATAGTGATTTTTCCAAAAAAAAAAAAAAAAAAGCAAAGCAAAAAAAAAAGAAAAAAAAAGGCAAAAAAAATTTTTCCAGAGTGTGCTTTCCGTTGTTTCCGCAGCACCGTGATTTTGTTAGTGTTCTAGGCTCGCTCCTTAGCACGGCCCAGCCTTAGGACCAAAGCACAAGATCAGTTGAGCGCTTATTCAACTTTGCATCTCTGAATTGATTATTGCAACCCTTTTTGCTACCATATTATAAGCCTTCCCACCCCACATACATCTACATCGTATGCTTGACTCTCCCCGGTAATCGCCTATCCAACCTTTGAGAGTTTTGACTACATCGGTTGCCATCACCCCGTCCTGGGTAAGAATGGTAAGAATTTGAGATTTGCTTGACGGATTTGGATCGCCCACCACACCACCACCACCACTTCCTAGTAGTCCGTCAATCATATTCTTGTGTGTTTCTATTGTCTAACCATGGCAGGATCAATCCAAGACCGACCGGGAGAACATGACAAACAAAGCGCTACATGATAAGTTTCAAAAATGATGAGGGCGGTGGACGATGGCAAATAGATTTGAAGAGGCCATGGAGAAGATAGATGGCATTGAGAAGGCGTCAAACGAAGCTCGATATCAAGTTTAATGAATTGCTCGCGGCCACCACCACCACCACCGGCTGCACCTAACGCACCTCTACTACAACAACACGGACTACCCCACATCGCGAACACCCTCCGCCAGCTTCCCCGGTCCTTTCACCGCCGTTGCCGGTGCCCTTGATACTTGTCCCCGCCCGCGGCGGGGAGGATGATTATGTGAGAGCTTACGAATGAGGTTGATCAACATCGAATCCCGCAACCACCAAAGACCACAACCACCGGTCGCCCACATGCAAATAATGGCAATGTTCGGCCCCTTCAGTATTTAGATCATGACCATCTCCCTAAACTGAAATTGAATATTCCACCATTTGAGGGTAGATATGTTCCTGATATATATCACTTGGGAATTAGAAACCAACAACGATTTACATGTTTACAATATCCCGAGGAGAGACGTGTTCCCGTCATTGTTTGTGCTTTCACTAGCTTTGCATGTGTTTGGTGGTCCAACATTGTAGATTATATCCTGCTCCAAATTTACTTGGGCTGCTTTGAAAACTGCTATGCTGGTTCCACCATATTATCAACGTGAATTACTTCAAAAATTGCCGCTTAAGACAAAAAAATTCGTAGAAGAATATTATCGGAATTACAAACCGGCTTGATTAGATGTGGTATTGTTGAGGAGAATGAAGCTATGCTTGCACGCCGGGTGGATTAAAAGAGAGATTCACCATTCTAGACTACAAGGATTATAATAATATCACCGATTATTCCATCTTGCTTGTAAAGTGAACGTGAAGTGCAGGATCGACAAGCCTTGGCGCCGACTAACTTTTCTCGCAGGTCGACCTTCATCATGGACACCACGGCATCATCTACTTCCACACGCTCTACTACACCGCAACTTCCGGCTGCCACCTCCAACCGGGATACAAGAAAGGTGCACAACCACCACTATCCGCCAAGAGTACACCGGGCCTTTACAAGCTCTTCTTCTTCCATGGCGCCAACAGGGCACACAAGTGATATTATTTGTCGTCGCTGTAAGGGAAGAGGACATTTTATAGAGAATGCCAATCTCAACGGGTGATGATTCACCGAGGATGGTGGGTATGAGTCCCTTAGTGACTATGATGAAGAGACTTTGGCCTTATTACAATGAAGAACATGGAGATGATTCGATCCCAGACGCAATACATGGTTCAAGATGCCGAATGAATGTTTAGTTGCTCAACGGTTTTGAGTGGCAGGTTACAAAGCCGAGCAAAATCAGAGGCATAACTTGTTCCATACAAAGGAGTTGTGAAGGAACGTTTTCAAGGCCATCATAGATGGAGGGGTGCAACAACTTGGCTAGCTGGATATGGTGGAGAAGCTTTCTCCACCACAAGACCACATCCACATCCTTACTACATCCAATGGTTCAACAACAGCCGCAAGGTTAAGGTAACACGACTGTCTGTGCATTTTAGTATCTCTACATATGCTGATTATGTTGATTGTGATTACCGCAAGCATGTTCCTTATTACTTGGTAGACCATGGCAATTTGATAAAATTTCAACACCATGGTAGAAACAATCAGATACTCTTGTTCACAAGGATAAAAATATTACTTTGCTTCCTATGACCTCGATTCCATTTTGAAAGATGATATTAATAGAGCTAATAAAGCAAAACAGGAAAAATAAGAGTGAAAATCAGATTGTGGCAAAAGAATTTGAGCAACAAATGAAGCCTAATAAAAACCATCTAATGTTGCTTCAAATTAAACCGAAAAAGTGCATGTTTATTTGCCACCAAATCTGATATTGATGAGCTAGATTTAGCAAATCTGTTTTATGCTTTTGTGTGCAAAGAGGCATTATTTTCATTCGAGGACGGTTTTCCTTTTTCCCCGCTTACTAACATTTTGCAGGAGTTCCCGACGCCTTCCCACAAGACGTCCACCGGATTACCCCTATTCGAGGGATTGAGCATCAAATTGACTTAATTCCGGCATCGCTACCCAACCGCCACCATACCGCACAATCCAGGGAGACAAGGAGATTATGCGGCCGGCGGAGCTTCGACAAAGGTTATATACCCAATCTCTTAGTCCTTGTGTGTTCCTATTATACTAGTGCCTAAAAAGGATGGTACGCAGTATGTGTGTTGATTGTAGAGGCATTAATAATATTACTATTCGTTATCGCCATCCTATTCCTAGGCTAGATGATATGCTTGATGAATTGAGGGCTTTACAATATTCTCCAAAGTTGATTTTGGTGGATACCATCAAATTTATGAAATTGGGAGATGAATGGAAAACAGCATTTAAAACTAAGTTTGGATTATATGAGGGTTAGTCATGCCTTTTGGGTTAACTAATGCACCTAGTACTTTCATGAGATTAATGAACTAAGTTTTACGTGCTTTCATTGGACGATTTGTGGTAGTTTACTTTGATGATATACTGATTTATAGCAAATCTTTGGAAGAACATTTGGAACATTTACGGTTGTTTTTAATGCTCTACGTGATGCACGCTTGTTTGGTAACCTTGGGAAGTGCACCTTTGCAATCAATTTAGTATCTTTTTGGCTATGTTGTTACTCCACAGGAATTGAAGTTGATAAAGCCAAGATTGAAGCTATTGAGAGTTGGCCGCAGCCCAAAACGGTCACACAAGTGAGGAGTTTTCTTGGACTCGCTGGTTTCTATAGGCGCTTTGTGAGAGACTTTAGCACCATTGCTGCACCTCTCAATGAGCTTACAAAGAAGGATGTGCCTTTTGTTTGGGGTACCGACAGAAGAAGCCTTCACGGTATTGAAAGATAAGTTGAAATGCTCCTTTACTCCAACTTCCTGACTTTAATAAGACTTTTGAGCTTGAATGTGATGCTAGTGGAATTGGATTAGGAGGTGTGTTATTACAAGATGGCAAACCTGTTGCATACTTTTTAAAAATTGAGGGCCTAGTCTGAACTATTCTACTTATGACAAAGAATTATATGCTCTTTTCGGACTTTAGAGACATGGCAACATTATTTATGGCCCAAAGAATTTGTTATACATTCGATCATGAATCTTTGAAACATATTAAAAGTCAAGCTAAACTGAATCGAGACATGCTAAATGGGTTGAATTCATTGAGACTTTCCCTTATGTCATTAAACACAAGAAGGGTAAAGAAAATGTTATTGCCGATGCTTTGTCTCGCCGACATACTATGCTTTCACAACTTGACTTCAAAATATTTGGTTTGGAGACCATCAAAGATCAATATGTGCATGATGCTGATTTTAAAGATGTAATGCAGAATTGTAAAGAGGGAAGAACATGGAACAAGTTCGTTATTAATGATGGTTTTTGTTCCGGCTAACAAGCTATGCATTCCTCGCTAGCCTGCTTCGTTTTTTGTTGTTGCAGAGGCGATGGAGGAGGATTAATGGGACACTTTCGTGAAGAAGACGGAGGATATACTTGCTAACATTTTTTTGGCCAAAGATGAGACGGATGTTGAGCCTTTTGTTGCTCGCTGCACTACATGTCAAAAAGCTAAGTCACGACTCAATCCTCATGGTTTATATATGCCTTCTTGCCTTAGTGTTCCTTGGGAGGATATATCTATGGACTTTGTTTTAGGTTTACCTCAACAAAGAAGGGGGATAGCATATTTGTTGTCGTGGATAGATTCTCAAAATGGCACACTTTATACCATGTCATAAAAGCGATGATGGTTAATGTTGCTGATTTGTTCTTTCGTGAAATTATTCGCTTGCATGGTGTGCCAAATACTATTGTTTCAGATCGTGATACTAAATTTCTTAGCCACTTTTGGAGATGTTTATGGGCTAAGTTGGGGACTAAACTGCTTTTAGTACTACTTGTCACCCCAAACCGATGGATAAACTAAGTAGTCAATAGAACATTGTCTACTATGCTTAGGGCTTTTTGAAAAATAATAAGAAAATGTGGGAAGAATGCTTCCTCATATTGAATTTGCTTATAATCGCTCATTGCATTCTACTACTAAGATGTGCCCTTTGAAATTGTGTATGGCTTCCCACCGGCACCTATTGATTTGTTGCCCTTCCATCTTCGGAGAAGGTTAATTTTGATGCTAAAGAACGGTGAATTGATTTTAAAAATGCATGAGATAACTAAGGAAAACATTGAGCGATGAATGCTAAATATAAACATGTTGGAGATAAGGGTAGAAAACATGTTGTCTTTGCACTGGAGATCTTGTTTGGTTACATTTTGGTAAGGATAGGTTTCCTAATTTTGCAAATCAAAGCTAATGCCACGGCCGATGGTCCATTTAAGGTGTTAGAGAAAAAAATGATAATGCATATAAACTTGAGCTGCCTCAGATTTTGGGGTTAGTCCCACTTTTAACATTGCAGATTTGAAGCCTTATTTGGGTGAGGAATATGAGCTCCGCGAGACGACTTCATTTCAAGAAGGGAGGATGATGAGGACATCAATACCATTGTTAACCCAAGCCCACCTTCATACATATACCGGACCAATTACTAGAGCTCGGCACGCCAATTAAATTATCGGTACTTTCGCTTTTTGGTAATGATTCTAATGTTCATGAGAATATGATGTGCCTTAAATTGGATACATTTGTTTTGCTTACAAATGAAGGCCCTAGCTTGGAGAAGGATGGACATTGAGCCAACAAGCATGGAGATAATGCCTAAGGGGAACAAGAACGGAGTTACAAGTGATGATTTCAGGACTTTGAAGCCACCTAATGGATGCATGAAGCCTTGGACGAAATATACAAGATGCACTTATAAATGTCGCCCCGAGGCTATTCTAGGTGCTCATCACCTTATTAGTGGGCCAGGCCCATGTAATTTCGAAATACTTAAGTATAGGCTGTTTTAGAGTCCGATGTGTGGGGAACAAAGTTAGGGTTGATTTTGACCCTCCACCAAGGGCCACGAAATTTCCTTCCTCCATATATACAGCCCTTAGGGCAACCGCTTAGACCTTTGGGTTTTGTTTAGATTAAAAGTTCGCCATAGCTGCAACTTCGCATTTCGCTTGTGTTCAACCCAACAAAGGGCCAGTAACCCCACCTTGATCAATAAAGCTTTCATCTTTATTCGCAATATCCAGATTGCAATCTCAGCTTGCTTGTTCTTCGCTTCTCGCAGGAAAAAAGGCCCTCGTGGTCGTTGATCGTGTTCCGCGTTCAATAACCCTGGTTGGTTTAGCGATTGCAAGGCGCGACGCCTTCACGTCAGAGTCGGATCGCCAAGGTCGACTCCCACGTAAACGATAGCCACCATCTCATCAAACATCGGGACACCCTTTCCCTATCGTAAAGAAGTATAGCTTGACAAAGCATCAAGAATAACATTGTTTTACCCTTCTTGTGTTTAAACAAGGGAAGTCTCAATGAATTCAACCCATTTAGCATGTTCTTTAATTCAGTTTAGCTTGACTTTTAATATGTTTCAAAGATTCATGATCGTAATGTATAACAAATTTTTCCATAAATAATGTTGCCATGTCTCAAAGTCCAACAAGAATATAATTCTTTTGTCATAAGTAGAATATTTCGACTAGGCCCACTCAATTTTCGTAAAAGTATGCAAAGGTTTTATCTTGTAATAACACACCTCCTAATCCAATTCCACTTCATCACATTCAAGCTCAAAAGTCTTATTAAAGTCGAAGTTGGAGTAAAGGAGCATGTGTCAACTTATTTTCAATCCGGAAGGCTTTTCCCGGGTACCCCAAACAAAAGGCACATCCTTCTTCGAAGCTCATTGAGAGGTGCAAGAATGGTGCAAAGTCTCTCACAAAACGCCTAAAACCAGCGACTCCAAGAAAATCCTCACTTGTGTGACTGCTTTGGCGGCCAACTCTCAATAGCTTCAATCTTGGCTTTATCAACTTCAACCCGGAGTAACAACAAAACCAAGAAAAGATACCGGTCGGGCAAAAGGTGCACTTCCCAAGGTTACCAAACAAACGCACATCAGAGCATTAAAAATAGCACGAAATGTTCCAAATGTTCTTCCAAAGATTTGCTATAAATCAGATATCATCAAAGAAACTACCACAAATCGTCCAATGAAAGCACGAAAACTTCGCTCATTAATCTCATGAAAGTACTAGGGCATTAGTTAACCCAAAAGGCATGACTAACCACCATATAATCCAAACTTAGTTTTAAATGTTGTTTTCCATTCATCTCCCAATTTCATACGAATTTGATGGTATCCACCACGCAAATCAACTTTGGAGAATATTGTAGAGCCACTCAATTCATCAACATATCATCTAGCCTAGGAATAGGATGACCATAACGAATAGTAATATTATTAATGCCCTACAATCAACACACAGCCGAACCATCCTTTTTAGGCACTAGTATAATAGGAAAAGCACAAGGACTAAGAGATTCGGATATAACCTTTGTCGAAAGGTTCTGACTTGACGATAATCTCCTTCGCCTCCTCCGGATTGGTCCGAAAGGGCCGGTTGGGTAGCGATGCAACCGAATTAAGTCAATTTGATGCTCAATCCTTAATAGGTGGTAATCCTTTGGCACGCCTTGTGGAAGACGCCCGGAACTCCCCGCAAAATGTTAGTGACAAAAGGGGCAAAGAGGAAGGCACGCCCCGAATGAAAATAATGCCCTTTGCCACAAAAGCATAGCAAACAGATTTGCTAGAATCTAACTATCAATATCGAGGTGGCAAATAAACATGCACTTTTCCGCTTAATTTTAAGCAAACATTAATGGTTTATTATTAGCTTCATTTGTTGCTCAAATTCTTTTGCCACAATCTGATTTTCACCTTATTTTTCTCCGTTTTGCTTTATTAGCTCTATTTATCATCTTTCAAAATGGAATCGGAGTCATATGAAGCAAAGTAATATTTTTATCCTTGTGAACAAGAGTATAGATTGTTTCTACCATGGTGATGAATTTTTATCAAATTGCCATGGTCTACCAAGTAATAAGGAACATGCTTGATAGGTACCACATCACAATCAACATAATCAGATATGTAAGATATAAAATACAAACACGAAAAGACGTGTTACCTTAACCTTGCCCTGTTGTTGAACCATTGGATGTAGTAAGGATGTGGATGGGTCTTGTGGTGAGAGAAAGCTTCCCATATCCATGCTAGCCAAGGTTGCAGCCCCTCCATCTATGATGATGCTAATAAACGCCTTCACAACTCCCTTTGTATGGAACAAATTATTTCCGATTTTGCTCAAAACACGTTGAGAACTAAACATTCATACCCCAAGATCTTCCAAAGCCATGTATTGGCCTCATGATCGTAATCATTCCACCGGTTCTTCATGTGTAAGAGCCAAAGTCTCTTCATCATAGTCACCAGCGACTCCATACCCACCATCCTCGAGCAATCATCACACGCTGAGATTGGCATTCCTCAAAAATGTCCTTCTTCTTACAAAACCAAAATAATATCACTTGTGTGCCCCTGAGCCCATGGGAAGAAGAGCTCGTAGGCCCAAGGGGTACCTTCAAAGGGTGGTTGTGCTCGCTTTTGTATCTCTTGGTGGTGGCAAGATTTGGAGGTGCCGGTAGTAGAACGGTGGAAGTAGATGATGCACGTGGTGTCCATGAGGAAGGTCGACTTCAAAGTTAAAGTTCCCCCAAGGCCTTATCCGACTTCACGCTCAGCTTTTAAACAAGATGGAATAATCGAAAGGATATTATTATAACCTTGTAGTCTAGAATGGTCTGAATTCTCTATTTAATCCAACCCAAAAACGGCAAGCATAGTCATTCTCCCAAATAATACCACATCTAATCAAGCCAGTTTGTAATTCCTAATAATATTTTTTCACCGAATTTTTTCCTTGTCTTAAGCGCTGCAATTTTTGAAGTAATTCACGTTGATAATATGGTGGAACCCAACAAAGCAAGATAGCAGTTTCAAAGCAGCCCAAAAGGGAAAGATATAATCTACAATGTTCGACCACCAAACACATGCAAAGCTAGTGAAAGCACAAACAAAGCAGGGAACACGCCCTCTTCAGATATTGTAAACATGTAAATCGTTGTTCAGTTTTAACTCCCAAGTAAGATATATATCGGAAACATATCTACCCTCAAATGGTGGAATATTCAATTTCAGCTTTAGGGAGATGGTCATGATCTGATCAAGGGGGCCCAAATTGCCATTATTTGCATGTGGACGACCCGTGGTTGTGGTGCCGGTGGTTGCACATAGTTCGATGTTGATCAACCTCATCCTCGTAAATCACATAATCATCCTCCCCCAAAGAAAGGTATACAAAAGCACAGCAGGTTCCAGCCCTAAGAGGGACAAGGGCTCCGGGGAGGGCTGTTTCCATGTGGAGGTAGTCCTTGTTGTTGTAGTAGAAGTTGCTTAGGTGCCCTGCGTGGGGTGGTGGTAGACCCGGAGCAATTCATTAAACTTGTTATCGAGCTTTGTTTCAACGCCTCAATGCCATCTATCTTTCCATGGCCTCTTCAAATCTATTTAGCACATCTTCCACCTGCCCACTCATCATTTGTTGAAATTATCATGTAGCCGGTTTGTCATGTTTCCGGGCCAAAACGCGGCTTGTGATCCCGCCATGGTTAGCAAAGAATAGAAACACACAAGAATATGATTCTCAGACTACTAGGAAGTGGGGTGGTGGTGTGGTGGACAAACAACCCAAACAAATCTCAAATTTTACCGCCTACTCAAAGAAGAAAGGGTGATCGCAACCGATGTAGTCAAACCTCAAAGCTTGGATAGAGCGACAATTTGGAGAGTCAAACGCACGATGTAGATGTATGTGGAGTGGGCTTATAATATGGTAGCAAAAGGGTCAAAATAATCAATTAGATGCAAAGTTGAATAAACGCCAACGACGTAAATTGCGGTCGGGTCCTAGGCTAGACCGGTTAGAGACGCGAGCCAGAAATAACAAAAATCACGGGCCTACCGGAAACAAGGAAAGCACACTGGATTTTTTTTTCTTTTCGCTTTTTTTCCGCTTTTTTTTTTTGGCTTTTTTTTTTTTTGCGTGCCTTTTTTTTTGGAAAAATCATTATCATGGCGAAAGTGTCTCAAAATTTCCTTGTCAAACCGACACGATGGGCACGAAATTTTTCGACCAAAATTTTTTTTTCAACGCCTGACCCAAAATCGAAACGGGTCAAAAAACTTTTGTAACGGCGAATTGCCCTCAATACACTTAGAAACACCTAAAATAGGATAGCCAGAAATTTTTTCACGGCGGCTTAAAATTTTGGGCCTAAACGGAGGGGGTTTCCAAATTTTTTCACCAATTTTTTTTTCCAAACCTACTCCGGGAAACACGAATCGGAAAACTAATGGATCTCAAACAAACCTAATATGCGGAACTCGGATTGGTGGTGGATATATGGTGGTGGTATATGGCGCCGTGGTGGTAGCGGGGTAGTATATGGATATGGATCGGTGGTATATGGACATGGATTGGTGGTGGTATATGGATGGATTCGAGCGTGATGGTAGGTGGGTTGGGCGATGATGATGGTGCCGGCGGACAATTTGGAAAACTCAAACTCTAAAAAGACTAGACGCTAAGACCAAAGAATCAGACACGACGATGCAACCAAGAATTCAACAAAGCAAAACCCTAAAAGATTATGCAAAGGCTCGATTGGTTCGGATATGATGAACTAAACCCAATTTTTTTTGTGGCTTTTTCGGGACTATAGGTATGAAGAATGATCGATCTAAACTACGGAAAACCGCAAAATCTCACCAGCAACCCGGAAACTGATACCACTTGATAGAGGCAAAGGTGTCCCGCCTTCGATGAGATGTTGGCCTTGGAGGAAGTCGATTTGACGATCCGACCACAACCGGGCAGGACGCCGCGTTTAGCAATCGCTAAACCAACTCCGAGAGGTTATTGACCACGCCGGAGCACGATCAACCCGACCACAGGGTCTGTTTCCCGCGAGCAAACGAAGAACAAGCAAGAAACGATTGCAACTGGATATTGCGAAATAATGGGAAAGCTTTATTGATCAAGGGGGGTTCTGTGACGCTTTGTCCGTCCTGAACACAAAAAGGCACGCTGTTGCGCTATGGCAACTTTTAATCTAAACAAAACCTGGTTCAAATGGTGCCCTAAGGGTTATATATGGAGGAAGAGGGGGGATTTGTGGCCCTTGGTAGGGGTCCAAATCAACCCAACTCTTGTTTCCCCCACATACCACTCTAAAAACAGCCTATACAATATTTTGAAATTACGGGCCGCCCAAAATAAGGTGACGAAGACCCAGAATAGCCTATGGACAATATTATGAAGTGGCATCTTGTATATTTCGGTCCAAGGCCCTCATGCACTCATTATGGTGGCTTCAAAGTCCCCGAATCATCACTTGTAACTCCGTTTTTCTCTTTGGCGATGCCAACATCTCCATGCTTGAACTTGCTCCGGTTCATCCTTCTTGTCCATGGTAGGTTTTCATTTGTAAGCAAAACAAATGTATCCAATTTAGGCAAATCATATTCTCATGAACATTGGAATCGTTACCAAGAAACGAAAAAGAGCACTAAATTGGCAAGGAGCTCTAGTAATTGGTCCAAAGATGTATAGCAAGGGGGTTGTGGGTGTAACAATGGTATTGATGTCCTCATCGAGTTGGAGATTTCATTATTTTCATATTTGGGTTTCTCAAATTTTGAAAATAGGATCATCTGGATTTATTTATTTTATCTTCAAATATTTTCCAAAAATAAAAATAAGAGGGAATAATTTATTTTCCCAACATTTAGGAAAAATGAAGATTTAATAAATAAATCAATTTTGGTTTTGAAAGTTTATTTGCTTTAGGGAAAAATGACTATTTTAAATATATGCATTTTGGCCCGCTCTAAAGTTCATTTTGTTCAATTCCATTTTAAGAGTCGGGGAAAATTTATTTTATTTAATTTGGAGTTTAGTTTTATTTAAATTTTGCTTTTGTTATTTTTTAAAGAAAAAACAGGCCAAGGCCTCCCGGGCCAAGGGCCCACCGGCCCACCCCGCCTGCCCACCGCCTCCCCGGGCCCCCCCGGCCGGAGGAGTCCCCGGGCCAGTCCGCCCGGCCACGCCACCCACCCTCCCTGCCCCCTCCCCTTTAAACCCCCCCTCCCCCTCCCACCCGCCCCAACCCGAAAGCCGAGTCACCACCACCGGGAGCGGCCACCCCGGGACGCCCATCGCTCACCCCCGAGTTCCGCCGGCCAGCCTCCCCGGGAGCCTTGAGGCTTAATTCTCCCCGGTCCGTTTTTTTCCAAACCGTCTTTGCTTTTCTTTTCGTTTTAAAAAACCTAGATTAGTTTATTTTTTATTTATCTTTTATTAATTAGTAAACGTCAACCGGTCCGCTTCGCTTTAATGAACGGTTCCCGGTTAGGTTTTCGTTAACGAACGAATGCTCGTTAACCGCTGCCGCTTTTTCTTTTTAATCGGATTTAATCCGTTATTTTCCAATTTGATTTATCCAATTTTCAAATCGCTTATCTTCTCGCCGCTTATCTAATCGTGACTTTCCCGGAGTTTCGCTTAAACCGCCGCCCACCAACCTACTTAAACAAAGTTTTGCTAACCAAAAATTTGACCTAGTTTCAAATTGCTAAAACCGAAGTTGTTTTTTGTCGTCCGACTTTCGTTTTATTTGATTTGATTCTTTTGCAACCGGGTTCTTAAGTTGAACTTTTCCGGCCGATCTTCATTCAGATTTCTGCATTAGATGAGTACTTATTGTATGCTTGTTGTTTGTTCCTTAGATCACCCTTGAGGCGCCATTGTTACTTCGGTCTCTAGGTTTCGGATCATCGCCAACAAGTAACACTTGATCATACCTTTTCTACTACCCGTTTTATGCATTAGCCTATTCCTCAAACACTTGCATGTTTAGGATCTAATTAAATTGTGGGATGGGAAGTAGATTGAGGTAGTAATTTATTACCTGTTTTACTTTTGAAACCCCGAGTTACTTTACGCTTGCTTATTATGCCATGCTATGCCAAGAGAGGATTGGGTGAGTGAATATCCATGATGATGTGAGATGGTTAATTAATGGTTTATCTAAGGTGGCAACTTAAACACACATCCGGGTGGATTGAGGCACCGGTTTCCATCAGACTTGTCGACCTTTCGGACCGCCACCCGGCTCTAAGGGATCATAAGATTATTCAAACTAGAAACTTAGGCAGCCACAAGCCAATATGGGCCTGCATAGTGGAGTGTTGTGCGAACTCACGGGTAGGCTAGCCGATGGGGATGTAGGTTGGTACGGCCTACCCACATGTAAGGTGCTAGTGTTCGAAAGACTGTGTCTCGGCCATCCGCTTTCAAACACCATGGTGGAGAACCAAACGGGAGGGAATGAAGTCTTCCGGGGAAAAGTTAAACCTTCAGAGAGTGTTAAACTAATCATGATTAGCCGTGTCCCTTGCAGGACGCTTTGAGTATCTAGTACTTGAATATCATGTGAATTCTCATCATGTTACTTCAATTAATGATATTGGGTTTTAATGAGTACTTTAAATTGGGATGTCAAACCATTCTCAATGTTTAACAACCACCATGATAGTTAAACAAAATTATTCCTTTGTTGTAGGGAAAAATTAGCTTTATGCAAAATCAGAACCGTAAAGCTTTTCCACCAGCCAATATGCATGTAGTATAGGCTTATTACAATTGTTTCTATGTGTTGCATTGCCAAAGATATTCCATGCTGTTGCTGGGCTGCAACTTTCATGTTTGCAATTTTTCGAACCAGTAAGGTGTTATCGTGGTTCTATACTCAAGGATGCCATGGAGTTGATGGACTCACTTATCTTCCAAGCCTTCCGCTATTATCGTTATTAGATGGCCTTTAAGCCATATTTATTGTAATGTCCTCTTTGACAACACCGTAATAAGTGTGTTGCTACCGCATAAATCAAGTAAGGGGTGTCGACACGATCCAGGATGACACGTGATGAGGACATCAATACCATTGTTACACCCACAGCCCCTATTGCTACATATACCGGACCAATTACTAGAGCTCAAGACGCCAATTAAATTATCGTACTTTCGCTTTTTGGTAATGATTCTAATGTTCATGAGAATATGATGCTGCTTAAATTGGATACATTTGTTTTGCTTACAAATGAAGGCCCTAGCTTGGAGAAGGATGGACATTGAGCAAGAACAAGCATGGAGATAATGCCATGCTAAGGGGAACAAGAACGGAGTTACAAGTGATGATTTCAGACTTTGAAGCCACCATAATGGATGCATGAAGCCTTGGACGAAATATACAAGATGCTACTTCATAAATGTCGTCCCGAGGCTATTCTAGGTGCTGCATCACCTTATTAGTGGGCCAGGCCCATGTAATTTCGAAATACTTAAGTATAGGCTGTTTTAGAGTCCGATGTGTGGGGAACAAGAGTTAGGGTTGATTTCGACCCTCCACCAAGGGCCACGAAATTCCCCCTCTTCCTCCATATATACAGCCCTTAGGGCACCGCTTAGACCTTGGGTTTTGTTTAGATTAAAAGTTCGCCATAGCTGCAACTTCGCAGCATTTCGCTTGTGTTCAACGACTGCATAAAGGCGCCACGTAACCCCACCTTGATCAATAAAGCTTTCATCTTATATTCGCAATATCCAGATTGCAATCTCAGCTTTCTTGCTTGTTCTTCGCTTGCTCGCAGGAAACAGCCCTCGTGGTCGTTGATCGTGTTCGCGCGGGTCAATAACCCTCGGAAGTTGGTTTAGCGATTGCTAAGGCGCGACGCCTCGCGACGCTCGTAGTCGGATCGCCAAGGTCGACTCCTACGTAAACGATAGCCACCATCTCATCGAAACATCGGACACCTTTGCCTCTATCAAGTGGTATCAGATTTCCAGTTGCTCGTGAGATTTTCCAGCTTTTCGTAGTTTAGATCGAGTCTGTTCTTCATACCTATTGTCCACGAAAAAGCCACAAAAAAAATTAGGTTAGTTCATCATATCCAACCAATCTGAGCCTTTGCATAATCTTTTTAGGGTTTTGCTTTGTTGAATTTATGTTGCATCGCCGTGTCAAGTTGCTGGTCTTAGAGTCTAGTCTTTAGAGTTTCGAGTTCTGTCATAAGTTGTCACGCCGCCGCCGCACCATCATCATCGCCTTGCCATCTACCACCATTGCTTTTCCGCCACCGCCTCAATCCGTATCCATATACCACCACCGCCATACCATATACCACCACCGCTATACCATATATACCACCACCATATATCCACCACCAATCCGAAGTTCTTCATATTAGGTTTGTTTTCTAGATCCATCTAGTTTCCGATTCGTGTTTCCTTGCCGAGTAGGTTTCGGAAAAAAAAAAGAGTCCGAAACCACCTCCGCTTAGGCCCAAAATTTTCCAAAACGCACTTGTCAAAAAATTTTCTCGCTATCCTATTTTTAGGTGTTTCTAAGTGGATTGAGACAACGCCATTATAGAAAGTTTTTTGACCTGCTTCAGCTTTTTGGGTCCGGCAATAAAAAAAAAATTTTTTGGTCGAAAAATTTCGTGCCCATCCCGTCAGCTTGACTCGAAGAGTTTTGAGACACTCGCCATTATAGTGATTTTTCGCAAAAAAAAAAAAAAGAGCAGCAAAAAAAAAAGCAAAAAAAAAAAAGAGCGAAAAAATTTTCCAGAGTGTGCTTTTCCGTTGTTTCCGCAGCAGCGCGTGATTTTGTTAGTGTTCTAGGCTCGCCTCTAGCACGGTTCAGCCTAGGACCAAAGACAAGACTGCTGTTGAGCGCTTATTCAACTTTGCATCTCTGAATTGATTATTGCTAACCTTTTTGCTACCATATTATAAGCCTTCCCAGCTCCACATACATCTACATCGTATGCTTGACTCTCCCCGTAATCGCCTATCCAAGCTTTGAGAGTTTTGACTACATCGGTTGCCGATCACCGCCGCCGGGTAAGAACTGTAAGAATTTGAGATTTGCTTGACGGATTTGTGATCGCCCACCACACCACCACCACCACTTCCTAGTAGTCCGTCAATCATATTCTTGTGTGTTTCTATTGTCGCTAACCATGGCAGGATCACAAGTCGATTTAGACCGACCGGGAGAACATGACAAACAAAGCGCTACATGATAAGTTTCAACAAATGATGAGTGGGCAGGTGGACGATGTGCTAAATAGATTTGAAGAGGCCATGGAGAAGATAGATGGCATTGAGAAGGCGTCAAACAAAGCTCGATAACAAGTTTAATGAATTGCTCGCGCCTGCCACCACCACCACCACCGGCTGCACCTAACGCACTCTACTACAACAACACGGACTACCTCCACATCGCGAAACAGCCCTCCGCCGAGCTTCCCGTGTCCCTCTTCACCGCCAAGCTGCCGGTGCTGCTGTTGATACTTCAGGGCTCCCGCTGCCAAGGGGGAGGATGATTATGTGAGAGCTTACGAGGATGAGGTTGATCAACATCGAACCACGCGCAACCACCAAAGACCACAACCACCAGGTCGCCCACATGCAAATAATGGCAATGTTCGCTCCCTTCAGTACGAGATCATGACCATCTCCCTAAACTGAAATTGAATATTCCACCATTTGAGGGTAGATATGTTCCTGATATATATCTTACTTGGGAATTAGAAACTGAACAACGATTTACATGTTTACAATATCCCGAGGAGAGACGTGTTCCTGCCGCTGTTTGTGCTTTCACTAGCTTTGCATGTGTTTGGTGGTCTCAACATTGTAGATTATATCCTGCTCCAGCTACTTGGGCTGCTTTGAAAACTGCTATGCGTACTCGCTGGTTCCACCATATTATCAACGTGAATTACTTCAAAATTGCAGCGCTTAAGACAAGGAAAAATTCGTAGAAGAATATTATCGTGAATTACAAACCGGCTTGATTAGATGTGGTATTGTTGAGGAGAATGAAGCTATGCTTGCACGCTTTCTCGGTGGATTAAATAGAGAGATTCAGACCATTCTAGACTACAAGGATTATAATAATATCACCGATTATTCCATCTTGCTTGTAAAGCTGAACGTGAAGTGCAGGATCGACAAGCCTTGGCGCGACTAACTTTTCTCGCAGGTCGACCTTCATCATGGACACCACGTGCATCATCTACTTCCACACGCTCTACTACACCGCACCTCCGCCGGCTGCCACCTCCAACCGTGATACAAGAAAGCAGTGCACAACCACCACTATCTCGCCAAGAGTACACCGCTGGGCTTACACAGAGCTCTTCTTCTTCCATGGCGCCAACAGGCACACAAGTGATATTATTTGTCGTCGTTGTAAGGGAAGAGGACATTTTATGAGAGAATGCCAATCTCAGCGCAGTGATGATTGCTACCGAGGATGGTGGGTATGAGTCCGCTAGTGACTATGATGAAGAGACTTTGGCTCTTATTACACATGAAGAACACGGTGGAGATGATTCTGATCCTGAGACGCAATACATGGCTGTCAAGATGCCGACAGTGTATGAATGTTTAGTTGCTCAACGTGTTTTGAGTGTGCAGGTTACACAAGCTGAGCAAAATCAGAGGCATAACTTGTTCCATACAAAGGAGTTGTGAAGGAACGCTCTATTCAAGGCCATCATAGATGGAGGGAGCTGCAACAACTTGGCTAGCATGGATATGGTGGAGAAGCTTTCTCTCACCACAAGACCACATCCACATCCTTACTACATCCAATGGTTCAACAACAGCGCAAGGTTAAGGTAACACGACTGCTCGTGTGCATTTTAGTATCTCTACATATGCTGATTATGTTGATTGTGATGTGGTACCTATGCAAGCATGTTCCTTATTACTTGGTAGACCATGGCAATTTGATAAAAATTTGTACACCATGGTAGAAACAATCAGATACTCTTGTTCACAAGGATAAAATATTACTTTGCTTCCTATGACTCCTGATTCCATTTTGAAAGATGATATTAATAGAGCTAATAAAGCAAAACAGGAGAAAATAAGAGTGAAAATCAGATTGTGGCAAAAGAATTTGAGCAACAAATGAAGCCTAATAATAAACCATCTAATGTTGCTTCTGAAATTAAACTGAAAAGTGCATGTTTATTTGCCACCAAATCTGATATTGATGAGCTAGATTCTAGCAAATCTGTTTGCTATGCTTTTGTGTGCAAAGAGGCATTATTTTCATTCGAGGACGTGTTTTCCTCTTTGCCCCTCGCTGTCACTAACATTTTGCAGAGTTCACGACGCCTTCCCACAAGACGTGCACCGGATTACCACCTATTCGAGGGATTGAGCATCAAATTGACTTAATTCCCGTGCATCGCTACCCAACCGCGCACCATACCGCATCAATCCAGAGGAGACGAAGGAGATTATGCGCCAAGTACAGAGCTGCTCGACAAAGGTTATATACGCCAATCTCTTAGTCCTTGTGCTGTTCCTATTATACTAGTGCCTAAAAAGGATGGTACGTCACAGATGTGTGTTGATTGTAGAGGCATTAATAATATTACTATTCGTTATCGCCATCCTATTCCTAGGCTAGATGATATGCTTGATGAATTGAGTGGCTCTACAATATTCTCCAAAGTTGATTTATGAGTGGATACCATCAAATTCGTATGAAATTGGGAGATGAATGGAAAACAGCATTTAAAACTAAGTTTGGATTATATGAGTGGTTAGTCATGCCTTTTGGGTTAACTAATGCACCTAGTACTTTCATGAGATTAATGAACGAAGTTTTACGTGCTTTCATTGGACGATTTGTGGTAGTTTACTTTGATGATATACTGATTTATAGCAAATCTTTGGAAGAACATTTGGAACATTTACGTGTTGTTTTTAATGCTCTACGTGATGCACGCTTGTTTGGTAACCTTGGGAAGTGCACCTTTGCACCGAATCGAGTATCTTTTCTTGGCTATGTTGTTACTCCACAGGAATTGAAGTTGATAAAGCCAAGATTGAAGCTATTGAGAGTTGGCCGCAGCCCAAAACGGTCACACAAGTGAGGAGTTTTCTTGACTCGCTGGTTTCTATAGGCGCTTTGTGAGAGACTTTAGCACCATTGCTGCACCTCTCAATGAGCTTACAAAGAAGGATGTGCCTTTTGTTTGGGGTACCGCATGTGAAGAAGCCTTCACGGTATTGAAAGATAAGTTGACACATGCTCCTTTACTCCAACTTCCTGACTTTAATAAGACTTTTGAGCTTGAATGTGATGCTAGTGGAATTGGATTAGAGGTGTGTTATTACAAGATGGCAAACCTGTTGCATACTTTTCTGAAAAATTGAGGGCCTAGTCTGAACTATTCTACTTATGACAAAGAATTATATGCTCTTGTTCGACTTTAGAGACATGGCAACATTATTTATGGCCCAAAGAATTTGTTATACATTCTGATCATGAATCTTTGAAACATATTAAAAGTCAAGCTAAACTGAATCGTAGACATGCTAAATGGGTTGAATTCATTGAGACTTTCCCTTATGTCATTAAACACAAGAAGGGTAAAGAAAATGTTATTGCTGATGCTTTGTCTCGTCGATATACTATGCTTTCACAACTTGACTTCAAAATATTTGGTTTGGAGACCATCAAAGATCAATATGTGCATGATGCTGATTTTAAAGATGTAATGCAGAATTGTAAAGAGGGAAGAACATGGAACAAGTTCGTTATTAATGATGGTTTTGTGTTCCGTGCTAACAAGCTATGCATTCCTGCTAGCTCTGTTCGCCTTTTGTTGTTGCAGGAGGCGATGGAGGAGGATTAATGGGACACTTTGGCGTGAAGAAGACGGAGGATATACTTGCTACACATTTCTTTTGGCCAAAGATGAGACGGATGTTGAGCGCTTTGTTGCTCGCTGCACTACATGTCAAAAAGCTAAGTCACGACTCAATCCTCATGGTTTATATATGCCTTTGCTCGTGCCTAGTGTTCCTTGGGAGGATATATCTATGGACTTTGTTTTAGGTTTACCTCAACAAAGAAGGGAGGGATAGCATATTTGTTGTCGTGGATAGATTCTCAAAATGGCACACTTTATACCATGTCATAAAAGCGATGATGCTGTTAATGTTGCTGATTTGTTCTTTCGTGAAATTATTCGCTTGCATGGTGTGCCAAATACTATTGTTTCAGATCGTGATACTAAATTTCTTAGCCACTTTTGGAGATGTTTATGGGCTAAGTTGGGGACTAAACTGCTTTTAGTACTACTTGTCACCCCAAACCGATGGATAAACTGAAGTAGTCAATAGAACATTGTCTACTATGCTTAGGGCTGTTTTGAAGAATAATAAGAAAATGTGGGAAGAATGCTTGCCTCATATTGAATTTGCTTATAATCGCTCATTGCATTCTACTACTAAGATGTGCCCTTTGAAATTGTGTATGGCTTCCTACCTCGTGCACCTATTGATTTGTTGCCTCTTCCATCTTCGGAGAAGGTTAATTTTGATGCTAAAGAACGTGCTGAATTGATTTTAAAATGCATGAGATAACTAAGGAAAACATTGAGCGATGAATGCTAAATATAAACTTGTTGGAGATAAGGGTAGAAAACATGTTGTCTTTGCACCGGAGATCTTGTTTGGTTACATTTATGTAAGGATAGGTTTCTAATTTGCGCAAATCAAAGCTAATGCCACGTGCTGATGGTCCATTTAAGGTGTTAGAGAAAATAAATGATAATGCATATAAACTTGAGCTGCCTGCAGATTTTGGGGTTAGTCCCACTTTTAACATTGCAGATTTGAAGCCTTATTTGGGTGAGGAATATGAGCTCCGTCGAGGACGACTTCATTTCAAGAAGGGAGGATGATGAGGACATCAATACCATTGTTACACCCACAGCCCCTACGCTACATATATCGGACCAATTACTAGAGCTCAAGACGCCAATTAAATTATCGTACTTTCGCTTTTTGGTAATGATTCTAATGTTCATGAGAATATGATGCTGCCTAAATTGGATACATTTGTTTTGCTTACAAATGAAGGCCCTAGCTTGGAGAAGGATGGACATTGAGCAAGAACAAGCATGGAGATAATGCCATGCTAGGGGAACAAGAACGGAGTTACAAGTGATGATTTCAGGACTTTGAAGCCACCATAATGGATGCATGAAGCCTTGGACGAAATATACAAGATGCTACTTCATAAATGTCGTCCCGAGGCTATTCTAGGTGCTGCATCACCTTATTAGTGGGCCAGGCCCATGTAATTTCGAAATACTTAAGTATAGGCTGTTTTAGAGTCCGTATGTGGGGGAAACAAGAGTTAGGGTTGATTTCGACCCTCCACCAAGGGCCACGAAATTCCCTCTTCCTCCATATATACAGCCCTTAGGGCACCGCTTAGACCTTGGGTTTTGTTTAGATTAAAAGTTCGCCATAGCTGCAACTTCGCAGATTTCGCTTGTGTTCAACGACTGCATAAAGGCGCCACGTAACCCCACCTTGATCAATAAAGCTTTCATCTTATATTCGCAATATCCAGATTGCAATCTCAGCTTGCTTGTTCTTCGCTTGCTCGCAGGAAACAGCCCTCGTGGTCGTTGATCGTGTTCGCGTGGTCAATAACCCTCGAAGTTGGTTTAGCGATTGCTAAGGCGCGACGCCTTCGACGCTCAGTAGTCGGATCGCCAAGGTCGACTCCCACGTAAACGATAGCCACCATCTCATCGAAACATCGGACACCTTTGCCTCTATCGTAAAAAATCAGCATATGCACATATTGAGATGGTCTCCAAACCAAATATTTTGAAGTCAAGTTGTGAAAGCATAGTATAGCGATTTAGACAAAGCATCAACAATAACATTGTCTTTTACCCTTCTTGTGTTTAATGACATAAGGGAAAGTCTCAATGAATTCAACCCATTTAGCATGTCTACGATTCAGTTTAGCTTGACTTTTAATATGTTTCAAAGATTCATGATCGAATGTATAACAAATTTTTGGGCCATAAATAATGTTGCCATGTCTCTAAAGTCCTAACAAGAGCATATAATTCTTTTGTCATAAGTAGAATAGTTCAGACTAGGCCCACTCAATTTTTCGTAAAAGTATGCAACAGGTTTGCCATCTTGTAATAACACACCTCCTAATCCAATTCCACTAGCATCACATTCAAGCTCAAAAGTCTTATTAAAGTCGAAGTTGGAGTAAAGGAGCATGTGTCAACTTATCTTTCAATACCGTGAAGGCTTCTTCCCGTGCGGTACCCCAAACAAAAGGCACATCCTTCTTTGTAAGCTCATTGAGAGGTGCAGCAATGGTGCTAAAGTCTCTCACAAAACGCCTATAGAAACCAGCGAGTCCAAGAAAACTCCTCACTTGTGTGACCGCTTTGGGCTGCGCCAACTCTCAATAGCTTCAATCTTGGCTTTATCAACTTCAATTCCCTGTGGAGTAACAACATAGCCAAGAAAAGATACTCGGTCGGTGCAAAAGGTGCACTTCCCAAGGTTACCAAACAAACGCATCACGAGAGCATTAAAAACAGCACGTAAATGTTCCAAATGTTCTTCCAAAGATTTGCTATAAATCAGTATATCATCAAAGTAAACTACCACAAATCGTCCAATGAAAGCACGAAAACTTCGCTCATTAATCTCATGAAAGTACTAGGTGCATTAGTTAACCCAAAAGGCATGACTAACCACTCATATAATCCAAACTTAGTTTTAAATGTTGTTTTCCATTCATCTCCCAATTTCATACGAATTTGATGGTATCCACTACGCAAATCAACTTTGGAGAATATTGTAGAGCCACTCAATTCATCAAGCATATCATCTAGCCTAGGAATAGGATGACGATAACGAATAGTAATATTATTAATGCCTCTACAATCAACACACATACGCCGACGCACCATCCTTTTTAGGCACTAGTATAATAGGAAAAGCACAAGGACTAAGAGATTCGCGATATAACCTTTGTCGAGCAGCTCCTCAGACTTGACGATAATCTCCTTCGCTCCTCCGGATTGGTACGGTATGGTGCGCGGTTGGGTAGCGATGCACCGAATTAAGTCAATTTGATGCTCAATCCTCTAATAGGTGGTAATCCTGGCACGCCTTGTGGAAAGACGCCAAATAACTCCCGCAAAATGTTAGTGACAAAGAGGGGCAAAGAGGAAGGCACGCCCTCGAATGAAAATAATGCCTCTTTGCACACAAAAGCATAGCAAACAGATTTGCTAGAATCTAGCTCATCAATATCAGATTTGGTGGCAAATAAACATGCACTTTTCAGTTTAATTTCAGAAGCAACATTAGATGGTTTATTATTAGGCTTCATTTGTTGCTCAAATTCTTTTGCCACAATCTGATTTTCACTCTTATTTTTCTCCTGTTTTGCTTTATTAGCTCTATTAATATCATCTTTCAAAATGGAATCAGGAGTCATAGGAAGCAAAGTAATATTTTTATCCTTGTGAACAAGAGTATACTGATTGTTTCTACCATGGTGTACAGAATTTTATCAAATTGCCATGGTCTACCAAGTAATAAGGAACATGCTTGCATAGGTACCACATCACAATCAACATAATCAGCATATGTAGAGATACTAAAATACACACTAACAAAGACGTGTTACCTTAACCTTGCCGCTGTTGTTGAACCATTGGATGTAGTAAGGATGTGGATGTGGTCTTGTGGTGAGAGAAAGCTTCCCACCATATCCATGCTAGCCAAGTTGTTGCAGCTCCTCCATCTATGATGACGCTAATAGAACGCTCCTTCACAACTCCCTTTGTATGGAACAAATTATGCCTCCGATTTTGCTCAAACACTCAAAACACGTTGAGCAACTAAACATTCATACCGCCAAGATCTTCAAGAGCCATGTATTGCGCCTCATGATCGTAATCATCTCCACCGTGTTCTTCATGTGTAATAAGAGCCAAAGTCTCTTCATCATAGTCACTAGCGCACTCATACCCACCATCCTCAAGAGCAATCATCACACGCTGAGATTGGCATTCTCTCAAGAAAATGTCCTCTTCCCTTACAACGATTTACAAATAATATCACTTGTGTGCCCTGTTGACGCCATGGAAGAAGAAGAGCTCTGTAGGCCCAAAGCAGTGTACTCTTGGCAGATAGTGGTGGTTGTGCCTGCTTTCTTGTATCACGGTTGGAGGTGGCAGCCACGGAGGTGCCGTGTAGTAGAACGTGGAAGTAGATGATGCACGTGGTGTCCATGAGGAAGGTCGACCTGCAGTAAAAGTTAGTCCGCCGCCAAGGCCCGCCGATCCTGCACTTCACGTTCAGCTTTACAAGCAAGATGGAATAATCGAGTGATATTATTATAATCCTTGTAGTCTAGAATGGTCTGAATTAATCCACCCAGAAAACGTGCAAGCATAGCTTCATTCTCCTCAACAATACCACATCTAATCAAGCCAGTTTGTAATTCCTAATAATATTCTTCTACCGAATTTTTTCCTTGTCTTAAGCGCTGCAATTTTTGAAGTAATTCACGTTGATAATATGGTGGAACCCAACGAGTACGCATAGCAGTTTTCAAAGCAGCCCAAGTAGCTGGAACAGGATATAATCTACAATGTTCGACCACCAAACACATGCAAAGCTAGTGAAAGCACAAACAGCAGCAGGAACACGCCTCTCCTCGTGATATTGTAAACATGTAAATCGTTGTTCAGTTTCTAACTCCCAAGTAAGATATATATCAGAACATATCTACCCTCAAATGGTGGAATATTCAATTTCAGTTTAGGGAGATGGTCATGATCTCGCACTCAAGGGGAGCCCGAACATTGCCATTATTTGCATGTGGACGACCTGGTGGTTGTGGTGCTGGTGGTTGCACATAGTTCTGATGTTGATCAACCTCATCCTCGTAATCTCTCACATAATCATCCTCCCCCACCGCAGCAGCAGGAGCCACGTATATCAACAAGAGCACCAAAGCAGCTTGGCCAGCTGAAGAGGGACACGGAAGCTCTCAAGGAGGGCTGTTTCACATGTGGAGGTAGTCCTTGTTGTTGTAGTAGAGGTGCGTTAGGTGCAGCCGGTGGTGGTGGTGGTAGACGCATGAGCAATTCATTAAACTTGTTATCGAGCTTTGTTTCAACGCCTTCTCAATGCCATCTATCTTCTCCATGGCCTCTTCAAATCTATTTAGCACATCTTCCACCTGCCCACTCATCATTTGTTGAAACTTATCATGTAGCGCTTTGTTTGTCATGTTCTCCCGGGCCAATCACGCCGGCTTGTGATCCCGCCATGGTTAGCAGCAATAGAAACACACAAGAATATGATTCGACAGACTACTAGGAAGTGGTGGTGGTGGTGTGGTGGACAATCACAACCGTCAAGCAAATCTCAAATTCTTACCAGCCTACCCAAAGAAGAAAGGGTGATCGCAACCGATGTAGTCAAACTCTCAAAGCTTGATAGAGCGATTACTGTGGAGAGTCAAACGCACGATGTAGATGTATGTGGAGCTGGGAAGGCTTATAATATGGTAGCAAAAAGGGTCAGCAATAATCAATTCAGAGATGCAAAGTTGAATAAACGCCAACGACGTAGATCGTGGTCGGGTCCTAGGCTAGACCGTGCTAGAGACGCGAGCCTAGAACACTAACAAAATCACGGCGCTGCACGGAAACAAGGGAAAAGCACACTGGATTTTTTTTTCTTTTTTTTTTTTTTTGCGCTTTTTTTTTTGCTGCCTTTTTTTTTTTTTTTTTTTTTTTGCGAAAAATCATTATCATGGCGAGTGTCTCAAAACTCTTCCCAGGTCAAACTGACACGATGGGCACGAAATTTTTTCGACCAAAATTTTTTTTTTCGACTGCCCGGACCCAAAAACTGGAAACGGGTCAAAAAAAACTTTTTGTAACGGCGACTGTCTCAATACACTTAGAAACACCTAAAATAGGATAGCCAGAAATTTTTTCGACAAGTGCGTTTTCGGAAAATTTTGGGCCTAAACGGAGGGTGGTTTCCAAATTTTTTCGACCAATTTTTTTTTCCGAAACCTACTCCGGTAAGGAAACACGAATCGGAAACTAGATGGATCTCGAAAACAAACCTAATATGCAAGGAACTCGGATTGGTGGTGGATATATGGTGGTGGTATATGGCAGCGGTGGTGGTAGCGGGGGTAGTATATGGATATGGATCGGTGGTGGTATATGGACACGGATTGGTGGTGGTATATGGATACGGATTCGAGCGTGATGGTAGGTGGCAAGGCGATGATGATGGTGCGTGCGGCGGCGTGACAACTTATGACCGTAACTCAAACTCTAAAAGACTAGACGCTAAGACCAAAGAACTAGACACGACGATGCAACCGCAAATTCAACAAAGCAAAACCCTAAAAAGATTATGCAAAGGCTCGATTGGTTCGGATATGATGAACTAACCCTAATTTTTTTGTGGCTTTTTCGTGGACTATAGGTATGAAGAATGAGACTCGATCTAAACTACGGAAAACTGCAAAATCTCACCGAGCAACCTGGAAATCTGATACCACTTGATAGAGGCAAAGGTGTCCCGCCTTCGATGAGATGTTGGTTTTCGCTTTGGAGGAAGTCGACTTTGACGATCCGACTACGAACGTCGGCGAGGACGCCGCGCTTTAGCAATCGCTAAACCAACTCCGAGAGGTTATTGACCACGCCGAGCACGATCAACTCCGACCACGAGGGTCTGCTTCCTCGCGAGCAAACGAAGAACAAGCAAGAAACTGAGATTGCAATCTGGATATTGCGAATATAAGATGAAAGCTTTATTGATCAAGGTGGGGTTCTGTGACGCTTTGTCCGGTCGTTGAACACAAACGGCACGCGGGTTGCAGCTATGGCGAACTTTTAATCTAAACAAAACCCAAGGTCTAAATGGTGCCCTAAGGGCTGTATATATGGAGGAAGAGGGGGGATTTCGTGGCCCTTGGTGGAGGGGTCCAAATCAACCCTAACTCTTGTTTCCCCACACATACGGACTCTAAAAACAGCCTATACTTAAGTATTTCGAAATTACATGGGCTGGCCCAATAATAAGGTGACGAAGCACCTAGAATAGCCTATGGACGAATATTATGAAGTGGCATCTTGTATATTTCGTCCAAGGCCTCATGCACTCATTATGGTGGCTTCAAAGTCCTGAATCATCACTTGTAACTCCGTTTGTTCCTCTTTGCGCATGCCAACATCTCCATGCTTGAACTTGCTCCAAGGTTCATCCTTCTTGTCCATGGTAGGCCCTTCATTTGTAAGCAAAACAAATGTATCCAATTTAGGCAGCATCATATTCTCATGAACATTGGAATCGTTACCAAGAAACGAAAGTACCGATAATTCAATTGATGGCGCATGCGCGAGCTCTAGTAATTGGTCCAAGATATGTATAGCAGCAGGGGTTGTGGGTGTAACAATGGTATTGATGTCCTCATCAGAGTTGGAGATTTCATTATTTTCATATTTGGGTTCTCTCAAATTTTGAAAATAGGATCATCTGGATTTATTTATTTTATCTTCAAATATTTTCCAAAAAAAATAAAAATAGAGAGGGAATAATACGACTTTCCCAACATTTAGGAAAAATGAAGATTTAATAAATAAATCAATTTTGGTTTTTGAAAGTTTATTTGCTTTAGGGAAAAAAATGACTATTTTAAATATATGCATTTTGGCCCCGTTCTAAAGTTCATTTTGTTCGACTCATTTTTAAGAGTCGGGGAAAATTTATTTTATTTAATTTGGAGTTCGTTTAGTTTTATTTTAAATTCGTTTCGTTTTGTTATTTTTTAAAGAAAAAAACAGCGCCCGCGCCCTTTGGGCCAAGGGCCCAGCCCACCCGCCGCCTGCCCACCGCCTCCCCTCGCCCATGGCCCCCGGCGGGAGGAGTCCCGCCGGCCGCCAGTCCGGTCCTGGCTCACGCCACCCGCCGCCGCTGTCCTCCCCCAAGGCACCCTCCCCTTTATATACCCCCCCTCTCGCTCCTCACCTCAAGGCCTCCCGCCCTAACCCGAGCCGCCTGAGCCGCCATTGTCCGCCGGAGTCATTGAACCGCCTCGACGCCGCATCGCCTCGACCTCACCCGCCTGGCCCACCGCCCACGCCGAGCCGGAGCTCCTTGCCGGCGACCTCCCCGGTCCGTTTTGTTTCCAAAACCGTCCGGTTTTTTTCGTTGTTCGGTTTTAAAAAAAACCTAGATTAGTTTATTTTTTATTTATCGGTTTTATTAATTAGTAAACGTCACCGTCCGCTCGCTTTAATGAACGTGTTCGCCGGTTAGTTTCGTTAACGAACGACGTTCGGTTAACCGCTCGTCGTTTTTCTTTTAATCGGATTTAATCCGTTATTTTCCAATTTGATTTCGATCCAATTTTCAAATCTGCTTATCTTCTCGCCGCTTATCTAATCAGGTGACTCAAGCGCTGGAGTTTCGTTTCAAACCGCCGTTCGACCAACCTACTTAAACAAAGTTTTGCTACTGTAAAAATTTGACCTAGTTTCAAATTGCTAAAACCGAGTTGTTTTCTTTTGTCGTCCGACTTTCGTTGCTTTATTTGATTTGATTCTTTTTGCAACCAGGGTTCTTAAGTTGAACTTTCTGGCTGGATCTTCTATTCGAGATTTCCCACATGCATTAGATGAGTACTTATTGTATGCTTGTTGTTTGTCTGCGTTAGATCACCCGAGTCGCCGCTTGTTACTTCGAAGTCTCTAGGTTTCATGGATCATCGCAAGGCAAGTAACACTTGATCATACCTTTTCTACTACCCAGTTTTATGCATTAGCTCTATTCCTCAAACACTTGCATGTTTAGGATCTAATTAAATTGTGGGATGGGAAGTAGATTGAGGTAGTACCTATTACTGCTTTTACTTTTGAAACCCCGGGAGTTACTTCTCGTTTGCTTATTATGCCATGCTATGCCAGTAGACGTGGATTGGGTGAGTGAATATCCATGACAGATGTGAGATGGTTAATTAATGGTTTATCTAAGGTGGCAACTTAAACACACATCTGGGTGGATTGAGGCACCTGGTTTCCATCAGACTTGCCTCAGATTTCTTCGGACCGCCACCTGTGCTCTAAGGGATCATAAGATTATTCAAACTAGAAACTTCCGTGTGCAGCCACAAGCCAATATGGGCTCTGGCATAGTGGAGTAAGTTGTGCGAACTCTTACGGGTAGGCTAGCTGATGTAGGGGATGTAGGTTGGTACGGTCTACCCACATGTAAGGTGCTAGTGCTTCGAAAGATCTGTGTCTCGGTCATCCGCTTTCTCAAACACCATGTAGTGCGAGAACCAAACGGAGGCGATCGAGTCTTCGGGAAAAGTGCAAAACCTCAGAGAGTGTATAAACTAATCATGATTAGCCGTGTCCCTGGTTATGGACGTTTTGAGTATCTAGTACTTGAATATCATGTGAATTCTCATCATGTTACTTCAATTAATGATATTGGGTTTTAATGAGTACTTTAATTGGGATTGAGGATGTCATCAACCATTCTCAATGTTTAACAACCACCATGATAGTTAAACAAAATTATTCCTTTGTTGTAGGGAAAAATTAGCTTTATGCAAAACAGTAACAGTAAAGCTTTTCCACCAGCCATATATGCATGTAGTATAGGCTTATTACAATTGTTCTCTATGTGTTGCATTGCCAAAGATATTCCATGTGTTGACCCGTTTTGGGCTGCAACTTTCATGTTGCAGACTTTTCGATTTACTTAGTAAGGTGTTAGGTCGTGGTTCTATACTCGATGCCGATGGAGTTGATGGACTCACTTATCTTCCAAGCCTTCCGCTATTATCGTTATTAGATGGCCTTAAGCCATATTTATTGTAATAAGTCCTCTTTTGGACAACACCGTAATAAGTGTGTGATTGCTACTCGCTATAAATCCTTCAAGTACTTGTGTGGTGTCAACATTACATGATCCAGGATGACATCGAGCACGAGACTTGATCCATTCGGTCCCGGTCGCTACTGAGAGATGGTATCGAGCACACGCCGATCGTAGGACACGACCACTAAGTTAAAGCCATAGATCACTACTCTCTTCCCATTTTCTAACTCCTCATCTTCTCTACTCTTCTAGGATGAAGGACGCCAAGATCAAGTACACCCAACCAGACGAAGGCACAACTTTTGGATTTCACTTGAAGGAAGTCACCAAGTACCTGAACATTGGACTACCCAGTTTCACCGGGACTTTCAACGCCACTCTGCCTGAAGAGGAGCGCTGGAAGATTCAAGCTCACGTTCCAGGAAGGACATTCGCCCCAATCACCAAACCTATTGATGAGGACATCAATACCATTGTTACACCCACAGCCCCTGCTGCTATACATACTGGACCAATTACTCGAGCTCGCGCACGCCAATTGAATTATCAGGTACTTTCGTTTCTGGGTAACGATTCTAATGTTCATGAGAATATGATGCTGCCTAAATTGGATACATTTGTTTTGCTTACAAATGATGGGCCTACCATGGACAAGAAAGATGAACCTTGGAGCAAGTTCAAGCATGGAGATGTTGGCATGATGAGGACATCAATACCATTGTTACACCCACAGCCCCTACTGCTACATATACTGGACCAATTACTAGAGCTCACAGCACGCCAATTAAATTATCGTGTACTTTCGCTTCTTGGTAATGATTCTAATGTTCATGAGAATATGATGCTGCTTAAATTGGATACATTTGTTTTGCTTACAAATGAAGGCCCTAGCTTGGAGAAGGATGGACATTGAGCAAGAACAAGCATGGAGATAATGCCATGCGCAGGGGAACAAGAACGGAGTTACAAGTGATGATTTCAGGACTTTGAAGCCACCATAATGGGTGCATGAAGCCTTGGACGAAATATACAAGATGCTACTTCATAAATGTCGTCCCGAGGCTATTCTAGGTGCTGCGTCACCTTATTAGTGGGCCAGCCCATGTAATTTCGAAATACTTAAGTATAGGCTGTTTTAGAGTCCGTATGTGTGGGAAACAAGAGTTAGGGTTGATTTCGACCCTCCACCAAGGGCCACGAAATTCCCCTCTTCCTCCATATATACAGCCCTTAGGGCACCGCTTAGACCTTGGGTTTTGTTTAGATTAAAAGTTCGCCATAGCTGCAACTTCGCAGATTTCGCTTGTGTTCAACGACTGCATAAAGGCGCCACAGAACCCCACCTTGATCAATAAAGCTTTCATCTTATATTCGCAATATCCAGATTGCAATCTCAGCTTCTTGCTTGTTCTTCGCTTGCTCGCAGGAAATGACCCTCGTGGTCGTTGATCGTGCTTCGGCGTGGTCAATAACCTCTCGGAGTTGGTTTAGCGATTGCTAAGGCGCGACGTCCTCGCGACGCTCAGTAGTCGGATCGCCAAAGTCGACTTCCTCCAAAGCGAAAACCACATCTCATCGAAAGACGGGACACCTTTGCCTCTATCAAGTGGTATCAGATTTTCAGGTTGCTCGGTGAGATTTTACAGTTTTTCGTAGATTAGATCGAGTCTGTTCTTCATACCTAAAGTCCACGAAAAAGCCACAAAAAAAAAATTAGGGTTAGTTCATCATATCCGAACCAATCTGAGCCTTTGCATAATCTTTTTAGGGTTTTTGCTTTGTTGAATTTGCGGTTGCATCGTCGTGTCAAGTTGCTGGTCTTAGAGTCTAGTCTTTTAGAGTTTCGAGTTCTGGTCATAAGTTGTCACGCCACGCCGCACCATCATCATCGCCTTGCCATCTACCACCATTGCTTATCCGCCACCGCCTCAATCCGTATCCATATACCACCACCAATCCAGATCCATATTCCACCACCGCTGCCATATACCACCACCATATATCCACCACCAATCCGAAGTTCTTCTCATATTAGGTTTGTTTTCGAGATCCATCTAGTTTCCGATTCGTGTTTCCTTGCCGAGTAGGTTTCGAAAAAAAAAAAACGACTTGTCGAAAAATTTTTCGGCTATCCTGCTTTTAAGTGTTTCTAAGTGGATTGAGACAACGCCATATAGAAAGTTTTTTTGACCTGCTTCAGCTTTTGGGTCCGGCAAATAAAAAAATTTTTGGTCGAAAAAAATTTCGTGCCCATCCCGTCGGTTTGACCTGGGAAGAGGTTTGAGACACTCGCCATTATAGTGATTTTTCGCAAAAAAAAAAAATGAGCAAAAAAAAAAGCAGCGCAAAAAAAAAAAAGAGCGAAAAAAATCCCAGAGTGTGCTTTTCCGTTGTTTCCGCAGCGCCGTGATTTTGTTAGTGTTCTAGGCTCGCGTCTAGCACGGTCTAGCCTAGGACCAAAGATCAAGATCACTGTTGAGCGCTTATTCAACTTTGCATCTCTCAATTGATTATTGCTAACCATTTTGCTACCATATTATAAGCCTTCCCAGCTCCACATACATCTACATCGTATGCTTGACTCTCCCGTAATCGCCTATCCAAGCTTTGAGAGTTTTGACTACATCGGTTGCCGATCACCGCTTCTTTGGGTAAGAACTGTAAGAATTTGAGATTTGCTTGACGGATTTGTGATCGCCCACCACACCACCACCACCACTTCCTAGTAGTCCGTCAATCATATTCTTGTGTGTTTCTATTGCTGCTAACCATGGCAGGATCACAAGTCGATTTAGACTAACGGGAGAACATGACAAACAAAGCGCTACATGATAAGTTTCAACAAATGATGAGTGGGCAGGTGGACGATGTGCTAAATAGATTTGAAGAGGCCATGGAGAAGATAGATGGCATTGAGAAGGCGTCAAACAAAGCTCGATAACAAGTTTAATGAATTGCTCGCTGCCTACCACCACCACCACCGGCTGCACCTAACGCACCTCTACTACAACAACATGGACTACCTCCACATCGCGAAACAGCCCTCCGCCGAAGCTTCCCGTGTCCCTCTTCACCGCCAAGCTGCTGGTGCTGCTGTTGATACTTCGTGGCTCCTCGCTGCTGCGACGGGGAGGATGATTATGTGAGAGCTACGAGGATGAGGTTGATCAACATCGAACTACGTGCAACCACCAGCACCACAACCACCAGTGTCGCCCACATGCAAATAATGGCAATGTTCGGGCTCCCCTTCAGGTACGAGATCATGACCATCTCCCTAAACTGAAATTGAATATTCCACCATTTGAGGGTAGATATGTTCCTGATATATATCTTACTTGGGAGTTAGAAACTGAACAACGATTTACATGTTTACAATATCCTGAGGAGAGACGTGTTCCTGCTGTTTGTGCTTTCACTAGCTTTGCATGTGTTTGGTGGTCTAACATTGTAGATTATATCCTGCTCCAGCTACTTGGGCTGCTTTGAAAACTGCTATGCGTACTCGTTGGGTTCCACCATATTATCAGCGTGAATTACTTCAAAAATTGCAGCGCTTAAGACAAGGAAAAATTCGTAGAAGAATATTATCAGAATTACAAACCGGCTTGATTAGATGTGGTATTGTTGAGGAGAATGAAGCTATGCTTGCACGCTTTTCTGGGTGGATTAAATAGAGAGATTCAGACCATTCTAGACTACAAGGATTATAATAATATCACCGATTATTCCATCTTGCTTGTAAAGCTGAACGTGAAGTGCAGGATCGATGTGCCTTGGCGCGACTAACTTTTCTCGCAGGTCGACCTTCATCATGGACACCACGTGCATCATCTACTTCCACACGCTCTACTACACCGACACCTCCGCCGGCTGCCACCTCCAACCGTGATACAAGAAAGCAGCACAACCACCACTATCTGCCAAGAGTACACCGCTGGGCCTACACAGCTCTTCTTCTTCCATGGCGTCAACAGGGCACACAAGTGATATTATTTGTCGTCGTTGTAAGGGAAGAGGACATTTTATGAGAGAATGCAATCTCAGCGTGTGATGATTGCTACCGAGGATGGTGGGTATGAGTCCGCTAGTGACTATGATGAAGAGACTTTGGCTCTTATTACACATGAAGAACACGGTGGAGATGATTCTGATCCTGAGACGCAATACATGGCTGTCAAGATGCCGACAGTATGAATGTTTAGTTGCTCAACGTGTTTTGAGTGTGCAGGTTACACAAGCTGAGCAAAATCAGAGGCATAACTTGTTCCATACAAAGGAGTTGTGAAGGAACGTTCTATTCAAGGCCATCATAGATGGAGGGAGCTGCAACAACTTGGCTAGCATGGATATGGTGGAGAAGCTTTCTCTCACCACAAGACCACATCCACATCCTTACTACATCCAATGGTTCAACAACAGCGCAAGGTTAAGGTAACACGCATCGTTCGTGTGTATTTTAGTATCTCTACATATGCTGATTATGTTGATTGTGATGTGGTACCTATGCAAGCATGTTCCTTATTACTTGGTAGACCATGGCAATTTGATAAAAATTCTGTACACCATGGTAGAAACAATCAGATACTCTTGTTCACAAGGATAAAATATTACTTTGCTTCCTATGACTCCTGATTCCATTTTGAAAGATGATATTAATAGAGCTAATAAAGCAAAACAGGAGAAAATAAGAGTGAAAATCAGATTGTGGCAAAAGAATTTGAGCAACAAATGAAGCCTAATAATAAACCATCTAATGTTGCTTCTGAAATTAAACTGAAAAGTGCATGTTTATTTGCCACCAAATCTGATATTGATGAGCTAGATTCTAGCAAATCTGTTTGCTATGCTTTTGTGTGCAAAGAGGCATTATTTTCATTCGAGGACGTGCCTTCCTCTTTGCCCCTCGCTGTCACTAACATTTTGCAGAGTTCACGACGCCTTCCCACAAGACGCAAGCACCGGATTACCACCTATTCGAGGGATTGAGCATCAAATTGACTTAATTCCCGTGCATCGCTACCCAACCGCGCACCATACCGCACCAATCCAGAGGAGACGAAGGAGATTATGCGTCAAGCATGTGAGCTGCTCGACAAAGGTTATATACGCTAATCTCTTAGTCCTTGTGCTGTTCCTATTATACTAGTGCCTAAAAAGGATGGTACGTCACAGTATGTGTGTTGATTGTAGAGGCATTAATAATATTACTATTCGTTATCGCCATCCTATTCCTAGGCTAGATGATATGCTTGATGAATTGAGTGGCTCTACAATATTCTCCAAAGTTGATTTATGAGTGGATACCATCAAATTCGTATGAAATTGGGAGATGAATGGAAAACAGCATTTAAAACTAAGTTTGGATTATATGAGTGGTTAGTCATGCCTTTTGGGTTAACTAATGCACCTAGTACTTTCATGAGATTAATGAACGAAGTTTTACGTGCTTTCATTGGACGATTTGTGGTAGTTTACTTTGATGATATACTGATTTATAGCAAATCTTTGGAAGAACATTTGGAACATTTACGTGTTGTTTTTAATGCTCTACGTGATGCACGCTTGTTTGGTAACCTTGGGAAGTGCACCTTTTGCACCGACCGAGTATCTTTTCTTGGCTATGTTGTTACTCCACAGGAATTGAAGTTGATAAAGCCAAGATTGAAGCTATTGAGAGTTGGCCGCAGCCCAAAACGGTCACACAAGTGAGGAGTTTTCTTGGACTCGCTGGTTTCTATAGGCGCTTTGTGAGAGACTTTAGCACCATTGCTGCACCTCTCAATGAGCTTACAAAGAAGGATGTGCCTTTTGTTTGGGGTACCGCACAGAAGAAGCCTTCACGGTATTGAAAGATAAGTTGACACATGCTCCTTTACTCCAACTTCCGACTTTAATAAGACTTTTGAGCTTGAATGTGATGCTAGTGGAATTGGATTAGAGGTGTGTTATTACAAGATGGCAAACCTGTTGCATACTTTTCTGAAAAATTGAGTGGGCCTAGTCTGAACTATTCTACTTATGACAAAGAATTATATGCTCTTGTTCGACTTTAGAGACATGGCAACATTATTTATGGCCCAAAGAATTTGTTATACATTCTGATCATGAATCTTTGAAACATATTAAAAGTCAAGCTAAACTGAATCGTAGACATGCTAAATGGGTTGAATTCATTGAGACTTTCCTTATGTCATTAAACACAAGAAGGGTAAAGAAAATGTTATTGCTGATGCTTTGTCTCGTCGATATACTATGCTTTCACAACTTGACTTCAAAATATTTGGTTTGGAGACCATCAAAGATCAATATGTGCATGATGCTGATTTTAAAGATGTAATGCAGAATTGTAAAGAGGGAAGAACATGGAACAAGTTCGTTATTAATGATGGTTTTGTGTTCCGTGCTAACAAGCTATGCATTCCTGCTAGCTCTGTTCGCCTTTTGTTGTTGCAGGAGGCGATGGAGGAGGATTAATGGGACACTTTGGCGTGAAGAAGACGGAGGATATACTTGCTACACATTTCTTTTGGCCAAAGATGAGACGGATGTTGAGCGCTTTGTTGCTCGCTGCACTACATGTCAAAAAGCTAAGTCACGACTCAATCCTCATGGTTTATATATGCCTTTGCTCGTGCTTAGTGTTCCTTGGGAGGATATATCTATGGACTTTGTTTTAGGTTTACCTCGAACAAAGAAGGGAGGATAGCATATTTGTTGTCGTGGATAGATTCTCTAAAATGGCACACTTTATACCATGTCATAAAAGCGATGATGTGTTAATGTTGCTGATTTGTTCTTTCGTGAAATTATTCGCTTGCATGGTGTGCCAAATACTATTGTTTCAGATCGTGATACTAAATTTCTTAGCCACTTTTGGAGATGTTTATGGGCTAAGTTGGGGACTAAACTGCTTTTTAGTACTACTTGTCACCCCCAAACCGATGGATAAACTGAAGTAGTCAATAGAACATTGTCTACTATGCTTAGGGCTGTTTTGAAGAATAATAAGAAAATGTGGGAAGAATGCTTGCCTCATATTGAATTTGCTTATAATCGCTCATTGCATTCTACTACTAAGATGTGCCCTTTGAAATTGTGTATGGCTTCCTACCTCGTGCACCTATTGATTTGTTGCCTCTTCCATCTTCGGAGAAGGTTAATTTTGATGCTAAAGAACGTGCTGAATTGATTTTAAAATGCATGAGATAACTAAGGAAAACATTGAGCGATGAATGCTAAATATAAACTTGTGGAGATAAGGGTAGAAAACATGTTGTCTTTGCACCGGAGATCTTGTTTGGTTACATTTGCGTAAGGATAGGTTTCCTAATTTGCGCAAATCAAAGCTAATGCCACGTGTCTGATGGTCCATTTAAGGTGTTAGAGAAAATAAATGATAATGCATATAAACTTGAGCTGCCCGCAGATTTTGGGGTTAGTCCCACTTTTAACATTGCAGATTTGAAGCCTTATTTGGGTGAGGAATATGAGCTCCGTCGAGGACGACTTCATTTCAAGAAGGGAGGATGATGAGGACATCAATACCATTGTTACACCCACAGCCCCTATTGCTACATATATTGGACCAATTACTAGAGCTCACAGACGCCAATTAAATTATCGTACTTTCGCTTCTTGGTAATGATTCTAATGTTCATGAGAATATGATGCTGCTTAAATTGGATACATTTGTTTTGCTTACAAATGAAGGCCCTAGCTTGGAGAAGGATGGACATTGAGCAAGAACAAGCATGGAGATAATGCCATGCTAAGGGGAACAAGAACGGAGTTACAAGTGATGATTTCAGGACTTTGAAGCCACCATAATGGGTGCATGAAGCCTTGGACGAAATATACAAGATGCTACTTCATAAATGTCGTCCCGAGGCTATTCTAGGTGCTGCATCACCTTATTAGTGGGCCAGGCCCATGTAATTTCGAAATACTTAAGTATAGGCTGTTTTAGAGTCCGTATGTGGGGAAACAAGAGTTAGGGTTGATTTCGACCCTCCACCAAGGGCCACGAAATTCCCCCTCTTCCTCCATATATACAGCCCTTAGGGCACCGCTTAGACCTTGGGTTTTGTTTAGATTAAAAGTTCGCCATAGCTGCAACTTCGCAGCCGCTTGTGTTCAACGACTGCATAAAGGCGCCACAGTAACCCCACCTTGATCAATAAAGCTTTCATCTTATATTCGCAATATCCAGATTGCAATCTCAGTTTCTTGCTTGTTCTTCGCTTGCTCGCAGGAAATGACCCTTGTGGTCGTTGATCGTGTTCGCGTGGTCAATAACCTCTCGGAGTTGGTTTAGCGATTGCTAAGGCGCGACGTCCTCGCACGTTCGTAGTCGGATCGTCAAAGTCGACTTCCTCCCAAGCGAAAACCACATCTCATCGAAAGACGGGACACCTTTGCCTCTATCATGGCATGCGCAAGGGCTACAAGAACGGAGTTACAAGTGATGATTCCAGGACTTTGAAGCCACCCTAATGAGTGCATGAGGCCTTGGACGAAATATACAAGATGCCACTTCATAATATTCGTCCATAGGCTATTCTAGGTGCTGCGTCACCTTATTATTGGGCCAGGCCCATGTAATTTCGAAATACTTAAGTATAGGCTGTTTTAGAGTCCGTATGTGTGGGGAACAAGAGTTAGGGTTGATTTCGACCCCTCCACCAAGGGCCACGAAATTCCCCCTCTTCCTCCATATATACAGCCCTTAGGGCACCGCTTAGACCTTGGGTTTTGTTTAGATTAAAGTTCGCCATAGCTGCAACTTCGCACATTTCGCTTTGTGTTCAACGACTGCACAAAGGCGCCACGTAACCCCACCTTGATCAACAAAGCTTTCATCTTATATTCGCAATATCCAGATTGCAATCTCAGCTTTCTTGCTTGTTCTTCGCTTGCTCGCAGGAAACAGCCCTCGTGGTCGTTGATCGTGCTCCGCGTGGTCAATAACCCTCGGAAGTTGGTTTAGCGATTGCTAAGGCGCGACGCCTCAAGACGTTCAGTAGTCGGATCGTCAAGGTCGACTCCCACAGAAACGATAGCCACCATCTCATCGAAACATCGGGACACCTTTACCTCTATCACCTATAGATAGTGTATTCAGTGCACCCACCTGGAGTCTGGGAAAGAGCATGGCAGCTCATATCACCATGGGACGCATTGGAGAAGTTTATCAAGAAGACCTCAAAGACACTATCTACCAGATTTGTGGACGCCGAGATGAACAATGGGAGATAGTCAGCACCAAGAAGGATAGATCCATTGCAGCTTTCATCCAGGAGTTAAACCAGCACATTCGACGCCAGGAGAACCAGATGTGCAATGATATGTTAGAGTTGCAGAATGCAAAGGGAAGGATCATCGAACTTGAAGAAGAACTAAAGACTACACGCAAGGACTACATGGACGAGATCGTAGCTCTAGCAAGACACAATAACGATCTTAAGTACGAGATCAAGAACTCAAGAAGAAGTTGGCGCCAAGAATGAAGACCAAGATGTCGGTTGTCCAAGCGACTACATCATCATTGACGATACCGATTCGGATCCAAGTGAACCCGATTTTGAAGACGAAGCTGGAGCAGACATCATGGAGTCTTCCACCGGTTCAAATTAGTAGATGACCCCCCTATATTAGTAGTATTACCTCCATGTAAACATTATAGTACACGCACTTTTGCGCTAGTTAGATCGTTGTAAGCCCTCTGTTTGATTGAATGAAGTGATTTTGTGTGCATTTGCTCATGTGCATTGGGTAGTGTTTCTCCTTAGACCTCATTCTATTCTTAATTACTCGTCTTTTCTAAACCCATCAGATGCCTCCGAGACGCGACCCCGGGTTTGTTTTCCCGCCAGAGATAACCCAATTGATTCAAAGAGCAGTAACACCCTGATTCAAACATTGGTGCGTAACCAAGGCAACAACAACAACAACAACCCACCACCACCACCACCACCATGGATCACTTGACTCGCTTCCTTAGACTGAATCTGCGGTGTATTCCAAAGAGCACCGAGCCGATAGTAGCAGTATGATTGGCTCCAAGAAGATAGGAAGGAGTTGACCACTACAGGATGCACAGATGGAGAAAGAGTGAAGTTTGCTGCACACCAGCTTGAAGGACCCATGAGCAGCATGGTGGGAGAATTTTACACCACTTATCCTGAGACACGGTCACATGGGATCAGCTTTCAGAAGCTTTCCGACCGCCCATGTTTCAGCAGGAGCTATGGCCATGAAGAAGCGTGAGTTTCGCAACTTACGCCAAGGAGGAAGGACTGTTGGCAAGATGTGGATGATTTCAATAAGTTAGCACGTTATGCCCCAGATGACGCTTGCTACATGATGCGCTAAGCAGAGAAGTTTCGAAGGACTGAATGATGAGTTCAGCATGCCGTTGATGGTAGCAAGTTTCAACAACTACCGTGAGCTGGTAGACCGAGCCCTCATGATTGAAGGAAAGCAGCAAAGAAATTGAGAACCGCAAGAGGAAGTATGGACAGGGAAAGTATAACTCGAGCTCAGCAGAAGCCTCATTATACCCCTAAACCAGGAGTTCGGGCCAAAGATACCCATGGAGGAGGTAATTCGCACAACCATAATGGCACCAAGAATGGGAACGGAATGGAGGAAGCAATGGACAGAACCGCGCCAACCCGTCAACACCATCCAAGGTAGACCTGAGTCACATTACTTGCTTTAAGTGCCGCAAGACCGGACATTATGCAAATGACTGTCCAGAAAGCCAGAATGGAAATGGCAATGGAAGCTCTGGAAAGAAGCCAAACCTTTTCAACAGGGGATGTGTGAACCACATTGATGTGGAGGAGGTTGAAGATCAGCCCGATGCAAGAATCGGCAAGTTTTTGGTTAAGTCATTTATCGCAGCTTGTTCTTTTCGACATCGGTGCATCACATTCATACATATCAAGGGGATTTGTGGATAAGTACAAATTACCGACCCAAGCCCTTAGGTCACCCATGCTAGTAACCTCACCGGGAGCAGAATACATGGCTAGTAAATGGTGTGATCGACTGCCATTAAGGATTGGACACTATGTTTTTCCCTCAGACCTAATAGTTCTGGAATCCCAAGGTTTGGATGTGATATTAGGAATGGATTGGTTATCGAAGTATGGACGGAACATAGATTGCACCACTAAGTCAATTTTGCTCACCACACCAGAAGGAAGAAGGATCAAGTACGTATCACGACACGAAGCCGAGGAGAACGCAAGTAAATTGCTTATCGTGAGTTGTGCAGAAGAAGTACCAGGTGGTGAAGGATTTTCCTGATGTATTTCCTAAGAGTTGCCGTGAATGCCACCGGATAGAGACATTGAGTTTTGATTGAGCTGTTGCGTGAACAGGACCAATATCAAAGCGACCATACAGTGATGCCCGCATGGATTTGGCGGAAATCAAGAAGCGATTAAGGAACTATTGGATAAAGGTTTTATACGCCCAAGTTCTTCACCTTGGGGATCACCCGTCTCGTTAGTGGAAAAGAAAGATGGATCGTTAAGGATGGTTGTCGATTATCGTGGATTGAATGAAGTAACAATCAAGAACAAGTACCCACTACCAATGATAAATGATCTGCTTTGATCGCTTGCAAGGAGCTAAAGTGTTTTCCAAGATCGACTTACGATCGTGGTACCATCGCTTGAAGATTCGGGAGCGGTGACATACCTAAGTATGAGTATACCGTTATGTCATTTGACTGACTAACGCACCAGCCTATTTCATGAACCCGATGAACAAAGTGTTTATGGAGTTTTTGGATAAGTTCGTCGTGGTGTTCATTGATGACATTTTGATTTTCTCAAGAATGAAGAGGAACACAAGGAACATTTATGTATTGGTTTTAGAGAAACTAAGGAACACCGCTTATATGCCAAGTTCAAGAAAATGTGAGTTTTGGCTAAAGGAAGTGGGATTTCTGGACATGTTATATCCGGAGAAGGAATAGCAGCTTGACCCCACGAAGGTTGAGACCAGAACTCAATGGGAAGCACCAACTACAGCTTGGAGAGATTCGAGTTTTCTTGGACTCGCAGGATACTACCAAGATTCATTGAGAATTTCTCAAGGATTGCAAAGCCTATGACAGAGTTGTTGAAGAAGGATACCAAGTTCATATGGACTGAGGACTGTGAGGCAAGTTTTCAGAGTTGAAGAAAAGATTGGTTACCTCACCAAGCAATATTGCTTGATCGCACCAAGGATTATGAGGTGTATTACACGCTTCACGTATGTAGGAAGGAAGAGTTGTTTCAGATGCTTCACGACAACTTAAGCCTCACGAGTTAAATTATGCCACACATGATTTGGAGTTAGCAGCCGCAGTATGCTTTGAAGACATGGAGACATTTTCTCATTGGAAATCATTGTGAAGTATACACGGATCACATGAGTTTGAAGTACATCTTCACACAAAAGAAATTGAATCTCGCATGAGGAGATGGTTAGAGCTTATCAAGGATTATGATATGAGATTGCATTATCACCCCGGAAGGCTAACGTTGTAGCAGACGCATTGAGCCGTAAGAGCCACGCCAATACCCTAATGATGGGAGGAATACCCAATGAGTTAGCCGAGGACCTTCGAGAGCTATGTTTGGAAATAGTTCCAGAGGCTATATAGCAAAGATTGGAAATTCAGTCTACACCGATGGATAAAATCGAGAGAAGCCCAAAAGGCACATAAGGAAGTTGCATCTATAAAGGAGAAAATGAGCAAAGGAAAAGCTAAAGGATTTCGTGAGGATGAGCACGATACCCTTATGGTTTGAGGACCGTGTTTATGTGCCAAATAACCCGGAGATCGTGAAGTTGATTTTGCAAGAAGCTCATGATTCACCCTATTCGATTCACCCAGAAATACCAAGATGTATTTGGATTTGAAGAATACTTTCGTGGACCGGAATGAAGAAGGATATTGCGGAGTATGTAGCAGCTTTGCAATGTATGTCGAGAGTAAAGGCGAACATCGGCCAAGAGGATTGTTACAACCATTGCCGATACCCGAATGGAAGTGGGATAAACTAGGCATGGATTTCATCATAGGTTTGCCAAAGACTCGCTCAGGGTATGACTCGATTTGGGTTATAGTCGAATCGCTTGACGAAGGTAGCTCATTTCATTCCAGCCAAGACTACCTATAGCAGTGCTAAGTTGGCAAGGATATACATGACCAGAATTGTGTGTTTACACGGAGTTCCGAGGAGTATCGATTCGATAGAGGAACCCAATTTACCTCAAAGTTTTGGAACCAGCTTGCACGAAACATTGGGAACCAGGTTGAATTCAAGACAACTTTTCACCCATGCAATCGATGGATGACCGAGAGAGTAAATCAGATTTTGGAGGATATGTCGAGAGCTTGTGCACTAGATTATGGATCTAGTTGGGATGATAATTTGTCGTATGCAGAATTTTCTTATAACAACAGCTACCAAACCAGCTTGAAGATGGCACCTTCGAGGCTCAGATGGAAGGAGATGCAGACACCGTTGTCATGGGACTTAAACCGAGATCGCCGCTTGTTTGGACCAGATTTGATTAAGGAGTCTCGAGCGTAAGGTTAAACTGATTCGAGATAGGCTCAAGGTAGCCCAGTCCTGCATGTAAGAGCTATGCGGATTCAAAGCGTAAGGCGATTGAATATGAAGTTGGAGACAGAGTATATCTTAGAGTATCCCCGCTTCGAGGAGTTAAGCGCTTTGTAGTTAAAGGAAAATTAGCACCACGCTTCGCTGGACCGTATAAGATTTTGCAACGCATGGGGAAGTTGCTTATAAGTCGGAATTGCCGTAAGGACTGCTCAGAGTTCATGATGTATTCCATGTTTCTCACCAAGAAATGTCACTCCGAGATAGCGTAGATACCGCTAAGAGACACAAAGTGCACCGAAGCAATTCAGTTGAAGGATGATTTAACATATGAGGAAAAACCAGTCAAGATTCTCGATTATGCCAAAGAGAGTTACTCGCAGCAAGGTTATCAAGTTTTGAAAGGTTCAAGGAGCCACCACATCAAGATGAAGCCACCGGGAAAGAGAGGAAGATTTGCTCAAGGACCACCTCACCTATTTTCTAGTTAACCCAATCTCGAGGGCTAGATTCATCTTATAGGGTAGTTTGTAACATCCCAAATTATCAATTTGGAATGTTATACATTAAGTCATCATGCATATCATATTTTCTTGCATTTTCCCGATCCTAGAAAATTTCACGCAACTCAAGGACCCTGAGAGAGTTGGAGATTTCATTATTTTCATATTTGGGTTCTCTCAAATTTTGAAAATAGGATCATCTGGATTTATTTATTTTATCCTCAAATATTTTCCCAAAAAAAATAGAGAGGGAATAATATGACTTTCCAAATATTTAGGAAAATGAAGATTTAATAAATAAATCAATTTTGGTTTTGAAAGTTTATTTGCTTTAGGGAAAAAATGAGTATTTTAAAAATATGCATTTTGGCCCCGCTCTAAAGTTCATTTTGTTCGACTCATTTTTAAGAGTCGGGAAAATTTATTTAATTTAATTTGGAGTTCGCTTAGTTTTATTTTAAATTGCTTGCTTTTGTTTTGTTTTTTTAAAACAGCGCACCAGCCCAAGGCCCGGCTCGGGCCAAGGGCCCACCCTGCCCACCGCCTGCCCACCGCCTCCCTCCTCCCCCGGGAGGAGTCTCGCCACGCCGGGCCGAGTCCGGGCTCGGCCACGCCACCCGCCGCCATTGCCCCTCCCCAAGGCACCCTCCCTTTATATACTCCCCCTCGCCTCCTCCTCAACTCAAGGCTACCACCGCCCAACCCGAGCCGCCTGAGCCGCCTCACGCCGCCGGAGCCAGCCACCTCTCGACGTCGCCATCGCCTCGACCTCACTGCTTGCCCGCCGCCGAGCCCCGAGCCTCACGGCGACTCACGGAGGTAGCCACCGCACCCCCCCTCGGTCCGGTTTGTTTCCAAACCGCTCCGGCTTTTTTTCGTTGTTCGGTTTTTTTTAAAAACTAGATTGGTTTATTTTTTTATTTATCGGTTTTATTAATTAGTAAACGCTCACCGTCCGCTCGCTTTAATGAACGTGTTCGCTTGGTTAGTTTCTCATTAACGAACGACCGCTCGTTAACTGCTCGCTGCTTTTTCTTTAATTGATTTAATCCGTTATTTTCCGAATTCGATTTCCGATCCAATTTTCAAATCTGCTTATCTTCTCGCCGCTTATCGGAATCGTGACTCTGCTACCGAGTTTCGTTCAAACCGCCGTTCGACTAACCTACTTAAACAAAGTTTTGCTACTGTAAAATTTGACCTAGTTTCAAATTGCTAAAACCGAAGTTGTTTTCTTTCGTCCGACTTTCGCTGTTTTATTTGATTTGATTCTTTTGTAACCAGGGTTCTTAAGTTGAACTTTCCGGTTGGATCTTTTATTCGAGATTTCGTGCATTAGATGAGTACTTATTGTATGCTTGTTGTTTGTCTCATAGATCACCCGAGAGCGCCGCTTGTTACTTCGAAGTCTCTAGGTTTCATGGATCATCGCTAGAAGGCAAGTAACACTTGATCATACCTTTTCTACTACCCAGCTTTTATGCATTAGCTCTATTCCTCAAACACTTGCATGTTTAGGATCTAATTAAATTGTGGGATGGGAAGTAGATTGAGGTAGTACCTATTACCTGCTTTTACTTTTGAAACCCCGGGAGTTACTTCTACGCTTGCTTATTATGCCATGCTATGCCAAGAGACGGATTGGGTGAGTGAATATCCATGACAGATGTGAGATGGTTAATTAATGGTTTATCTAAGGTGGCAACTTAAACACACATCCGGGTGGATTGAGGCACCTGGTTTCCATCAGACTTGCTCAGATTTCTTCTGACCGCCACCTGTGCTCTAAGGGATCATAAGATTATTCAAACTAGAAACTTCCGTGCAGCCACAAGCCAATATGGGCTCGCATAGTGGAGTAAGTTGTGCGAACTCTTACGAGTAGGCTAGCTGATGTAGGGGATGTAGGTTGGTACGGTCTACCCACATGTAAGGTGCTAGTGCTTCTAAAAGACTGTGTCTCTGATGAGGACATCAATATCATTGTTACACCCACAGCCCCTGCTGCTATACATACTGGACCAATTACTAGAGCTCGCGCACGCCAATTGAATTATCAGGTACTTTCGTTTCTTGGTAACGATTCCAATGTTCATGAGAATATGATGCTGCCTAAATTGGATACATTTGTTTTGCTTACAAATGAAGGGCCTACCATGGACAAGAAAGATGAACCTTGGAGCAAGTTCAAGCATGGAGATGTTGGCATGCGCAAGGGGAACAAGAACGGAGTTACAAGTGATGATTCCAGGACTTTGAAGCCACCCTAATGAGTGCATGAGGCCTTGGACGAAATATACAAGATGCCACTTCATAATATTCGTCCATAGGCTATTCTAGGTGCTGCATCACCTTATTATTGGGCCAGGCCCATGTAATTTCGAAATACTTAAGTATAGGCTGTTTTTAGAGTCCAGATGTGTGGGGAACAAGAGTTAGGGTTGATTTCGGACCCTCCACCAAGGGCCACGAAATTCTCTTCCTCCATATATACAGCCCTTAGGGCACCGCTTAGACCTTGGGTTTTGTTTAGATTAAAAGTTCGCCATAGCTGCAACTTCGCAGATTTCGCTTGTGTTCAACGACTGCATAAAGGCGCCACAGTAACCCCACCTTGATCAATAAAGCTTTCATCTTATATTCGCAATATCCAGATTGCAATCTCAGCTTGCTTGTTCTTCGCTTGCTCGCAGGAAATGCACTCGTGGTCGTTGATCGTGTTCGCGGGTCAATAACCTCTCTGAGTTGGTTTAGCGATTGCTAAGGCGCGACGCCCTCAAGACGCTCAGTAGTCGGATCGCCAAAGTCGACTTCCTCCAAAGCGAAAACCACATCTCATCGAAAGACGGACACCTTTGCTCTATCGCCTCGGCCATCCGCTTTCAAACACCATGTAGTGCGAGAACCAAACGGAGGCGATCGAGTCTTGTGGGGAAAAGTGCGCAAACCTCTCAGAGAGTGTATAAGCTAATCATGATTAGCCGTGTCCCCGTTATGGACGCTTTTGAGCATCTAGTACTTGAATATCATGTGAATTCTCATCATGTTACTTCTAATTAATGATATTGAGTTTTTAATGAGTACTTTAATTGGGATTGAGGATGTCACAACCATTCTCAATGTTTAACAATGATGAGGACATCAATACCATTGTTACACCCACAGCCCCTATCGCTACATATACCGGACCAATTACTAGAGCTCACAAGACGCCAATTAAATTATCGTGTACTTTCGCTTCTTGGTAATGATTCTAATGTTCATGAGAATATGATGCTCGCTTAAATTGGATACATTTGTTTTGCTTACAAATGAAGGCCCTAGCTTGGAGAAGGATGGACATTGAGCAAGAACAAGCATGGAGATAATGCCATGCTAAGGGGAACAAGAACGGAGTTACAAGTGATGATTTCAGGACTTTGAAGCCACCATAATGGGTGCATGAAGCCTTGGACGAAATATACAAGATGCTACTTCATAAATGTCGTCCCGAGGCTATTCTAGGTGTTATGTCACCTTATTATTGGGCCAGGCCCATGTAATTTCGAAATACTTAAGTATAGGCTGTTTTAGAGTCCGTATGTGGGGAAACAAGAGTTAGGGTTGATTTCGACCCTCCACCAAGGGCCACGAAATTCCCTCTTCCTCCATATATACAGCCCTTAGGGCACCGCTTAGACCTTGGGTTTTGTTTAGATTAAAAGTTCGCCATAGCTGCAACTTCACAGCATTTCGCTTGTGTTCAACGACTGCATAAAGGCCACACGTAACCCCACCTTGATCAATAAAGCTTTCATCTTATATTCGCAATATCCAGATTGCAATCTCAGCTTTTTGCTTGTTCTTCGCTTGCTCGCAGGAAACAGCCCTCGTGGTCGTTGATCGTGTTCGCGTGGTCAATAACCCTCGAAGTTGGTTTAGCGATTGCTAAGGCGCGACGCCTCGCACGATCGTAGTCGGATCGCCAAGGTCGACTCCCACGTAAACGATAGCCACCATCTCATCGAAACATCGGACACCTTTGCCTCTATCAAGTGGTATCAGATTTCCGTGTTGCTCGGTGAGATTTTCCAGCTTTTCGTAGTTTAGATCGAGTCTGTTCTTCATACCTATTGTCCACGAAAAAGCCACAAAAAAATTAGGTTAGTTCATCATATCCGAACCAATCTGAGCCTTTGCATAATCTTTTTAGGTTTTTGCTTTGTTGAATTTATGTTGCATCGCCGTGTCAAGTTGCTGGTCTTAGAGTCTAGTCTTTAGAGTTTCGAAGTTCGTCATAAGTTGTCACGCCACCGCCGCACCATCATCATCGCCTTTGCCATCTACCACCATTGCTTTTCCGCCACCGCCTCAATCCGATCCATATACCACCACCAATCCGTGTCCATATACCACCACCGATCCATACCACCACCATATATCCACCACCAATCCGAAGTTCCTTGCATATTAGGGTTGTTTTCTAGATCCATCTAGTTTCCGATTCGTGTTTCCTTGCCGAGTAGGTTTCGAAAAAAAAAAAAAAGAGTCCGAAACCACCTCCGCTTAGGCCCAAAATTTTCCAAAACGCATTTGTCAAAAAATTTTCCGCTACCCTATTTTTAGGTGTTTCTAAGTGGATTGAGACAACATAAGAGTAGAAAGTTTTTTTGACCTGCTTCAGCTTTTGGGTCCGGCAAAAAAAAAAAAAATTTGGTCGAAAAAATTTCGTGCCCATCCTGTCAGTTTGACCTGGGAAGAGTTTTGAGACACTCGCCATTATAGTGATTTTTCGCAAAAAAAAAAAAAAAAAAGCAGCGCAAAAAAAAAAAAAAAGAGCGAAAAAAAAAATTCCAGAGTGTGCTTTTCCGTTGTTTCCGCAGCAGCCGTGATTTTGTTAGTGTTCTAGGCTCGCCTCTAGCACGGTTCAGCCTAGGACCAAAGACAAGATCGCTGCTGAGCGCTTATTCAACTTTGCATCTCTCGAATTGATTATTGCTAATCTTTTTGCTACCATATTATAAGCCTTCCCAGCTCCACATACATCTACATCGTATGCTTGACTCTCCCCGTAATCGCCTATCCAAGCTTTGAGAGTTTTGACTACATCGGTTGCCGATCACCGCCGGGGTAAGAACTGTAAGAATTTGAGATTTGCTTGACGGATTTGTGATCGCCCACCACACCACCACCACCACTTCCTAGTAGTCCGTCAATCATATTCTTGTGTGTTTCTATTGTCTGCTAACCATGGCAGGATCACAAGTCGATTTAGACCGACCGGGAGAACATGACAAACAAAGCGCTACATGATAAGTTTCAACAAATGATGAGGGCAGGTGGACGATGTGCTAAATAGATTTGAAGAGGCCATGGAGAAGATAGATGGCATTGAGAAGGCGTCAAACGGCTCGATATCAAGTTTAATGAATTGCTCAAGGCTCACCACCACCACCACCGCTGCACCTAACGCACTCTCTACTACAACAACACGGACTACCTCCACATCGCAAACAGCCCTCCGCCGAAGCTTCCCGTGTCCTCTTCACCGCCAAGCTGCCGGTGCTGTTGATACTTCAGGGCTCCCGCCACCGCAAGGGGAGGATGATTATGTGAGAGCTACGAGGATGAGGTTGATCAACATCGTAACTACGTGCAACCACCAGCACCACAACCACCGTGTCGCCCACATGCAAATAATGGCAATGTTCGGCTCCCTTCAGTACGAGATCATGACCATCTCCCTAAACTGAAATTGAATATTCCACCATTTGAGGGTAGATATGTTCCTGATATATATCTTACTTGGGAATTAGAAACTGAACAACGATTTACATGTTTACAATATCCCGAGGAGAGACGTGTTCCTCGCTGCTTTGTGCTTTCACTAGCTTTGCATGTGTTTGGTGGTCCAACATTGTAGATTATATCCTGCTCCAGCTACTTGGGCTGCTTTGAAAACTGCTATGCGATCGCTGGTTCCTCCATATTATCAACGTGAATTACTTCAAAAATTGCAGCGCTTAAGACAAGGAAAAATTCGTAGAAGAATATTATCGAATTACAAACCGCTTGATTAGATGTGGTATTGTTGAGGAGAATGAAGCTATGCTTGCACGCTTTTCGGTGGATTAAATAGAGAGATTCAAACCATTCTAGACTACAAGGATTATAATAATATCACCGATTATTCCATCTTGCTTGTAAAGCTGAACGTGAAGTGCAGATCGATGTGCCTGGCGCCGACTAACTTTTCTCGCAGGTCGACCTTCATCATGGACACCACGGCATCATCTACTTCCACACGCTCTACTACACCGCACCTCCGCCGGCTGCCACCTCCAACCGTGATACAAGAAAGGTGCACAACCACCACTATCCGCCAAGAGCACACCGCTGGGCTACACAGAGCTCTTCTTCTTCCATGGCGCCAACAGGCACACAAGGATATTATTTGTCGTCGCTAAGGGAAGAGGACATTTTATGAGAGAATGCCAATCTCAGCGGTGATGATTGCTACCGAGGATGGTGGGTATGAGTCCGCTTAGTGACTATGATGAAGAGACTTTGGCTCTTATTACACATGAAGAACACGGTGGAGATGATTCTGATCTTGAGACGCAATACATGGCTGTCAAGATGCCGACAGTATGAATGTTTAGTTGCTCAACGGTTTTGAGTGTGCAGGTTACATGTCGAGCAAAATCAGAGGCATAACTTGTTCCATACAAAGGAGTTGTGAAGGAACGTTCTATTCAAGGCCATCATAGATGGAGGGAGCTGCAACAACTTGGCTAGCATGGATATGGTGGAGAAGCTTTCTCACCACAAGACCACATCCACATCCTTACTACATCCAATGGTTCAACAACAGCGGCAAGGTTAAGGTAACACGCACTGCTCGTGTGCATTTTAGTATCTCTACATATGCTGATTATGTTGATTGTGATGTGGTACCTATGCAAGCATGTTCCTTATTACTTGGTAGACCATGGCAATTTGATAAAATTTTGTACACCATGGTAGAAACAATCAAGATACTCTTGTTCACAAGGATAAAATATTACTTTGCTTCCTATGACTCCTGATTCCATTTTGAAAGATGATATTAATAGAGCTAATAAAGCAAAACAGAGAAAAATAAGAGTGAAAATCAGATTGTGGCAAAAGAATTTGAGCAACAAATGAAGCCTAATAATAAACCATCTAATGTTGCTTCTGAAATTAAACTGAAAAGTGCATGTTTATTTGCCACCAAATCTGATATTGATGAGCTAGATTCTAGCAAATCTGTTTGCTATGCTTTTGTGTGCAAAGAGGCATTATTTTCATTCGAGGACGTGTTTTCCTCTTTGCCCCCCGCCGTCACTAACATTTTGCAGAGTTCGCGATGTCTTCCCACAAGACGTGCACCGGATTACCACCTATTCGAGGGATTGAGCATCAAATTGACTTAATTCTGCATCGCTACCCAACCGCGCACCATACCGCATCAATCCAGAGGAGACGAAGGAGATTATGCGTCAAGTACAGAGCTGCTCGACAAAGGTTATATACGCTAATCTCTTAGTCCTTGTGCTGTTCCTATTATACTAGTGCCTAAAAAGGATGGTACGTCAGATGTGTGTTGATTGTAGAGGCATTAATAATATTACTATTCGTTATCGCCATCCTATTCCTAGGCTAGATGATATGCTTGATGAATTAAGTGGCTCTACAATATTCTCCAAAGTTGATTTATGAGTGGATACCATCAAATTCGTATGAAATTGGGAGATGAATGGAAAACAGCATTTAAAACTAAGTTTGGATTATATGAGTGGTTAGTCATGCCTTTGGGTTAACTAATGCACCTAGTACTTTCATGAGATTAATGAACTAAGTTTTACGTGCTTTCATTGACGATTTGTGGTAGTTTACTTTGATGATATACTGATTTATAGCAAATCTTTGGAAGAACATTTGGAACATTTACGTGTTGTTTTTAATGCTCTACGTGATGCACGCTTGTTTGGTAACCTTGGGAAGTGCACCTTTGCAATCCGATTTAGTATCTTTTCTTGGCTATGTTGTTACTCCACAGGAATTGAAGTTGATAAAGCCAAGATTGAAGCTATTGAGAGTTGGCCGCAGCCCAAAACGGTCACACAAGTGAGGAGTTTTCTTGACTCGCTGGTTTCTATAGGCGCTTGAGAGACTTTAGCACCATTGCTGCACCTCTCAATGAGCTTACAAAGAAGGATGTGCCTTTTGTTTGGGGTACCGCACAGAAGAAGCCTTCACGGTATTGAAAGATAAGTTGACACATGCCCTTTACTCCAACTTCCCGACTTTAATAAGACTTTTGAGCTTGAATGTGATGCTAGTGGAATTGGATTAGAGGTGTGTTATTACAAGATGGCAAACCTGTTGCATACTTTTCTCAAAAATTGAGGGCCTAGTCTGAACTATTCTACTTATGACAAAGAATTATATGCTCTTGTTCGACTTTAGAGACATGGCAACATTATTTATGGCCCAAAGAATTTGTTATACATTCTGATCATGAATCTTTGAAACATATTAAAAGTCAAGCTAAACTGAATCGTAGACATGCTAAATGGGTTGAATTCATTGAGACTTTCCTTATGTCATTAAACACAAGAAGGGTAAAGAAAATGTTATTGCTGATGCTTTGTCTCGTCGATATACTATGCTTTCACAACTTGACTTCAAAATATTTGGTTTGGAGACCATCAAAGATCAATATGTGCATGATGCTGATTTTAAAGATGTAATGCAGAATTGTAAAGAGGGAAGAACATGGAACAAGTTCGTTATTAATGATGGTTTTGTGTTCCGTACTAACAAGCTATGCATTCCTCGCTAGCTCTGTTCGCCTTTTGTTGTTGCAGGAGGCGATGGAGGAGGATTAATGGGACACTTTGGCGTGAAGAAGACGGAGGATATACTTGCTACACATTTCTTTTGGCCAAAGATGAGACGGATGTTGAGCGCTTTGTTGCTCGCTGCACTACATGTCAAAAAGCTAAGTCACGACTCAATCCTCATGGTTTATATATGCCTTTGCCTGCGCCTAGTGTTCCTTGGGAGGATATATCTATGGACTTTGTTTTAGGTTTACCTCTAACAAAGAAGGGAGGGATAGCATATTTGTTGTCGTGGATAGATTCTCTAAAATGGCACACTTTATACCATGTCATAAAAGCGATGATGTTAATGTTGCTGATTTGTTCTTTCGTGAAATTATTCGCTTGCATGGTGTGCCAAATACTATTGTTTCAGATCGTGATACTAAATTTCTTAGCCACTTTTGGAGATGTTTATGGGCTGTTGGGGACTAAACTGCTTTTAGTACTACTTGTCACCCCAAACCGATGGATAAACTGAAGTAGTCAATAGAACATTGTCTACTATGCTTAGGGCTGTTTTGAAGAATAATAAGAAAATGTGGGAAGAATGCTTGCCTCATATTGAATTTGCTTATAATCGCTCATTGCATTCTACTACTAAGATGTGCCCTTTGAAATTGTGTATGGCTTCCTACCGTGCACCTATTGATTTGTTGCCTCTTCCATCTTCGGAGAAGGTTAATTTTGATGCTAAAGAACGTGTGAATTGATTTTAAAAGTGCATGAGATAACTAAGGAAAACATTGAGCGATGAATGCTAAATATAAACTTGTCGGAGATAAGGGTAGAAAACATGTTGTCTTTGCACCGGAGATCTTGTTTGGTTACATTTATGTAAGGATAGGTTTCTAATTTGCGCTAAATCAAAGCTAATGCCACGTGCTGATGGTCCATTTAAGGTGTTAGAGAAAATAAATGATAATGCATATAAACTTGAGCTGCCCGCAGATTTTGGGGTTAGTCCCACTTTTAACATTGCAGATTTGAAGCCTTATTTGGGTGAGGAATATGAGCTCACGAGGACGACTTCATTTCAAGAAGGGAGGATGATGAGGACATCAATACCATTGTTACACCCACAGCCCCTACCGCTACATATATCGGACCAATTACTAGAGCTCACAAGACGCCAATTAAATTATCGTACTTTCGCTTTTGGTAATGATTCTAATGTTCATGAGAATATGATGCTGCCTAAATTGGATACATTTGTTTTGCTTACAAATGAAGGCCCTAGCTTGGAGAAGGATGGACATTGAGCAAGAACAAGCATGGAGATAATGCCATGCTAAGGGGAACAAGAACGGAGTTACAAGTGATGATTTCAGGACTTTGAAGCCACCATAATGGTGCATGAAGCCTTGGACGAAATATACAAGATGCTACTTCATAAATGTCGTCCCGAGGCTATTCTAGGTGTTGGCACCTTATTATTGGGCCAGGCCCATGTAATTTCGAAATACTTAAGTATAGGCTGTTTTAGAGTCCGTATGTGTGGGAAACAAGAGTTAGGTTGATTTCGACCCTCCACCAAGGGCCACGAAATTCCCTCTTCCTCCATATATACAGCCCTTAGGGCACCGCTTAGACCTTGGGTTTTGTTTAGATTAAAAGTTCGCCATAGCTGCAACTTCACAGCATTTCGCTTGTGTTCAACGACTGCATAAAGGCGCCACGTAACCCCACCTTGATCAATAAAGCTTTCATCTTATATTCGCAATATCCAGATTGCAATCTCAGCTTGCTTGTTCTTCGCTTGCTCGCAGGAAACAGCCCTCGTGGTCGTTGATCGTGTTCGCGTGGTCAATAACCCTCGAAGTTGGTTTAGCGATTGCTAAGGCGCGACGCCTCGACGATCGTAGTCGGATCGCCAAGGTCGACTTCCACGTAAACGATAGCCACCATCTCATCGAAACATCGGGACACCTTTGCCTCTATCAAACAACCACCATGATAGTTAAACAAAATTATTCCTTTGTTGTAGGGAAAATTAGCTTTATGCAAAACCAGAATCAGAAAGCTTTTCCACCAGCCATATATGCATGTAGTATAGGCTTATTACAATTGTTCTCTATGTGTTGCATTGCCAAAGATATTCCATGTGTCAATTGTTGGCTGCAACTTTCATGTTGCGTACTTTTCGACGACGCAGTAAGGTGTTAGGTCGTGGTTCTATACTCAAAGTGATGCCGATGGAGTTGATGGACTCACTTATCTTCCAAGCCTTGCGCTTATTATCGTTATTAGATGGCCTTAAGCCATATTTATTGTAATAAGTCCTCTTTGGACAACGCTGTAATAAGTGTGTGATTACTACTCGCTATAAATCCTTCGGCACTGTGGTGGTGTCAAGATTATCGATCCAGGATGACACCGAGCACGTAGACTTGATCCATTCGGTCCGGCCGCTACATGAGTATGAGCAATGCAGCCACGGTGCAAAATGATGTCATAGTGAGACGGTTTATCAATAGCATGAATATGGCAATGGATGCTCAACATGTGTATAATATCATGCAATTGATGATAGGCAATGTGATCATTATGTATGAATATGCCATCAAGGAAGATCACAACAAATTTGCTAAGGAAGTGAACAAGCTCATATATCATGGATGACATGGGAATACAAGATGCAGCGAGGCAATCATAATGTGAGTCAATCCATGCATAATACGCAAATTTGCTATGGGTATGATATGTGATGTAGGGCGGAACCCTACGTGGACGATCTTTCACGTCGGAGCGGATCCTACAGTGAATCACGACGAACACGCAGAAGAACAAGAGGGAAATCACAGGGAAAACGAGAGAGAAGTCACTCAACCGACAAGAAGTCAATCACACAAGCGCTAGATTATCGAATACATAGAGTGGCACGAGATTCAAGAACAACAAAGGTAAGGATACACGAGTAGCCGCTTTTCTCCCAGAGAGGAGGTCTTGATGGGTCCACCCTAGAAGGGGTCTTGAATCCGCTTGGGGATCTTCTCCAGAGGTCCCGATCTCCGAGGAGAAAGTAGCCAAGTGGATGAGCAAAGGCTCTCACACCAAAATATGAGCTAATCCCAAGCTAACCCTAGAATGAGGAGGGATCAAGTATATGTAGTCTCTGCTAAGGGGTACAAGGGTCATGGCCTCGAGACATCACTACAGTGTGGGAGGCCGGACGTCTGGCGCCGGGCCGGATGTCCTGCCTTCATGAGGCGCCGATGTCCGGGTTTCACCCGGATGTCCGGCTAGAGCGGTCGCTTCAAGCAGAACTGGAAGGGGGGTGCCGGATTTCGCTCCTGGAGCCGGATATCCGGGCCTTGGACGGGCCGGATGTCCGGCCGGGAGGCTTGGATGTCCGGGTCCCGTGAACTTGGGCAGTTGGCCGAGGGCGATGTATGCTCTGTGGGGCGGATGTCCGGGTCATGGCCGGATGTCCGGGCCCGAAGGTGATTTTGCTTGTTTCGCTGGTTCTCTTCATCCATGGACTTGGCGGCTTGTCCGCTTTCACGCCGCACTCCTGGAGGTTCCCTGACACCTAATCACGATAGCATATCGGACTTAGGTAGTAGCCATGTCTTGAGTGGATCATATGTGATATCAATAAGGAAAGAGGTCACCTCGAGATGAGGACATCAATACCATTGTTACACCCACAGCCCCTCATGCTACATATACTCGGACCAATTACTAGAGCTCACAAGACGCCAATTAAATTATCGTACTTTCGCTTTTGGTAATGATTCTAATGTTCATGAGAATATGATGCTGCTTAAATTGGATACATTTGTTTTGCTTACAAATGAAGGCCCTAGCTTGGAGAAGGATGGACATTGAGCAAGAACAAGCATGGAGATAATGCCATGCTAAGGGGAACAAGAACGGAGTTACAAGTGATGATTTCAGGACTTTGAAGCCACCATAATGGGTGCATGAAGCCTTGGACGAAATATACAAGACGCTACTTCATAAATGTCGCCCCGAGGCTATTCTAGGTGCTCATCACCTTATTAGTGGGCCAGGCCCATGTAATTTCGAAATACTTAAGTATAGTCTGTTTTAGAGTCCGATGTGGGGGAAACAAGAGTTAGGGTTGATTTCGACCCTCCACCAAGGGCCACGAAATTCCTCTTCCTCCATATATACAGCCCTTAGGGCAACCGCTTAGACCTTGGGTTTTGTTTAGATTAAAAGTTCGCCATAGCTGCAACTTCGCATTTCGCTTGTGTTCAATCCACTGCATAAAGGCGCCACAGTAACCCCACCTTGATCAATAAAGCTTTCATCTTATATTCGCAATATCCAGATTGCAATCTCAGTTTCTTGCTTGTTCTTCGCTTGCTCGCAGGAAACAGCCCCTCGTGGTCGTTGATCGTGGTTCGCGGGTCAATAACCTCGGAAGTTGGTTTAGCGATTGCTAAGGCGCGACGCCTCGCACGATCGTAGTCGGATCGCCAAGGTCGACTCCACGTAAACGATAGCCACCATCTCATCGAAACATCGACACCTTTGCCTCTATCAAGTGGTATCAGATTTTCAGTGTTGCTCGTGAGATTTTACGCTTTTCAGAGATTAGATCGAGTCTGTTTCTTCATACCTAAAGTCCAATTTAAAAGCCGCATAAAAAAAATTAGGTTAGTTCATCATATCCGAACCAATCTGAGCCTTTGCATAATCTTTTTAGGTTTTTGCTTTGTTGAATTTATGTTGCATCGCCGTGTCAAGTTGCTGGTCTTAGAGTCTAGTCTTTAGAGTTTCGAAGTTCTGGTCATAAGTTGTCACGCCGCCGCACCATCATCATCGCCTTTGCCATCTACCACCATTGCTTATCCGCCACCGCCTCAATCCGATCCATATACCACCACCAATCCGTGATCCATATACCACCACCAACTGTGATCCATATTCCACCACCGCTGCCATATACCACCACCATATATCCACCACCAATCCGAAGTTCTTCTCATATTAGGTTTGTTTTCGAGATCCATCTAGTTTCCGATTCGTGTTTCCTTGCCGGAGTAGGTTTCGGAAAAAAAAAAACGACTTGTCGAAAAAAATTTCTGCTATCCTGCTTTTAAGTGTTTCTAAGTGGATTGAGATAACAAGTTATAGAAAGTTTTTTTGACCTGCTTCAGCTTTTGGGTCCGGCAATAAAAAAAAAATTTTTGGTCGAAAAAAAAAAATTTCGTGCCCATCCTGTCAGTTTGACCTGGAAGAGTTTTGAGACACTCGCCATTATAGTGATTTTTCGCAAAAAAAAAAAAAAAAAGAGCAGCGATGTAATTTCGAAATACTTAAGTATAGTCTGCTTTTAGAGTCCAGATGTGGGGAACAAGAGTTAGGGTTGATTTCGACCCTCCACCAAGGGCCACGTAAATTCCTTTCCTCCATATATACAGCCCTTAGGGCACCGCTTAGACCTTGGGTTTTGTTTAGATTAAAAGTTCGCCATAGCTGCAACTTCGCTGCATTTCGCTTGTGTTCAACGACTGCATAAAGGCGCCACGTAACCCCACCTTGATCAATAAAGCTTTCATCTTATATTCGCAATATCCAGATTGCAATCTCAGTTTCTTGCTTGTTCTTCGCTTGCTCGCAGGAAACAGCCCTCGTGGTCGTTGATCGTGTTCGCGGGTCAATAACCCTCGAAGTTGGTTTAGCGATTGCTAAGGCGCCGACGCCTCGCACGATCGTAGTCGGATCGCTCAAGGTCGACTTCACGAACGATAGCCACCATCTCATCGAAACATCGACACCTTTGCCTCTATCACCTTGTTCTCGAGAGCTCTAGCTCTAGCTCGTGTCATGGGTCCTCTTGGCTCTTGATGAGACGGTTGTAGGTCCATGGGGATGATCGTGGATGCTCCGCATCATCTCCCCTTGGGAGAGATCCGACCGGATCAAAGGCTTCATCTCCATGGAAAGGTGCAAGGTCCTTGACGTTGAAGATGTCGCCACGCTGTACTTGTCGCGAGGTATGTCGATCTTGTAGGCGTTGTCGCTAGAAGCGCATAGCACCTTGAAAGGTCCATCGCTCGAGGGAGAAGCTTGACTTGCGCTCTTTGGGGAAGCGGTCTCATGCGAAGGTGTAGCCACACTAGATCACCAATGTTGAAGACGATGGGTTGCTTGTTGGCGCTGAGCTTGTTTGCTTGGCGCTGTACTTGGCGCCAATGGTGTGCCTTGTGTCTTCGCATCTTCTTGATGTAGCTTGCCTGCTCGCTTGCATCCATGTTGGTGCGCCTTGGAGAGGAAGTGGTAGAATGTCCAATGGGGACAACGGATTGAAACCGTAGACGACCTCAAGGGGACTTGCTTTAGTTGAATGTCTTGCACGATTGTAGGCGCATCATGCGATGGGTAGACATGCTTCCCACTCTTGATGTTCTTCCCGATCAAGACACGGAGTAGAGTGGATAGTGTGCGTTCGTCACCTCCGCTTGGCGGCCGTTTGAGGATGGTATGCCGAGGAGAACAAGAGCTTGATTCCAGCTTGGCACATAGGGTCTTCCAAAAGTAACTCAAGAACTTGACGCCACGATCGGAGACGATTGTCTTTGGTACGCCATGGAGTCGCAAGATTTCTATAAAAGAGATTTGCAACATGTGAAGCATCGCTCATCTTGTTGCAAGGAATGAAATGTGCCATCTTAGAAAATCTATCCACAACAACAAACACGGAATCCTTGCCATTTTGAGTCCTAGGCAAACCAAGTACAAAATCCATACTAATGTCTTCCCATGGTTGATATGGAATAGGAAGAGGCATGTAAAGACCATGAGATTGAGCTTTAGACTTAGCTTTGCACATATATAGCATCGGTTGGTGAAGCGTGAGACGTCATGAACATCTTGGGCCAAAAGTAGTTGTTGGAGAGCGCATAATGTCTTGTCGCATTCCAATGTGTCCCATGAGTCCGCCTCCATGAGCCTCTTGCAAAAGGAGCAAACGAAGAGAAGACTCGGAATGCAAAGTTTATTAGCTCTCATAAGGTAACCATCCTTGATGTAATATTGTTCCCAAGACGTATGGCCAAACACTTAGCATAAGGAGAAGCAAAAGATGTATCATGCTCATACAAGTCTTTGATATGCTCAAACCAATAACATTCAACTCTGTTGGGTGACAAGCATGCATATGCATGAAAGCGCTGGCCAACTACATTTTCTTTACCCTTAATGTACTTGATCACATAAGGAAAAGATTCAATGAATTCACCCATTTGGCATGACGCTTGTTCAATTTAGTTTGACCTTTGAGGTACTTAAGCCGCTTCATGATCGGTATGGATGACAAACTCAGAGGTCGAAGGTAATGTTCCCAAACATGGAGCACACGACTAAAGCATACCATTCTTTGTCATAGATGGATAATTGTTGAGCACCGAGAGTTTTTCACTAAAATAAGCAATGGCTCGCTTTTCTTGCATCAAACTCCGCCAATTCCTGCACCACTTGCATCACAATGAACCTCAAAAGTTTTGTCAAAATTGGGCAAAGCAAGAATCGGAGCATGAGTAAGCAAAGACTTGAGCTCATCAAAAGCGGTTGATTGCAAGGTTCCCAAACAAAGGGAGTATTCTTCTTGCTCAAAGCATGCAAAGGAGCGGCAATTGTGCTAAAATCTTCACAAAGCGATTTATAAAAACCCGCAAGACCAAGAAAACTTCGACTTGTTTCAAATTGGTGGGTTAGGGCCAAGTTTTGATTGCTTCAATTTTAGATTCATCAACATGGACACCCTTTGAGGAGACAACAAAACCCAAGAAACCACTTTGTCAACTCCAAAGTGCATTTTTCAAGTTCGTGATAAAGATTTTCTCATGGAAGAGTTTGCAACACAGATTTTACATGATTGATGTGCTCTTTCATGGTTTTGCTAAACACAAGAATATCGCCAAAGTAGACCACAACAAAGACTCCAATGTAAGGACGAAGCACATGATGCATAAGACGACAAAAAGTACCGAGAGCTCCGAAGACCCATAGGCATCACTAACCATTCATATAAACCAAATTTGGTTTTGAAAGCAGTTTTCCATTCATCACCCTCTTGTATGCGGATTTGATAATAGCCACTTTTAAGATCAATTTTGAGAAAAGTTGGCTCCACTAAGTTCATCAAGCATGTCATCTAAGCGAGGAATGGGATGCCTATATCGAACGGTAATAGCATTGATAGGTCTACAATCGAACACAAGCGAAACTTCCATCGAGCTTAGGCACAAGAATAACCTGAACGCACAAGGGCTTAGGCTTTCACGACATGACCGCTGTCGATGAGTTGTTGTACTTGCTGCTGAATCTCCTTGGTTTCTTCCCGATTGGCTCGGTATGGAGCGTTGTTTGGTAGAGGCGCCCGGGATGAGGTCGATTCGATGCTCAATGCCTCAAGAGGAGGTAGACCCGGAGGTAGCTCATCGTGGAAAACATCTAGGAATTCCTGCAAAGAGATTGAAACACCAAAGGTAGCTCGTGAATGGTGTTAGTTTTTGTTCTCCATCCTTGCACACAAGGACAAAGTGCATCACAGAGATGGGTTCTCACACACTTCTCTCATCTCACTTTTGGTGGCAAATAGAATGAGGTTTTTCTCTAGGCTAAGAGTCGCCAAATTTGGCTTGTGGCTCTCACTCACTTTTGGGTGGATCACTTTCACTCTTCTCTCTATGATGGGTGGTTTGCTTGTCGGCTATCACTTGACTAGGAGACATAGGTCGAGCACATATTCCTTCCCTTTCATCTTGAAGCTATAGTGATTGGTGCGCCCATTGTGGATGACACCACGGCCGAATTGCCATGGTCACACTAAGAAGTAGGTGATGACGGTCATTGGGACCACATCACACTCCAAAGTGTCTTCATAAGCACCGATTTTGAAGGAGACTTGGACCGTATGCTCGACTCAGATAGTGCCCGAGTCACTTAGCCATTGAACCTTGTAGGGTGTGGGTGCTTCCTCTCGACCAATTGTAGCTTGGAGCATAGTTCTTCACTTGCCAAGTTGTGGCAACTACCTCCATCGATGATGACCTTGATGGACCGCCCATTGATGCCGCTTTGTGTGGAAGATGTGGCATCGCTGGTCTTCTTCTTGTTGATGTTGAGAGTCAAGACCTTGAGACAACGAGAGCGGGCTCAATCCTCACAAAAGACTTGATCATCTTCATCTTCATTCACTTGCCGTGCATGGCCACTTGCTCAAGGGCTTCCATTTCTTCTTCACCATGGAGTCATATGTGCCATCGTCGTTGAGGATCATGGTGCGCTTGTTGGTGCATTCAGATGACTTGTGGCTCGGTCACCGCAAGTGAAACACTTGAAGGAGCTTGTCTTGATGGTCTCATCGGTCGAATAGAGGATGAAGCACGCGATTTGAGGTTGCTTGTAGTAGGAGGAGGACGACTTGAACTTGTCAAGTTTTCTTGTAACTTGACTTGTCGCCATTTCTTGAATAAGGCTTGGTTGATGTAGATGTTGGAGGAGTCGCTCAAGTTTGTTGTTGGAGAGACCGAGGTCTTGGATGAGTACTTCATGCATTTGAAGTCATCGCACACTCATGCCCGCCTTTGTAGCTTGATGCACGAGCTCAATGAGGGATGAGTATGGTTGAAGTCGGCATCTTCTTGATGGGGTGATTGAGTCCATTCAAGAAACGTGCCATAGTTTGCTCATCATCTTCCTTGACATTGGCTCAATCATGGCTATCTCCATCTCCTTGTAGTATTCTTGATAGAGGCGCTAACACCAAAGGACCCAAGGGTATTACTTTATTTAAAAAAACCTAAGCAAAGTCCAAACGATTTGGAAAGAAAATTTTTTCCCCTTATCCCAACAATTTTTTTACACATACGCTCAAGTTTTCCTTAGTTTCTCATGCTTTTTAAAATCAATTCGCACTTTTAGCATCTTAATTTCTCCAAGATGGAAAGGCAACAAATCAATGGTGGGAGGAACCATCCTTTCAAAAGGGCCATCTTTAGTAGTCAATGAAGTTAAAAAATTCAATTAGGCAAGCATTTTCCCACATTTTCATTACCAAAAACCCAAGTATGAAATTTTATTGCTACTCAGTTTGTCCAAATTTTGGGGGCGTGTTAAAAGGTTTAGTCCCCAACTTAGCCCTAAACATTCCAAAATGGCTAAGAAATTTAGTACAACCCAAACTAGTATTTACAATCTTTATTTTCAACAAAGAACAAATCAAACTTAAAAAGATATGTTAGACATTATAAATGTCCATTTTCAGAATCTACCACCAAACAAATATGCATCCTCCCTTTTTTTAGGTAAACCCAAAGCCATAAAATCCTCCCAAGGCACTAGGCAAAAATTATTTCCCAGAGGAGAGCCTTAGTTTTGACAGTGGAGCAACAAACCCAAAGGGCCCATCTTTGGAAAAGAAATTTAGCAATATATTCCCCGCCTTCTTCCCCAAATTCCCATTAATCCTTCCACGCCCCAAAACAAAAGCTAAACTAGTTGCAAGTTGTTGACAAAACAAAAACCATCCCCAACTTGCCATTTCTTCCTCTTTAAATTTGAACATCAAAAATAGATTGCACAATTGACTTTATTTCCAAACCAAATATTTTAAGTCAAGTTTGAAAGATAGTTATCAGAACAAACACGAAAAATTTTTTACCCTTCTTTGTTTAAACTAAAAAGTCCAATGAATTCAACCCAAGCAGTTATTCAGTTTAGCTTGACTTTTAAATGTTTCAAAACAGACAAAAGAAACAAATTCTTTGGGCCAAAAAATGTTGCCATTTCTGCCTCAAGAGCATTAATTCTTTTCATTGAATTGATAGGCCCACTCAATTTTTCGAAAAATATGCAACAGGTTTGATCTTGAATAACACACCCTAACCAATTCCACTAGCATCACATTCGCTCAAAAGTCTTATTAAAGTCGAAGTTGGAAAAGGAGCATGTGTCAACTTATCTTCAATACCGTGAAGGCTTCTTCCCCGGGGTACCCCAAACAAAAGGCACATCCTTCTTGTAAGCTCATTGAGAGGGCAAATGGGCAAAGTCTCTCAAAACGCCTATAGAAACCAGCGAGTCCAAAAAACCCTCACTTGTGTGACCGTTTGGGCTGCCAACTCAATAGCTTCAATCTTGGCTTTATCAACTTCAATTTCGTGGAGTCAACATAGCAAGAAAAGATACTGGTGGGAAAAGGTGCACTTCCCAAGGTTACCAAACAAACGCATCACGAGAGCATTAAAACAGCACGAAATGTTCCAAATGTTCTTCCAAAGATTTGCTATAAATCAGTATATCATCAAAGTTACCACAAATCGTCCAATGAAAGCACGTGAAACTTCGCTCATTAATCTCATGAAAGTACTAGGTGCATTAGTTAACCCAAAAGGCATGACTAACCACTCATATAATCCAAACTTAGTTTTAAATGCTGTTTTCCATTCATCTCCCAATTTCATACGAATTTGATGGTATCCACTACGCAAATCAACTTTGGAGAATATTGTAGAGCCACTCAATTCATCAAGCATATCATCTAGCCTAGGAATAGGATGACGATAACTAATAGTAATATTATTAATGCCTCTACAATCAACACACATACGCCGACGCACCATCCTTTTAGGCACTAGTATAATAGGAAAAAGACAAGGACTAAGAGATTCGCAGATATAACCTTTGTCGAAAGCAGCTCGTGATTTGACGATAATCTCCTTCGCTCCTCCGATTGGTATGCAGGAAAGCGCGGTTGGTAGCGATGCAATCGGAATTAAGTCAATTTGATGCTCAATCCTCTAATAGGTGGTAATCCTATGGCACGCCTTGTGGAAAGACGCACGAACTCCTGCAAATGTTAGTGACAGTAGAAGCAAAGAGGAAGGCACGCCCTCTAATGAAAATAATGCCTAATGCACAATAAAAGCATAGTAAAACAGATTTGCTAGAATCTAGCTCATCAATATCAGATTTGGTGGCAAATAAACATGCACTTTTCAGTTTAATTTCGTATAAACATTAGATGGTTTATTATTAGGCTTCATTTATTGCTCAAATTCTTTTGCCACAATCTGATTTTCACTCTTATTCTTCTCCTGCTTTTGCTTTATTAGCTCGATTAATATCATCTTTCAAATGGAATCGTGGAGTCATAGGAAGCAAAGTAATATTTTTATCCTTGTGAACAAGAGTATACTGATTGTTTCTACCATGGTGTTAGAAATTTTATCAAATTGCCATGGTCTACCAAGTAATAAGGAATATGTTTGCATAGGTACCACATCACAATCAACATAATCAGCATATGTAGAGATACTAAAATACACACGAACAAAGACGCGTTACCTTAACCTTGCCGCTGTTGTTGAACCATTGGATGTAGTAAGGATGTGGATGTGGTCTTGTGGTGAGAGAAAGCCTCCACCATATCCATGCTAGCCAAGTTGTTGCAGCTCCCTCCATCTATGATGACGCTGAATAGAACGCTCCTTCACAACACCCTTTGTATGGAACAAGTTATGCCTCCGATTTTGCCTCACTTGTGTAACCTGCACACTCAAACACGTTGAGCAACTGTACATTCATACCGTCAAGATCTTCAGAGCCATGTATTATGCTCTCATGATCTGTAATCATCTCCACCGTGTTCTTCATGTGTAATAAGAGCCAAAGTCTCTTCATCATAGTCACTAGTGGACTCATACCCACCATCCTCAAGAGCAATCATCACACGCCGAGATTGGCATTCTCTCGCAAAATGTCCTCTTCCCTTACAACGACGCACAAATAATATCACTTGTGTGCCCTGTTGACGCCCATGGAAGAAGAAGAGCTCGTAGTGCCCAAAGAGGTGTGCTCTTGGCGTATAGTGGTGGTACTGCTCTGGCTTGTATCACGGTTGGAGGTGGCAGCCGACTGGAGGTGCCGGTGTAGTAGAACGTAGGAAGTAGATGATGCACGTGGTGTCCATGATGAAGGTCGACCTGCAAAAGTTAGTCTCGCCAACGCTCGCCGATCCCGTGACTTCACGCTCAGCTTTACAAGCAAGATGGAATAATCGAGTGATATTATTATAATCCTTGTAGTCTAGAATGGTCCGAATCTCTCTATTTAATCCACCTAAAACGCAAAAGTTATAGCTTCATTCTCTCAACAATACCACATCTAATCAAGCCAGCTTGTAATTCCCTGATAATATTCTTCTACCGAATTTTTTTCCTTGTCTCGCCTGCAATTTTTGAAGTAATTCACGTTGATAATATGGTGGAACCCAACCAGCACGCATAGCAGTAGCCAAAGCAGCCCAAGTAGCTGGAACAGGATATAATCTACAATGTTCGGACTCACCAAACACATGCAAAGCTAGTGAAAGCACAAACAAGCAGAATAGAACACGCCCTCCTCGTGATATTGTAAACATGTAAATCGTTGTTCAGCTTCTAATTCCTCAAGTAAGATATATATCAGAACATATTCACCCTCAAATGGTGGAATATTCAATTTCAGTTTAGGGAGATGGTCATGATTCTGCATCAAGGGGAGCCCTAACATTGCCATTATTTGCATGTGGACGACCTCGTGGTTGTGGCTGCCGGTGGTTGCACGAGTTCGATGTTGATCAACCTCATCCTCGTAATCTCACATAATCATCCTCCCCACCGCAGCAAAGCAGGAGCCACGTAGTATCAACAGCAGACACCAAAGACTTTGGCCAGTGCCAAGAGGGACACGGAAGCTCCGGCGGAGGGCTGTTTCATGATGTGGAGGTAGTCCATGTTGTTGTAGTAGAGGTGCGTTAGGGTGCAGCCGGTGGTGGTGGTGGTAGACGACGAGCAATTCATTAAACTTGTTATCGAGCTTTGTTTCAACGCCTTCTCAATGCCATCTATCTTCTCCATGGCCTCTTCAAATCTATTTAGCACATCGTCCACCTGCCCACTCATCATTTGTTGAAACTTATCATGTAGCGCTTTTGTTTGTCATGTTCTCCGCAAGCCAGTGCTGGCCAGTGATCCTCGCCATGGTTAGCAAAGAATAGAAACACACAAGAATATGATTCATTGCACTACTAGGAAGTGGTGGTGGTGGTGTGGTGGATGTCACAAACCGCTGTGCAAATCTTCAAATTCTTACCGCCTACCTAAAAGAAGAAAGGGTGATCGCAATCGATGTAGTCAAACTCTCAAAGCTTGGATAGAGCGATTACCGTGGAGAGTCAAACGACTATCGTATGATGTATGTGGAGCTGGGAAGGCTTATAATATGGTAGCAAAAAAAAGGTCAGCAATAATCAATTCGTAGATGCAAAGTTGAATAAACGCTCAACGACCGACTGGTGGTCAGTCCTAGGCTAGACCGTGCTAGAGACGCGAGCTCTAGAACACTAACAAAATTACATACGCGCACTAACAAGGGAAAAGCACACCTGATTAATCGATTTTCGCTTCTTTTTTATCTTTTGGCGCGTTTTTTGTCAGTTTTTTTTTTTTGCTAAAAATCACTATAATGGCAGAGTGTCTCAAAACTCTTCCTGGTCAAACCGACAGATGGGCACTAAACTTTTTTCAACTAAAAATTTTTTTTTTCGACCGCCTGCCTTAATTCCGGAAACGGGCCAAAAAACTTTCTATAACTGGTAACTGCCTCAATACGCTTAGAAACACCTAAAATAGGATAGCCAGAAAATTTTTAACAAGTGCGCGTAAAATTTTGGGCTCTAAACGGAGGGTGTTTAATTTTTTTTCCTAAACCTACTCCGCAAGGAAACACGCAAATCGAAACTAGATGGATCTCGAAACAACCTTAATATGCAAGGAACCTTGATTGATGGTGGATATATGGTGGTGTGGCAGCATGGTGGTAGTGTGGTGGTATGGATATGCATCGTGGTAGTATAATGGATATGGATTGGTGGTAGCGTATGGATACGGATTCGGAGCGGTGGTGGTAGATGGCATAAGATGATGATGGTGCGGTATGCGGCGTGACAACTTATGACCGTAACTTAAACTCTAAAAGACTAGACTCTAAGACCAAAGAACTTGACACGACGATGCAAATCAGAAATTCAACAAAGCAAACCCTAAAAAGATGATGTAAAGCCTTTTATTGGTTCGGATATGATGAACTAACCCTAATTTTTTTTGTGGCTTTTTCGTGGATTTTAGGTATGAAGAATGACTGATCTAAACTACTTAAAATCCGTAAAATCTCACCGAGCAACTCCGTAAATCTGATACCACTTGATAGAGGCAAAGGTGTCCTGCCGTTTCGATGAGATGTTGGTTTTCGCTTTGGAGGAAGTCGACTTTGACGATCCGATCACTTAACGCAGGAGGGACGTCCATACCTTAGTAATCGCTAAACCAACTCCAGAGGTTATCGATCACGCCGGGCATCGCACCAACTCGACTGACGAGGGTCTGCTTCCTCGCGAGCAAACGAAGAACAAGCAAGACCGAGATTGCAATCAGGATATATTAAATATAAGATGAAAGCTTTATTCGATCAAGGTGGGGTTCTGGACGCCTTTGTCCTGGTCGCTGAACACAAACGGCGCACGCCAAGTTGCAGCTATGGCTAACTTTTTAATCTAAACAAACTCGTTGCCTAAACGGCGCTCCTAAGGGCTGTATATATGGAGGAAGAGGGGGAATTTCGTGGCCCTTGGTGGAGGGGTCCCAAATCAACCTTAAACCTTGTTTCCCCACACATACCGACTCTAAAAAACAGCCTATACTTAAGTATTTCGAAATTACATGGGCCCGGCTCAATAATAAGTGACGAGCACCTAGAATATCCTCTGGATGACATTTATGAAGTGGCATCTTGTATATTTCTGTCCAAGGCCTCATGCACTCATTAGGGTGGCTTTAAAGTCTCGAATCATCACTTGTAACTCCGTTTGTTCTCTTTGCATGGCATTATTCCATGCTTGTTTTGCTCCAATGTCCATCCTCTCCAAGCTAGGGCCTTCATTTCAAGCAAAACAAATGTATCCAAGGTAGGCAGCATCATATTCTCATGAACATTAGAATCATTACCAAGAAACCAGCACCGACACTTATAATCAAGGTACATGAAAGCTCTAGTAATTTGTCCAAGATATGTAGCAAGAGAGGGCTGTGGTGTAATAATGGTATTGATGTCCTCATCGCCCATCGCTGTTGAGGATCATGGTGCGCTTGTTGGTGCATTCAGATGACTTAGGCCATTCTGCACAGCAAGTGAAACACTCAGAAGGGAGCTTGTCCCAGCACGTCGGAGTAGAGTGATGAAGCACGCTGTTTGAGGTTGTTTGAGAAGGAGGAGGACGACTTGAACTTGTCAAGTTTTCTTGTAACTGACTTGTCGCTGCTTTCGAGTCAAGGCTTGGCCGATGTGGAAGTTGGAGGAGTCGTTGAAGCTTGGTTGTTGGATGGATCGTAGGTCTTGGATGAGTACTTGGCATATTTGAAGTCATCTTGCACTTCATGCTCCGCTTTGTAGCTTGATGCACGAGCTCAATGAGGGATGAATATGGTTGGAAGTCACATCTTCTTGATGGGATGATTGAGTCCATTCAAGAAACGTGCATAGTTTGCTCATCATCTTCCTTGACATTGGCTCGAATCATGGCTATCTCCATTTTGTAGTATTCTTCAACGCTTTTGTTCCTTGTTTGAGTAATTGAGTTTCTTGAAGAGGTCGCGATTGTAGTATGTTGGTACAAAACGCGTCGCATGACATCCTTCATTTGAGCCCAAGTGGTGATTGAGGTTCACCTCGCTTGCCTTCACTAAATGATTTGTTCACACCATATGAGCACATAATCTTGGAACTCAAGTGATGCCATAGCGATTTTCTTTCGCTTCATCAGTAGTTGTGCAAACTAAGATTTTGTCAACCTTCAATGCCCATGAGAGGTAGTCTTCGTATTGGTTGCTTCCATTGAACTCTGGGCATGGTGAATTTAGCTTGTCAGAAGGCGTTGTTTCGTCATTGTATTGTTGGCGATGTTGATGATGACGCCCTGACGTGGAATGTACTCGCCTTCATGTTGCTCTTGGCGCTGAGGAAGACCCGCGATCAACTTGTCTTTGTTGAATTTGAGGTTGTGGTGGAGCTTGACTAGCCAGGAGGAGCTTGAGGAGCTTGAGGAACTTGACGCTGTACATGAGGTTGGTAGTTCTTCTCATGGATTTCTTCTCAAGGGCTTCTTCTTGATTGCAACTGTCATGATTACGGGTTGGCTATCGACGCTTCTACTTGATTCTTGAAGGGCACGCTATACCTCAAGAGCTTGCTCTTCACGTTGTTGTTGTTAATTTATGCGGAGCTCTTGGCGTCTTGTTCGCCTTTGGTGATTTATGTGCTCGCTCTTCCTCTAGATGGCGCATTTAAGACGCTTGCCTTTCTTGAGCTTGGAGCAAAGCCTTCTTGGTTTGATTGAGGATCTAGGAACTTGATCATCAATCTCTGGTCTTGTGAAGTGCTTGCCGTGTAGCTAGTGCAGATGCATGATTTATGTCTTGACGCTGCGGCACGACTGAAGAGTGTTCGATGACTGTACTTGAGTCGAGAAGGTGTCGCCGAGTATCGATCGAGTGGCCTCCGCTCTTTGATGATGAAGAAGTGGAATGACGCCTGCTTCTCACCAACTTCATGCAGATCTGGCCCATTCTTGCATCGTTTTCTTGCTTGTGTGCCTCGAACTTGTTGTCGGCGTAGCCTCTTGTATGCTTGCTCTTGGAGAGTCGTAAGTCGGTGGCGAGGTTGTCGATGCGGTCGCCATTGCTTGTTGTTCTTGGTGCGTAATGCTCGTTATGCACCAAAGAGGTGGCTCTTGGTGACATATGAGGACATGTCGCCAGCCTTCGCTCGATGAAGAGTGGGTTGGTAGAAGAACTGGCCTATCCATCATTCCAAACAAGATGTGAGTGGTAGAATGGAAAAGAACGATATCAATGTACCTTGACCGATGTTGAAAATGAATCAAGTTCACTCAAATGTGGACAATGAAATAGCACTCTTGGTACCGATTTTCGTCGGTTCTCACACCTACACAAATAAAAGCTTATGGTGGAGCTCGTTAGGATGGTGGCACAAAATTTGATGCAATTGTAAGTGAGACTCAATAAAGTTGGAAATGATTCACAAATTTTCAAATGCAACAAGTAGACCAATAGCAAGATATGGTACACGGAAACATACGCCAGCAAATAGATAATATGGGGTTATGCAAACCAAGGATGAGCCAAAATGTGGAATTCACCAAGATGCTCTTGTTGCAACAACACTAGAGAGACGCTAGCACGATTGCACAATAGGCGGATACTTAACTTGTGCACGACCTACTAAGCAAAAATGCAAACGACTTCTATCCCAAGTATGCTATATGTATGGTGTGTCGATGTGTTGATCCAAGATGATCAAGTTTGACAATCTTAATGTTTGATGATGCTATGGTTCTTGCTCATAAGCTCTTTTCTTATCTTTCTCTTTGGCTTAAAAGCTTGATTGGCTCTTCTCTTTGAGCTCTTTCTCGATGCAAGACTTCCTAATGCAACCAAGATATAATTAGGTATGATGACAACTCAGACACACAAGTTGATGCTAAGATATGCACCACTTTGGTATGGTATGTATGCTATGGAGTATGATCACTAAAGTGCATGTCACGCTGTCGGGCAATACTCAATGGCTAGTCTCATGGGTGTTTAATGCAAAGATGGGCTATGATGTTTATCAATGCAATTGTGAGTAA